>JAUMHE010000044.1:16537673-16564447 GCA_032359235.1 Enteromius mattozi | reverse complement strand
CAAAAGGATAAACAATGCAAATTTATTTTCACAGCCACCTTTGCTCAGATTTACCAAGGGTGCCAATATTAGTGGAGCGAACTGTATATATATATATATATATATATAAACAGTTTTAATATAAAACATTTAATATAATAAATACAGCAAACAGACCAAAGAGACCAGACAGAGTGAGCCTTTTTTTTCTTTTTTCTTACACAACAATTACGAAGAACAACGGCACATTAGACACAGTCTCTCTTGCATTCACCTAGGGATGAACGTAGGTTAAAGCAATTTCCTCGGCTGTGATATCACACCTCAGTGCTGCTCTCAGCTGTGAAGAGAATGTGAGAAAAACACACCATGAACAAAGAAAGTGAGGAAAAGAAAAGAGAGAAAATCAATCAAAAGAAATGACAGCATATATGGGTCTCAGACATCTGAGTCACTTCTGATGAATTCGTGAGTGAGCGTCTTTACTTGGGTGTGATACACACACACTTCTCATTATACACACACATCATAGTGCATGGAGGCTTTCAAACAGCTCCCAGGAATCATGCGAAAGTTTAATGACACCCACATAAACACACACTCCTGGCCCATGCTGGGGGTTGGGGACCCACAATGACATCACCCTGAGAGACAGGGGGCTTTGTTTGGTTACTGTCACAGTCACTCCACAAAGACGCCAGAGGGGGAGGCCCCACCTCGCACATGTGCGTCTCTAATACAAAACAAAGGATGAGAGAAGAGACTCTGTTAAATATGCAGAGACCGCCAACTTACAGCATTAAAAATGCATGGGTGAAAAAAGCTTTTAAAGAAGGCTCACTAATTGTGCAGACTTCATGAGTTTTAAATTTGTGTCAAATTTAGGGCAGTGGAATTTTTAAAGCTTTTTCTGGGTTTCTGGATCCAAAGTTTGGGTTCAGTTTAGAGTCACTTTTTCTATAGTTTACAAATATTCATCCGTAGCTAAACGTAGTCGTTCAAGGTAAAAATTGAAATAGTGTTGTTCACCCTTGTGTAGTTCCAAATCAATATGACATTTTTTTTCTTCAATGAAATACAAAACTCAGATGTGTGGAGAATATATGTGTGTTCAAAGTTTGTGGTTTTGAATGCTCACCAATACTGCATTTATTTGGATTTAGATTTGAATTTGTTGTTATTTGTTTGTTTTTTGGTAAAAAAAAAAATTAAAAAAAATGCAGCACTTTTGTGGAATAATACTAATAAATTTCTATTTTAATATATCTAAATGCAATTCATTGTTGTGACAGATCTGAATTTGAAGCAGCCATTGCTCCAGTCTTCAGTGTCACATAATCCTTCAGAAATATTTGTTAGTACTATCAATGCTGCAAACAGTTATGCTGCTTAATTGTTTTGTTAAAATTGATACATTTTTTATTAATTTTGAAAATTTGCAGTCTGAGATCTTTAATCAGAACAAAAACAAAAAGTTGATCAGAAATCTTTAGGCAAATGAGGATGTTTACTGCAGGACATCTTGGAATGAGTTTGGGCTTGTGACTCTAAAGAATCTGTGATGTGTGTCAGGTTTGTGCAGGTCATCTGCGGCCTGGAGCCATAAATCAGGTCACGTTTCAGTGAACTCAGATGCAGCGTACAAACAAATTCAGCCACGTGATCAGCATCCTTCATGTGCTGTGGGAAAGCATTGCTTCGAGTGTGTTTGTAAACACTGCATCAGTCTGGCTGGGAATATATCAAGGCTTATTGTCTAGCCAAAAAAAATTAAAAAGGGACCCTTCAGAACCTGAGGCCCAGTCACATTTGGCTAGTCTGTGCAAGTCACCGCTGCTCCAGAGGGACAGAAGGACAGAGATTCCATACATAACAGATGAATAGAGAAGAGGGTTTGCTGTCAGTGGAAGAGTTGGAGTGCCTAGATAAAACAAGAGGAATAGACTTTAAAAAAAATACAATAATCTTGATTTTTATACGGTTTGAAAATGTGGATTGAGCTTTCTTGTGCTAAATGAGAGCTAAGTGTTGCTAAGTGGTTCCTGAAATGATATTTGTGGCGTTACAGAGGTTGGAACAGTAAAAAAAGAGCCAATTGCAAATTTTAGATGCTCAGCCACACACACCCAGTCGTGTCCCATATTCGCATGTTTTAGACAGTCACAAAAAAAACAAAACACTGTATAAAAAGGATTTTTTGCATTTGAGGGGAAAATGGACAGAAAATGCATCAACTGAATTGAAGAAGATGCCATTTCATGCTTATGGAAGCCAGACGGGGAGAAAAGTCTTGAGTGTGTAAAATTTGTAAATGCACACTTTCTGTCATTAATGTGGCAATTTTCAACATGTGTCTTATGTATGTCTCAACACGCACATACTACTTGTATTAAGGCATCAGTTTATACATGTCTGTCAAACCATGCGAAATCTGAACATGAATCTGAACATTTACCTCTAGATTTATCCACATATTAATCATTTCTTTCGTTTATTTAAGAATTGCTTGACTTTTGATATCTATTGTGCTAGAGTAAATGAATTAATGTAAGTTACCTCTTTCCCCGCCAAACACAGAATCTCCTGGGTTTCCGTGTTTTCACTGTCATGAGCTAGGGGGCGCTTTTAAGCATCTCCTGAACGTGCCGATCAAAAACACAGGTGAGGAAGACACAGAAGCGCACAATCTCAAATGTTAGTATATGCATATGAAAAATAATGCGATCATCAACACTAACTGTTAATTTACTAATGTACTAAAGGCCTGTGCAAGCTTCCTACTGCATCTCTGCATTGATAATATTACTGAATATGAACCAGTTGTAGTATCTGATGAAAATACGATAAATCTGATAATCTGATATCTGATAAATAAGATTTACTCAGCTTTTTGCTGAAAATGTCGTTTTACGCATACGTGCATACAACATATAATGGATAAACATGATGCCTGATCTGTCGTATACATAAATAGCAAACTACTGTACCATGTAGACACGTGCAAATGTAGTCTCCAATACAGTAAGCTCATTGGCTACTGTGTGTGATGTTTGGTTAACACAGACAAACAGTGGTTGCTGACAAGGTCAGACTTCATACATTCCATTTAAAGACTTTTGGCCCTGTCAGCCTTCCATTCATTCTTAGTACACATAGTACATAGTCCATTTAGGGGAAAAAAAACTTGACAGTACAGTTGACAATATTATATGAGGATGCGCAATACTAGAACCTTTATGTAAGCAGGTCGTGTGCTGCGTTCATCCAATCAATGACACAAACACTGCAAAAATCTGCAAGAACATTAACTCAACGTTTAGGATTATACTGTGTGAAACATTGGATTATACATACATTGGATTATTTGTTAACCCTATTATGTATGACTAGTGTGAAATATGAATCAAAATAACCCATGACTGTTTTATCATCCTGGGTTTAGAATGACCAAGAGTGAAAAGATTTTTGTGTGTCAATACAAACCAAGGCTTTTCTAGCTGGGTAAATATCACTAGTTAGCCCTTAGCAAGCTTTATTCTACATTCACCCTGGGAAACTTAGACTGAAATAAGAAATCTGGTAATACAAAACCCTCAACTTCCTGTTTCACCCTTTCAGCAGACTGTTACTCACCAGTTCACATGTTTTGTAACATGAACCCGTCAACAATAGTGTAGGTATGCGCTACCCAGCGTGCTTCACAAAAGAGTGTATGCACTAGACTAAATACTTCTATAAGTAGGTCAGTGAGACTATGAGCAGTTTCACTGTTCCTTTCAACTGCTGTGCATAATAATCACATTATGATGATTCAAGAGGCAGAAGAGGGTGTTTTTGGTATAGGCTGTAGTCAAGAAGATGCATGCAGCATCAGCCATTGATTCCAGCAGCATCACTCGATGTTTGTAATTTAATTGGTGTCCCAAATAGAGTCACTTTGCAAGTGTGAGTATGGTGTGGTGAAGCAGCTGAGTATGTATACAGAAGCGCCCAGTAAAGTTCACACTCTGATCGAGGCCATGGGTTTCTCTGAACTGAGACTATTTTTAATCTTCTAGAGAATCTTTTCAAGTTGAAAACTTTCATGTACAGTACAAGTCAAAGGGTAAGACACACGTGCTCTTTCTTTCTCATTCTTTTGTCATGGTTTTCCACAGCATGGAATAATAGTTAGATCATCAAGCCTAGGAAATAACATGAAGAGAGTTGGGAGAATTAAACAAAATGTCTTGTAAAAGAGAAAAAAGGAAAAAAAAAATAACTAAGCTAAAAAACTAAATATTTCATTAAATGTATTAAGATGTAAATGTAATGCGAACATCAACAAGACTATGACTGTAAATAGAGAATCTTTTAATGATTTCACAAAAGCATCATAAACTGAAATACAACAAACGCAACACTGAGTTTATGAACCAGTCTCTCTGTCCACCAAAGGGCTTAAGACCCCTGTTTTGGATTTAAGGATTGTTCATATCTGAACAGCAATGTCATTTTATTATTTTATAATAATATGTTTTTTAAATTGTTATAGTATTTATTAATATTTTGAATTAACTTTCATTTTGTAATGATCTTTTAAATTCAAGTTTTCATAAAATTTCATTTTTTGATGTCAGAATTGTCTTTTTTTATTTCAGTTAGTTAACTATGCAACATTTCTAATTTCTTCAAGCATTTTAAGTTATGTTATTTTTAGTGCTGTCAAAAGACAAATCATGATTAATCGCATCCAAAATAAGTTTTTGTTCACATAATATATGCATGTGTACTGTGTATATTTGTTATGTGAATATAAATCCACACACATACACTACATATTTTGTAAATATTTACATGTTTTTATATGCATATTTTCCTACAATTTATATGCAAATAAGTTTAATATATAAACATAATTTCTCTTAAACGTATACATGCATGTGTATTTATATAGTAAATGGGGTGGGGGGATCAGCTACTGCAACATTTATAGTTTGGTATGAACACTGCCGAGATCAAAGTTGTATCGTGAAGTCCCTGTAAGAGATGTGTGACAGTGCAGCAGTGAAGAATAAAGACATTAGTTCCCCCAAGTGGACATTTTGAAGCACTGACAGTGACAGTCAAACCTGACCTACTTCCACAGAAGCCTATTGGTTTGGTTTCACATTTCCCTGCTGAAATAATCTATAATTTAGTCTTTCTCGTACATTTTAAAACCGGCCACGCATGTTTAGTGGTGCAGTTTAAGCCGCCTGAATCTGCACGCACGTTATACATGTCCTCTGGAACGAAAGCTGCATTTTTTATTCCTCTAAATAACAGTCGCAATGCCTCGTTAACGACAATAAATCCAAAGTAAAATGTCAAAAAAACTCAAAGAATACCGAAATGACGGCTGCAGCTCGTCTGACTACGGCTCTCAAAGCGGCTGCGGTGTAATTTGGAGGAGCGCTGCTATACGCGAGATGAAGCGGCAGCAGCGGCGCGTTCCGCCGCATCAGTCACTCCCTCTTGGCAGGGTTGGATGCGGCAGAAGGCGACGCTTCGCTTTTGGCAAAGTCAGAGTTTTAGCACACAACCACAGGCGGCGAGGCAGACAAACGCTGGGATGGTCGACTGTGTTTACAGACTAGAATGCTTTTTAGCACCCCTAATATTGTTCATATTTCACCTCTTTGAAAAATGAAGCAAAACGGAAACATTTATCAGATGGGAGATCTAAACAAAAAACAAAGCCCGTGAAGGAACAGGGTCTAACAAACAAATAAATGCTTGCTAGATTTCAAAGTTTCAAAGAAAAAAGTAACACTGAAATATTAAATGAGTATAACTTATATATTTTCTTTAACAACTTAAATAACAGTACAAGTGTATTGATAATCATTATGGACAATATGACTGACAGTCAAAAGTCATTGTCTAAAAAGCTAAAGAAATAAACAAAATTGAATTTTTACCACTCTTAACTTAAGTGTCAATCATTTTAAAAAGCTACTAGTAAATTTAGGCCCTATGCAACACTTTTATAAAATAAATAGCTGAAATGATATACTGATATTATGATGAATGTAATGTAATCTAAACATTAAAAAAAAAGCATTTAAATATTTTTTAAATAATTTAAATATACAAGTCAATACTGATAATTATGAAAACAACTTGTGAAATTGTATTACTTTATATACAGAGAATTATACAAAGAGATATATATATATATTATATAAAAAAAGACAAGTCAAATGTTATATTCAGTTTTTGTTTAATTTCATCTCCTGACATTGTTCCACAAAATAAAATCGCAAAAATTAAACACTTTTAATATTATCCAAACAGCTATGAAACATACAAGCCCTCACAGTGTTGTCAGGTCTAATCAAACAAAAACAGATATGTCAAACCAATTAACTCTTTAAGGCATAGAAAGTAATACAACATCTTCTAATAGTCTTTATGAGCCATGTCTAAACAATGCTGGGAACGACAACACCTCAGTTATACTGTTAGTTTTTTTTTTTTTTTTATCTTTCATCGGAAACAATGATAAAGGGAACAATTGAAAAAGATGCATCCATATCACTCCCACAGTGGGGCAAAGAATAACAGCTCACAGCCAAATTTGCCATCGAGAATTGCTTTCACAAAGAAATATACCTATAAAACCATGCATGCCTGTACAGTGTGCCTGAAGAAAAAAAAACAAAAAAACAATTGCAACCATAACCATTTATAAAAAGAAAAACAGAATAATTGCAAATTTTAGAAAAAAAAAAAATTATTAATGAAAGACAGGCCTAGGCTAGGTTCCCTGCTGACTTTGTTCATACTGACAGCACTTCATAAATGACTAGTTCTTAGTATTATTCGTTAAACCACTGGCTTCAATATACTTTAATATGTACACTTATAATAGAAAGCTAATCAAGCGAGTTACACTGTCAAGTAGGTCAGTATCTGGCAAGGTTAACTGTTTGCTTCGATAGAATTACAGTATTAAATTCAACACAGTACAATGTCAAAAGATACAAGGGACAGCGAGACAGACGGAAGGAGGAGGACTGATTAGTCGGAAATGGGACTAGCACCATCACAGCAGGTTAAGCAGTCAGAATGGTACAGCTCTGTTAAACGGAAAAGAACATGCTAAATTTGCCCCAAAAAAGGTCTTGAATTTGTGCATTTGAAGGTCATTACCATCTGCTGGCTTGACATCTCCATATGAAGCATGACACTGATTTGACACTATATTTTAGCCACTGAAACAGACCGTAAGTCCAGAATTATTAATGCAGGTCCATCTTTCACACACTACAGTTCGTCTTGGTGCCGGTCTCCTTTTTAACGAAATCCTTTATCTGCCCAACAGAGTAAAAAGGAGGTTTAAAATGAACTCGATTCAAAAGTCCAGCAGCCTCGTACAATCTAAATTCTTGTCTGTTTTTAGTGAAAACCAAAACCTCTCGCTGTGCAAGACTGCGCATTTAATTCCTAGCCGAACAACAGATAGCGGTAAACACTTTGCTGGTTGTGAATGGAAATACAACAGGAGCAACCTGCAAACAGGACCTTGGATGAAGACAGTGAACCTAGGCATAATGAATACACAAACAGTATTTAACAAAAAAAAAAAAAAAACACACTAAAAGTTAAAACCTAAATGGTGAATTCAATTTTTACAAAAGCAGTGCTGGTCCTGACACGTGGAGGCGTCCTTGTCCTCTGTCAGCTAGGAGCGAATCTCCTCAGCGGGCTTTCTGCTCTGGTCCTGACAGACAGGGAAAGATCAAACCTAAAATCAGCTGTTAATCTCTAGAAATCATCATGTAAACTGATAATCCTTTTAAAGTATGACAGAAAGGTAAAACAAATAGATTTGTCACTTTTTCTGTCTTACTTTACCCCAATCTTATTAATGAGTTATTTGAAGACTTCTTTGAAATATTTAGAGATTTATCAGGTGGAAAAAAAAAAGGCAAAATGCATGAATAAACTGGGCCAAAAACTAAATAAAATTGTTTTTTTTTGTTTTTTTAAATCTAGTAAAAATTGCTAGTAGATTTCAGTTACAAACACAATTAAAAGAGGTTTTTAAGTAGAAAAACTGAAATAGTATTTTCTAACACACTCCAATAATCTTTACTTCACAAAACAAATTAAATAAATAAAAAAACAGGACAAGTACATAGATAATTTGAACTAATGTTGAATTGTTCTTTTTATTTATTTTTTCTTTTCTTCAAAATAAATATTCACGTAAACTGCACTTATTAAAATTTTGGCTGATACAATAAGTCGATAAGTATTTTCATATGGTCGATAAATTACAAAATGAATCAAATTAAACCATTTTGTCTAAAACTATTTTTTAATATTACAAGTGAATTTAGATCACAACATTATAATGCAAAGCAACAAAATAGATATTTAGAGATTTACTAAAGATTACATTAATAGTGTCATTAAATTATTAGTTATGTATATTAATCTTTTAATTTTATTTGTGGCTATTTACATAGCAAAATCAAGGTCAGCATCATAATCCATTTTAAATTAAAATCTCATAAAACATTTTTAACTTGACCGATAAAAATCTAAAATGTTTTCAGGTTATAGATCACAAATTATTACAACTAAATGTTTAAATTATAAGCAGTTTTACGATGAAGAGAGTGTTAGATCACTGCAAAGGTAAATCTAAACATAAGGGAGAAAATAAAAATTCTAACATCAGCAGGTAACCAATAAGGCATTGATATTCTGTGAATCCTCACAATTCAAAGAACCTGACTGATCTCTCCTAGATCAAAGTAATGAATGATGGAATGTTTACTATGCTGTTACCTCAGGAGGGGGAGGTCTGACTGTAACGGGGTGAGAGGAGCGTCGGGGTGGGGAGCGTTTGGGCTGAGCTTGCTGCTGAACCGTGTCGTAGTACGTCACACCACCGTAGACCTGTGACTGTGCCTGGATAGAGACGCAAGAAGAGATGCTCAAAAACCCCGTCATACTCACTGCTGCACTACTGGAGGTATCACAGGATACAAGTAATGCTTATTTAGAGTCAGCAGGCTCACCTGGGGGTTGGGGTACATTGGAGGTAGCGTAGCTCCGGCAGGGTATGGGTAGTTGGTGTTCCCGAAGGTCATTACACCTGGAGGGGGGTAGAAGGGTGGGGGTAGCAGCTGCTGCGGAGGTGGTTGCCCAGGTGACATAGAAACGGGTGGGGCAGCGTAAAGAGCCGGATTGGGCAGGGGTCCTCCTGACTGGTGCGGGTGCAAGCCTGAAACAAAACACAGCAAAACACTTAACAGGGTAATGTTGATGCAATATCTGGAGTGATTAAAATCAAGAAAACTGAAGTTTAAACAGATCTTTTTTCTGTATTGTGATGTACATCCAAGGGCACAGAATTTATAAAAATGTAAAAAAAAAAAAAAAAAAAAATTGTGGGGATTGTTTTATCCATTGGTTGTTAAATGGACAGATGGAGAGAGATCTGAACGCAGACAGAGGTCTTGTATTTAAAAAAAATCAATTAAAACTTATTTAAATGCAACATGCATGGATGAAATCAACCCCAACGAAATCAATTGCATGCATTTAGAAAATAAACTGAATTTCAGGAAATGAGCAGACATTTTGTTTTAATTGGGTAAACACCTGTTGTTGTTTTTTTAAACACTTGGGTAAACACATGGTCTCAGACGAGGTTAATTCTTCTCAAAATCACTGCCTACTAACAGTTTTAAGTCCAATGAGAACCACATTCTGTTTGACTTCACCTGTTAGCTTAGCTTCACCATTCACCTCACCATCCCTTTCAAAAGAAGAACTTCCACTGATTATCCAGCTCATTATCGCACTCATTTCTAAACATATAAAATGTATTTTGAATTTTGAGCTACGGATTATGTGGCCATTTCAACCAGACGTCTGCAGATGTTCACAACTCTCACCTGGGTGTCCAGGGTGTGTGGGGTGTGGCAGGTGCATCTCAGGCTGAACTAGCATGCCTTGAGGAGGCAGGGCTGCTGGGCTGTCCCCGTGCGTGTAGATTGGTCCCTGAAAAGACACTGCATGCAAAAAGCAAGTTATTATCTTGGATGTTAGTCCACAAAAATAAAAAAGGAATATGCATTACACTCCCTAAATGTTTAAAAAAAGGTTTAACTACTTAGTCTGTGATTTTAGGACATATTCCCATGACCCATTTAACTAAAAACTGCCCTCTATGGGCCAAAGGCAGTACTGCACTCACTGGGTTCATAATAATGGCCCTCCATTACACCAATGTGCATGGTTGCAGGCTCGGGAACTGTCCTCTGGCGCTGTGATGAATACCGCTTAGCCCGGCCACCACCAACACCCTGATAACAAGAAATAACTGATGAAACAAGGTCGTAGCTTACAACTTTCACCAGCAAATTCAAACACATTTGCTAAACTGATCTTTAACCAAAATGTAGTGTTAGAGACAGATCTTTTCTTCCATAGTGTAACATACATCCGAGTGTAATGGATTTTCAAAAAAGTAAAAAATGCAGGAGTTTTATGCATTGGTTGATAATATAAAAGATACATTGCAGTGTGCACATCATATTTAACCACATATTTCACCAACTACATATAAATGAAACAAACAAGCATTATAAACACTACAAACTTGAATTGTCATTCACTCCACAATAAATCCTATAGATTAAACGGCATTTAGAAGGGATGCATTATCAATATGTGATATCACGATAGCAAAACGGTCTCAATATCATCAGGGTTATGGGTCATGACAGTATAAAACAACAGGCCTTTCCAGGCAAAAAGTGTTTTTTTGGGGTTTTTTTTTTAACTTCTTATTATAACATGAAGGTCTTTAAAGTTGTATTTTGAGCCATTATGCTTTGGCTCAGTTTCTGTCAAAAGAACCAACACACAGAGTCCCCTTTAAAGTTCAGGTATCAATTATTCTTAATTAAGAACACGGGTTGGAGGTCTACATTTTGAACTCTCATTAATATTAATTAAATATAATAATAGAACAAACTTTAAGAGTGTACAAAACATTTTTTACCCCCCCATTTGTCTTTTTTTTTAATATCACAATATCATACCATTGACTTCATGTCAAAGAATTTTCACATTGAGATTTTGATATCATTATATCCCTAGTAATTAGAACAAAAGCAAAGAATTTAAGTGAAACTGAAACAACCTGCATGATGGAAGTGCATTTTTCAAATAAACTAATAACTTTTCTCAGTAAACAATTATATAATGTTAACTGCATTACACAACTTGCAATGCAGCACTTCAGATGATTTCAGAAAATACAGTACATGAATAAATAATTCAAAACAACTAAGCTTGCATCTGGACAATAGATAGCGATTTAATCACTTTTTCTGATCTTTATAGGCAATTATTGATGGGCTGGTTCACTCACTATATCCTCCATGTTTCCATACTGTGGAGGGCCTCCTGCCATGTGCATGGAGCTACGAATGCCTGTTGGGGACAGAAATGCAGGAATGTAAGCCAACTTTTCAATAACCACCAATTTTTGTAAAACAGCCTAATTACACAAAGATGAAATATTACCTCTCATCTCAGCCTGCAGGTAGGAGGGTGGGTTTTGGGCCCAGTTCTGCCCGGCCAGGCTGAGCCGGGCCAGGTCCTGGTCAAGGCCTGTCAGTCCACCTTGTGTTCCAGCATCACTCTGCTCTTGCCACGACTCACTCTTTGCTGCTGCTGGGGCTTGCTGAGCCGCGGGCGAGGACTCATCTAACGATGCCTGCTTACTGAGATCAGATGGTCGCGTTCGCGTCGCCCTCCGTGCGAGAGAGTACGATTTCTTCTCCACTGGCCTCTCTTGAGGAGGAGACGACTCTCGCACCTGACCGGCTGCACTGCCCCCCTCCATCGTGGGACCTGAATCCTGTTTCCGTGGAGAAGGAACCCTTTCTCTCTCCGTCTTGTAGTGGTGAGCGGTATATGTAGTTGTTGCTGTTGGAATCTCACCCTCCTCCTCCTCATCTTCCTCACTGTGGATGTCCTCCACCACCACGGCCGGGCTACGCTCAGTGTGAACAGCATGTGAGCCTCGGCCCCTGAGTCTTGGGCCCCTCTCACCCTCTACAGGCTGTGGGCGCACTCCTCGAGGAGGTGGGCCATCTAGACTGGGCTTCAAGTGTCTATGACCTTCCGTCCTGTGAGGGGCCGAAGGGGCTCGACTGCTCTGGAAGCTGCGCTGGGGAGGCTGAGTCGAGGGCCGGCCGGAGGGTCTGGGTGCTGCAGGGGGAACAGCAGGTGGGCCTGACTGTAGGGGAACAGACTGAGGGGTATTGCGGTGGCTAGGTGGAGGCGCCTGCCATGTTGTACGAACTGACTTCTCACCGTCACGATGCCGCCTTGGCTCCCGACTGGGTGAACCAGCATGTCTGCAAAGAAATATGACGATAGTCAGTAACTCATTACATATCTGGCGGTAAAAAATATCTAGGAAATAAGTATGATTAATAAAAATGTGGCCAGAAGTTTGTGGTAAGATTTTTTTCATGTTTCTGAAAATCTTTTAACATCACTAACATGCTTGATTTGATCAAAAATACAGTAAACAGTAAAATTACTACAAAAAAATAAAATAATCTTTTTAATATGGCATTTTATATATAAATATTATATATATAGAACCTGGGTTTTCGGGAGCGGTATGATCGCCCGTCACTGGGCCCTGTGCCATTGCGGATGTCATAACCATATAAAGCAATTAGCTCTTCACGTGATTTTGGCGCCTGCTCCTCTTCACGGAACTTGTCGTGTTCCCATCGGCCCTCGTCCTTCCACAACTTCCTGTGCCTGCCTTTAGGCCTGATGACAGATGGACAAACGGGGAGGAAGAGACAGTGCAAAATGAAACTATGAACCACATGGCTTTGTGACAAATTCAACACTTGAAACTCATCTTCAATTAATTACCTAATTTAAAATGACTTGGAAAGGGAGTTTTCCCCGAAAGAAAACCATCATGTCTCTCACCTCTCCTCCTCTGTAGCCTGGCCTCTCACATCATGCTCAAAGAAAAGGCCTTTCCGGGGGATGTAGGCTGGATTCTTCCTGTCCTCATCGTCGTCAAGCTTCTGGCCTTTGCTGCCCAATTTATTCTCAGGGTCCTCGGTGCTCTCCTGTAAACATTTAGCGGTCTCAGCTTCAGTTTTGGGTTAAAAGGGATTTACAAATAAGCAGTGTGATTTAGCATTGTCTTAGTCCAGAATGTGGCATTCTGGTCAACTGCTTTCAATCTGTCAAAAGATTGTTTTAATTCAAACTAAATGTTTTCAGCAAAATAAAGTGTTTAAATGACAGTCTTTCCTGAACCTGAAAAAAGTAGTAAAAAATGAAATGTTTTGTTCCTCCATACCTGTCCATCCCCACTCTGTCGCTCCCCAGCTAGATTGCCCTTCTCATCAGATTTAACTTCCTTGCCTCCATCTCTCTCTGCCTCTTCAACAAGCTCTTCTGTCGGGGCATCTGCAGCGGGTTTCGGTTCTGCGGCAGGACGTGAGGCCTCTTCATCACTGAAATGCTCTACCTCTTCCTCATCCTCTCCTCCCTTAAACAAACAGCGCCAAATAGACTCTCAGGTCAGAACACAAACACCAAAACTGATCACATCAAACTTCATTCCCTTAAAGTACATTTAAACAAATTTTAGAAACACAAAAGCTCAAAATCATAAACACAAATGACTGATTTAAACTAGTGGAGCCATATAGTGGAGCTGCATACAGTATTTCTTGTGTGCGTCAACAACTCAGCTAGTCAACATTTACCATGGATTTACTGTAGTAACACTAACAGCATCATGGTACTGTGGCAGAAATGTGGGTATTTATATTGAATAAATAGAAATGTCGGCTTCCGGTAATGGTAGTGGAGTGATCAGTCGTGCTTTTCACCTCTCCCAGTCCACGTTACTGTTGTTCTTTATCTACGCTTGCCCATCTTTCTCCAAATCTGCATTTAATTGCTTAATTGTTAGTTTATCATGCCCAAGCCCTCAAAACAGAGCAAGACGGACCATTCTCGAGGCTTTACTGAAGATTGTGCTGATTCTAGTGAGGCTAGCGCTATAAGTGATCTTGCGGTTAGCCGGGAAAGTTCGCTACCTGACTTATCTCATGCGTTGCTTAAACACATTTCTGACGTTGTTGCAGAAGAAGGTTGGCGCACGCAAAAGATGTTGAATGACTCTTTCGTTGAGCTGGAGTCTGGATTGGACGCAAAAGTTCATCAAACGCATTGATGAGGTCGCTGCAGTCACCGAACACGGCACTCTCGGATAAGGTTACAGGTTTGAAGGGTCGTTCCAGGCGAGACAATATTAGAATTTTAAACCTCAAGGAGTCAGCTGAAGGAACTGATCCCATACAATTTTTCGAATCTTTCATCCCAAAACTGCTTGAATTACCTGTCCCGACAATCGCAATTGATCATGCTCACCAAGTGTTTGGTATGCCGACGGATGGCCGCCCTCGCCCGGTCATTATCAAGATTCATCACTCCAGGGATGTCGCTACAATTCTGTCCGCAGCTAGACGCAAGGGACAACTTCCATACGAGGATCAACTTCTCCGTATCACTCCCGGTATGTCACCCACAGTTCGTGCCACGAGGAGAGCCTTTAACACGATCTGCGCTGAACTTATTAAAAAAAGACATCCACTTCCAAATGAACTTCCCAGCCGTGTTGGTCTTCAAGGTGAACGGCGTGCAGAAAGCTTTCAAAGATCTGAAAGATGCCAAAATGTATATGGGACGGTAATCTGTGATCTCCTTTGTCTTAAGCCTCTCGAGGAGGGTTTGCGGTCTTTACAAAAGGCACAGTTTGTTTTTAATATAATCCGTTTTTGTTTAACTAATGATGGGTGGTCAGCAAAAAGATATCGGAGAGTTCTCTTATGTTTAAACCCTTATCTGCCGTGAAGCTTTTGTTGTTTCACTCAAGCTAGGATAATTCTCTGCACCTTTGAATTATTTTTAGATCCTAGTTTTTTATTTGTGTTCCATGGGAGTTACAGACATGGGTACGCCTAATCTTCTCCTTGTTCCATTTTTGTATAGTTCTAATACTAGTTCATCCAAGCCTGACCAGAAATTGAAATTCCCTTCTCTCCGTTGGTTTTTCTCTCTCCTTTGCACAATTTGCTTTTTTCAGTTTACTGTATTGTTTACCTTTTTATTACTTCAAATATGGCTGATGGTGTCAAATTGAATGTTCTTTGCCTCAATGTAAGGGGCCTGAATAATCCAGTGAAACGTGTTGTCACTTTGGACTTTTTGCGGAAGCAAAAAATAAATATAGCCTTTTTACAAGGGACTCATTTGGTCAAAAAGGATACTAATCACATGCCTAATCGATTTTTGCGTGTTGCGGCTTGCTCCTCAGCCTCAAATAAATCTAAAGGGGTGGTGATTTTATGTCAGCGCAATTTGCGCTTTAAGTTGTTGGATACTTGGGCGGATGACAAAGGCAGAATAGCAGTTGCAAAAGTTAATATAGTAAAATAGAGATGTTTCCTTGATTTCAATTTATGCCCCTAATTCTTTTGGAAAAAAAATAAATAAATAAATAAATTTTTATTTATGAACAGGTCACTAAGGTACTTCTGGAGCTTTCTGGCTTTAAATTCATTATTGGCGCTAATTTTAATGCTGTTGTTAATTCTTTAGTTGACAGGTCACTCTGAAAATTTAGAGCAAAAATATGCTTCTGAAGCCTGGATCTGTGGTGGATCTGCAGCGCATGTTAAATCCTGACGTCAAAGACTTTAACCATTTATCATCTAGACACAAATCTGGCAAACAGATATTCTGAACCTTCTGAATTTTGATTGGGATTGTGTATGGGTTATGGTTAGGCATGCTTCTAGGTATCCGGATCATCAACAAATTCATTTTAATTTCATTCATGGGACTTGTATAACTCGACGTAAACTCTATTGAACTGAACTGTATGAAGCTTAAACCGGATCCTAATTGTACATTCTGTCGTACAAGGGAAATTGGTACTTTTTAAATCACATGATTTGGGAATGCCCTGGGGTTGCTAACTTTGGGAATATGGTTAAAGAAAATTTGTCCACTTCACTAAATTATTTTAAATGATTTATCTGACATTCAGCTTAAAATTCAGAAACATGCGTTTTTAGCAGGTTTGACAGCTGCCAAGAAATTAGTAGCAACAAGACAGAAACCTCCACATTCTCTTAAGAAATGTCGGGTTCTTACATTTATAGACGTGGTATATCTCGAATTGTCTACTGCACGTATTCATGGGGCAAGAGAGGACACCATTAGACTTTGGGCTCAAACTTTGGAGAAACTCAAAGGAAATTCCCCCTTTTCCCCCACTTTGGTCTTACTGTTTTTTATTTTTATTTTTACTCATTTCATTTTGTTCTCCTTGGTTCTTTTCTTTATACTTCATTACCATTTTATACTTTTACAGTTGTACTTACAGTTCCTTGTTTTGGTTTTAATTCCCTCTTCCTGTTACTGACTTCAGGACTGTTGTACTACTTTGAAGAATTTGTATGGATCTTTCTTTGACCTGACCTGTAGTACATGTATAGTCTATAGTACATTCTGAAGTATACTATGTTTAAAAAAAAAAATTCTGTAAGTTAAAAGATGTCAAAGCAACAATAATAAAAAAAAATGTTCAAAAAAAACCCCCAGAAATGTTGGCTTGGAATCTGGCTGAAATAAACAGTACTGAAATTCAAAAAACAAACAAAAAAAACCCATTTGGTTACTCTTACCATTTACATACTGGTTTAGAAAGACAAAGTAGCCCAATTATGGCATTACAAAACCAAAACACAGCCAATTTAAACAAAATTAAATAAGCCTTCTCCTGTTTGTTACTATTAAGAAATCTCCTTTAGACTGCATTTTGAAACTGTGCTTGCCTGCACTCTGCAGTGAACTACAGCCAGCTTTACGTAGGTCTGAAGAGTAAAGATTGTGTAGAATGGGTTGCTAGGACACCAAACAGAGTGGAAGATCAGCAGCCCAGCCTGAACCTGCATGAGCTGAGAACTACAACAACCCCATTCAACTCCAGCACTGAGCCCCAGCCCTCTCCAACACGCCTAAATTACCTGATGAGCTCGCAATCATCATAACCCTACTTACATAAAGAGGAAGAGCAGCAAAAAGTGTGCATAGTGCGTCACATTTACTAAAATTAGATGCGGACTACAGATGCACTAACAGCATGGGGCTCGGCATTGGCAGTACTCATAATGCCACAAGAGAGGAGCAAAAAATATTCTTGACACATTTTCAACAAAAACCTCCCGGGCTGAGTCTCGCTTATTTCAGTTCTTTCAAACTCATTACTTCGGGAGGCGCATATTGAGCTTTCGACTTCCAAAATACTACGTTAAACAATGCTCTCAGATTCACAGTCTCCATAAAGAAAGGGCAGCACTCTCACAATGACTGAGCAAAACACAGACCGGCTGCAGCGGAGATATTCTGTCCCCTCTACAACAGCCCAGGCTGGATCTGTACAAATTTATCACAGCATTGTCTTTAACAAAACTGATTGATTTCCCAACGAGCCCAGTAAACGGCGTTGCCATAGAGACTTACCTCCGTGTGCGATCCATTCTCCTCCAGATCAGCACTGTCATAGTCTGATAAGACTGCTGAAGAAAAGAAATCAGCCATTTTAGCAGGTCTGTTCAGGTTTCTGAGAGCAAATAACATCTGGCTATAGAGCTGCTCATCACTGTTTAACCGGTCAGCAGCAAAAAAACAAAAGATAGACTCACCTTCACCAACGCCGTCTTCACTTTCCTAAACGGAAAGAGAACAGAATCAAATATTCAGCAAACGAGCACGTTTAATAAACAAGATTAATAATTAATCTTAGATGGAATAAATAGAGAAAAAGTTCACATCCAGTTCAAAAACAATCCTTAACTTCTTCAGCAGATCTTTCTATTCCCATTACAGAGTGACACATCAGATATCAAACACCTAGGAACCTCAAACGTCATCCAGTTAGCTTATGAATAGCCGAAATATCTTACACCGCATCTTCACATCACTGCACTCAACTAATTTACCTTCATGCAAAGATCAATGTGACTCAACCCTGCTTGTAGAGGTCCACCAATGCACTTTAGAGAGGTCTTATTAATCTGACAAACACACGGGACACAGGCTAAGCGGATGAGTTGAATCATGGCTGTAAAATAAAGGAGACTGGCAAAACGTGCAGGACGAGGGGGAGCCTCCAGGACCATGGAGGAGAACCACCCGGTTAGATGATTGAAAAGCAAGACGTTTTGAGGTCAAACGAAGTCAACAACACCACATTAATGTGAAAGAAGAACCACAGACACACCAGGAATTGTACATCCCTGTTAAGAGACTAGGACGAGGCGCCTGTTACACACTTGAACATTAATCTCAAGGGCTAACAGTTACAGACAACACCGCGCGTCACTTGAAACGTTCACCGTACTATTTGATCACATCTTAACCCGTATTTAAAAGACACTAACTCGTGTTTAGACTGTGTGAGAGACTAACACGCACACACTCAGATCGGCCCTGATTATAAAAGCAGATTTATAGCCACACACTCACACACTCCGACTCAGCGTCGCTCTTGACGCAGACGCGCTCCGCGGGCGACTCCAGCGGCTCGGGCTCTCCTCCGCGAGCCTTCCGGCCGCCAGACACCGACCTCCCGCTCTCGGATCCCGAGGCGGACTCGTCCTCCTCCTCGCTGTCCTGAGAGGCGCGCCGTCTCCGTCGCCGCCGGTCCGCCATCTTAACTCTCAAGGAAGGGAAAGCGGATCTGCGCGCGGAATTGTGGGGGCTCGTGCGTTCGTCATATCCTCTCGTTCCCTGCTGCGTCAGAGGAGGCGCGCGAGAGTGGGTAGCACCGTGACGCGTGAGAGAAATTCATTCATCGGCGTCTCGTTTCTGCGTTTCGGCCATTCTTCAGAAGACAACTTCATTCATGTGTTCTGGCAATGCACCTATATACAGAAACATTTTGATCAGATTTTTTGTTATTGTTTATTAAATCTTAGTTTTGTAAGTGACTTTTTGTTTTATTTATTTGTATACTCAAACGAGAAGACATTGTTTTCTATTAGCTAAATTTCTAAAATCTAAAGTTCGGCTATGAAAACTGTATATTCATCCTTTTAATCTTCCTGTTTTTGTTATTACCTTTGTCTTTGTGTATAATTGTAATTGTCTTAATGTTTTATTGTTTGAACTGTTTAATAATAATAATAAAAACCTACATCTCTAAAACCACGTTACATTAGTTTTACACTCATTGTTGAATATAGATCTATTCATTCCACTTTTGAGTTCAGTACTGAGAATAGTAGAGTAGTACCATGGTATTAGTATGGCTTATTATTTTGAGTACCACAGTAGTACACGAATATTGTAATCATTCAGTACATTTTCTGAGGTTAATGAATGAAAACTGCAACAAAGTGTGCCACGATTCTGTCATAATTTGGGCTGTTGACATGAAGCGGCAGGAAATATCTATGGTAGGTACACCTGTTTTCAGTATCTATGTACTTCCATAATTTTTTGAGCTACGTACAACAAAATACCACTATTGCCACTTATTTGAAATACCTGGGAGCACCAAAAGACCAATTTGCATTGCCTTTTTTTAAAATGCAAGACCAAAATAGCACCAACAAAAAAATATCCCAGCTGAAAAACAATAGAAACCATCAAAGAAGTCTAAGGGTTTCCACTACAATTAGTACAATTTTAAACATTAAAGATTTTTTCCTCTAGTGTGTTTTTAGACATAGTGTATTAAGATTTATTGGTTTTAACAAACCACCAATAGAAGGTGACCAATCACCAGTATACACCAATTTGACAATTTTCATTAAAACCATTTCTGTGATGGTTTCTATTGTTTTTTCCAGCAGGGATATGGGATATGCTTATAATGTAGAATGTTTTTTGGACGTCTTTATGACTTCAGTCTACAGTACTTCTATATCAATTTCTCACACAAAGTAGGGACTAATACTCTTAAAACCGATGATTGCAGTAATGTAATTTGCATCAAATACTCTTGGCATGATGTAGCATTTTGAACCAAGACACTGAGTGTATTAATTTACTAGATATGTAAAAACATATTTTCTTCTGCATAATTTATTGCCTGAAGAACAAAGGGTCTTCAACTACAAGAATGAAAAGAGGACCCAAATCACACCTCTCCTAATCTTACTCCCGTTTCCTGGTTGAATCCAATTCCAGTAGATATACATTTTTAAAACATTTATTAAAAGACACAAAAACACAGGACATATTCATAATATGACTTATTTTAATATTTGAAATAATTTCTTTAGTTACAAGTATCTTACACATTTCCTTTGAACAAAGCGTTATGTTACAACAAATGCTTCTGTAACTGGTTTTTCATAATTTTCCATTCATGTGACTGAGAGAACTCACAAAAAGCGCAGCATGTACAGTTTTGATCTTTTACGGCAGCTCTCAACGTGTTAAAAGTAGAAGCTTTGGTCCACACTGATCAAGCTAACCTGCAAAGTATGACGCAAACGTGAAGACTGAGGTGTCACACTCGGCACTGTGATCATGGGTGTGTTGTTGGGAGAGCTTGTTTCTCAGACATTACAGAGCAAAACACTGTTTCTCACGGATACCAAGCAGGGGGCTTAAGGGAGATCCAAAAATCCTGTTTCTGAAGACCCAAAGTGCAATATAAGTGTGTACAAGAGATGAAGGCTAAGATTTTGGAAGGAGCTTCCTTGTGACAGTTTCATTTGCGACATGTCCGATGAGGCATCCGTTTCTTAGTCACCTCTGGTCGACAACGACTACGTTCATGCTCATCCAGCCAGGGCAGGTCAAAGTTTCTGTTCAAATAGAAATAAATATGTACTGCAATCAAAACAAGATGTCCAAACGTAAATTATTGGCAACATGCAAAAAACATATATTGAGCTTACTGCTGTTTCAGGTTGGGAAGAGGTCTTCCAAAAGCCACCACTGGCAGGAAGGGTGTCACCATGACAGACTCCACTGAGGACAAACACAGATAGAGGCACTTTAAATGAGTAGACCAAGTAGTTTTAGGGCATGCTGGAAAAAAAGCCATCTGCTGGCATACCATCTTCAGAATCTGGATAGAAGGAGA
The DNA here is from genome assembly GCA_032359235.1 of Enteromius mattozi. Lineage (NCBI taxonomy): Eukaryota > Metazoa > Chordata > Actinopteri > Cypriniformes > Cyprinidae > Enteromius > Enteromius mattozi. Next base: position 16,543,251 of record JAUMHE010000044.1, on the reverse strand, counting down.
GCAGCTCTGGTTCACTCTCCTGAATGACCTTCCTCCTGTTCATCCTCTGCTGCAGGCGCTGAAACATCCTCTGCTCACGAATACGCTGGATATCCCACCTAAAAGAAAGGGCAACGAGATTATGGGATATATCTGCAAATGCTTTAATATCTACTTGATGCTATATAGAAGAAAAATAAAACAAGCATCACCTCTTTCTCCTCTTCTCATCCAGCTCAAGTTTTGAATGCCTCTTCAGAAAGACGTTATCATCTAGACACTGCACAGAAGAGAGTATGAGCATTTAAATACATCAAGGTGGAATATTTAATCAAAATAAAACCAAAATTGTGATGAATGTGAAATTGCAAAGGCTGTGATTTAATTAAAAGGATAGTTCACCCAAAAATGAAAATTCTGTATTTCTGGAGAATCCTGGCCCTGCACAGACAGCAATGCAGTGGTTCAACCGTAATTTATGAAGCTACGAGAATACTTTTTGTGTGCAAGTAAAGCAAAAATAACAACTTTATTCAACAAACGGGCACTTTAAAAAAAATTGCACACAAACAAGTATTTTCTTAGCTTCATAAATTATAGTTGAACCACTGAGGTCACTATTTTAACAATGACTTCACTAACTTTGTGGGTCTTGAACATGTCAGTTGTGTTGCTGTCTACTGAGGATCAGAAAGCTCTCAGATGTCATCAAAAATAAGGTCTTACTTAAAAACAAAGGTCTTACGTGTTTGCAACAACATGAGGGTGTGTAATTAATAACCAAATTTTCATTTTTGGGTGAACCACCTCTTTAACATGAATATGTGTGCACTGCATGTTTCAGAGTGAAGCAGAATCTCGGTTCACAGAAAATACAGCTCCACATGAACTTTGCCTCTTGGGATGCTTACGGGTCTCACTAACCTCAGGGATGTCCGATGCCTCCTTCTGCCCCAAAGGCTCTAAGATACTCTCCCGCCAAGAAGGAACTACATATGGTGAATAATAATACATTTGAAGATCTTAAAATTTCTTATAGTCAATATATGGGATTGAAATAGTTCACCCAAAGACATCATTTACTCACCCTCATGTGGTTCCAAACCTGTATGACTTTCTTTCTCATACGTTAGAAAATTGTTGGTATTCAAACTGTTGACAGCCCCCACTGACATCCATAGCACTGGAAGTCAATGAGAACCAACAACATTTTGATTTTTCAAAATATCTTTTTTTGTGTTCAACATAAATTATAAATTACACAGGTTTGGAATGACATAAGAGTGAATAAATTATGACGAGATTTAAAGTTTTGGGTAAAATATTTCTTTAAATTCTTTAAATGTAATTTCTCCCAACCTGCAACTGTGTCCTCTTGCACAGGTGAGGGGTCTTGCCAGGGTGACGGAGGCGGCTGATGCCAGCAGCAGAGGTACATCTCTGTGGTAGTCAGGTAGGGCAGTTCCTCCGATTGAGACTGCAGTTCAGGCTCGGTCTCTTCCTGGGGCTCCTCCTTCTCAGCGGGGCTATCCTGTGGTGGTGGCGGTGACCTGGGCTGCCCACGTCGTGTCCCAATCATCTGGGAGTCCTGGAAAAGAAACCTCCTTTGAGAGGGTGAAAAAAACAAAAACATATTTAGTTTAATCAACTGTCATTTCATTGCTACAGCACATTAGGGCAGTCAAATAAACATTAAAATTTAAAATAAAAATCCACATTAGGCAGCCTAATCAGTGGCACACGAGATGCAGTGACGATGTAGTGCATTTTAATGCTTTTGTTAGCCTACAGACTACATCCCAGAGATGATCTTTCTATGGCAAAACTGAGGCAGTTCACACAGAATTCTTATTTATTGCATTTTCTATATGGAAATCTATCACCGTTACACTCGTACAAGAGAGCCTCATGTTTAGAAAACCATGAAAATCTCATATAAAGTCTAACTGTTTAAGCACCTTAATAAATTATATTTCGTTTATAAACATTATAAACTTTTTTCCAAAGATAGTGCTGTTATTTCATTTCTTTGAATAAGCCTGCACTAGTAATATTATGCTCCATGCGCCCTCTTGTGGCCTTCGGACAGAAGCCTAAATCTTTTTTCCGCCTAAGTGAAAATATGCCTTTTAAGTACTCATATAATTGGAATATTGATAATTAAGCACAAAATTCTAATTTGTTTTTTCAGTCATTTTGGCAGCCCTACAGCACATTATTAAAATATAAAAGGAAATAATGGGGATAGCTCACTCTCAAATGAAAATTCTGTCATCATTTACACACCCTCTTACCTTTTTCCTCCTCTTCCAAAGTGCATCTGTTTTGGGGTTTGGACCTGCCCCTCAGATTGCATGACGTCATCTGTGGCAGCAACCTCAGCCTCCTTACGACGAGTCTGAGAAGGTCGGGATTCTGTACCCTCTTTTTTCACCATCTGCAGCCGACGCTCCATGCGCTCAATTCGGGCAATTAGCTACAAACACACACCTGCGTTAGGCTGTGTATTAAACATCGGGTTCAGACAAGAAACAAGTGTTACAAAACAACAAGTGGGGAAACTGAGTGCGCCCATCATTTAACATTTCATTTCATAAAAGTATGGGGGAAGTGCAGAACTGTCAGCATACCATCTCTTTCTCAGCTTTGAGGTCATCAATCTCTTTGCTCTTGTTGTGCAGTTGCTTCTGCTGCTGTTCAATCAGTTCCAGTTGCAGCAACAGGATCTGTCGGATGCAGCTGGTCTGAGTGTCCACGAGGCCGGAGCCTTTCCTCACATTGCGACGCTTCCCGTCGGGACTGCTCTCTGGCGAGGGGACCCCCACGACTGCCCCCACTTCTCTCCGCTGATTGCTGCCATTTGATACCATGGGATCCATCTTCCCCACGTGGTTGTGACTGGCCTGACAAAACAGTGATTTGCTCTTGACCGGGGAACCTTCGGCCCCCATCTGCTTGGTTGACGGGAGTGTCAAGGCCCCCAGCGTCTCCCAGTTCTCCTCCTGCCTGAGGTTCCCTGCTGGAGATTGTTCAGGGCAGTTCAACACGCTCCGGCGGCTGATGTTTAATTTGCTGTGCAGGTAATGCTTTTGATATACGCTGTTGTGGATTGTGCTCAGCACATGGGTGGCGAAGTCGCGGCTTCCCTTCTTCAGGGACTCATGGGCTCCTGCTGGCTTCTTGCTGAGGCTCGTGTCCAGTCTGTGTCCTCCACTCATGAACACAGTGGATCGCATAGTCATTGCGACGCGCTCCAGTTAGAGATATTTTACCAACACCCACCTCTATAGATGAGGAGGATTTGTGACAGGCTGAATGTGCGTCCTTGAGGCCACTTTTCTATAGCCATTCTGGGGGAACAGAACAAAAAGTGATTGCAGAATTTGACCAATAATTTAAGTGAGGCAAGAAATCCTTTTTAGCAAGAGAAACTGGTTGCAAAGCTAAATTGAAAGGTAGGCATACTGATATATGATGCTTCAATTGTGTTCTGAGACTTAAAAACACACGCATCCAATAGCAAAAATGTCATTTATAGAAATATTAGGTATGATTGGATTAGTAAAATAATGTAATGACTACGCTACGCTAACTTTAAGCACCCTACCCATCTGTTGAGTGTGCACTGGCATCTATAGATGCATTGCATGCATTCTCTTTACTGTTTCATGAAGGACATCGTCCGATCACTGCTTACATGCATGCAACTGGGAGGGGTTTTTCAGCTATAGTGAAACTCCATCGAGACATCGTTTTGGCATAGGCTTCATCCACCATTTTAGATATACAGCAAAAACAATGACAATCATTTTAGCAGTTCCCTTCGTCTGCTCTTGAGGGATGATGACGCCATTTTAAGTCATGCAACCGTGCGGTTTATTTAAATACCGAATGAAGCGTATCGCAACCACCAGCGAACTTGTTCGTCATCTTTTTGCATCGACAAGTTATTTAAATTTCCCTGACCCCGCCCGAACTCACCTATCGCCTTCCTTCAGCCCACTTTCCGATTTTGTTTGAATCTGCGCATAAAGCGCATGCGCCGTGGGTTCAGACTCTGATTGGACACTCGGGGAACAACATTTCGTGGCGCGCGCGTGGAGGTTTGCATTATGACATCATGCGAAGACTGACCGAAGATTAACATTCAAGTTTTAAAAGCATTGCAGCAAATATAAGTAAGATCATCAACCGTGAACTTCTAAAGAATTCACAGACGAATATAAAAAATGTTTGTTTATTAGCACACTACTGAAAGTTCTAAGAGTTTTACAAACAGGCTACATAAATACACAGTAGCTACCTGATTAAACACATACTGAGCAGTTCAGGTGGCTGATTTGCTGGCAGTGCATTCTGGCAAACAGCCAGGCTAACATTCACGGCTGTGTTCAGACAAACTTGGCACTAGAGGAAACCTGTTATACATGCAGTACATACCATTTAAACCCAAAACATACTTTTGCAAAACTCACAAATTTTGTAAAAATACTGAAATATTCAATACTAAGACAGACCAAATCTGTGTGTGATAAGACTGTATTGTTTTCTTTAAACAAGAAATAAAAAACCTTGCCAAGTTGTTTAAAAATATACATGTAATTAAAACATTCTTTTGAAAGGATATGTTTGAATAATTTTTAATATAGGTGTTATATTAATGTTAACTGATCTTGAGTTTTTTTTGTTTGTTTGTTTTTAATACTTAAGCTTTTTTCAGTTCAGTCAGTTTATAAATACTACAAAATACTTCAAGTCTGTAAAGGTGAACAGATAATTTGGTGACACTTCACATGTCACATCTGCTGTTGTTCGGTTGTTTGGTCTTCAGCTGCTGAGAAAAATAGATTTATAATTAAAATAAACCCACATTAATAAAAAATCTTAACAAATGCATAAATATGTAAAAGCAGATTACAAGACAAACCTGAGGTAGGTATGTAAATGATCTGCAATATAAATATAGAAATACAATTAAGAAGCCTGGCCAGAGCTTACATCTTATAACTTCTGATATATTAGTGAAACAGTGAGTGTATGTCCACCTGCTCGGGCTGTGAATATCTTCTTCTCCATATTTTAAAGGCAGCCAGAAATCCAAAAACACACAGCAATAGAAGTACAGAGGGAACTACAATAACAGGATCAGGACCAGGTTCTGAAAAAAAAGAAAATACACATATACATATATACTCACCTAAAGGATTATTAGGAACACCATACTAATACGGTGTTTGACCCCCTTTCGCCTTCAGAACTGGCTTAATTCTACGTGGCATTGACTCAACAAGGTGCTGAAAGCATTCTTTAGAAATGTTGGCCCACATTGATAGGATAGCATCTTGCAGTTGATGGAGATTGGTGGGATGCACATCCAGATCACGAAGCTCCCGTTCCATCACATCCCAAAGATGCTCTATTGGGTTGAGATCTGGTGACTGTGGGGGTTAGTACAGTGAACTCATTGTCATGTTCAAGAAACCAATTTGAAATGATTCGAGCTTTGTGACATGGTGCATTAGCCTGCTGGAAGTAGCCATCAGAGGATGGGTACATGGTGGTCATAAAGGGATGGACATGGTCAGAAACAATGCTCAGG
>JAUMHE010000044.1:16495004-16537573 GCA_032359235.1 Enteromius mattozi | reverse complement strand
AATAAATAAAATGACTTTTTAAACCGTTTAACTGATTGTATTAATCGGTCAAAATTCATATCGGTCGGTTAACGGTTTAACGGTTAAAATGAACATCCCTATTTTAAAGCCATAAAAACTGTTCTCTGTGATCATCTCTTCAACGTTTAATTTCATGAGATAACTTCAAAGAAACTCTTTGTTGTCATCTATCATTTTTCAGCCATACGTTAATGATGTATGACTTACAGTTTTCCCGCCCTTTCCAATGACCCTTCCTGCTGCTGCAGCTGCTACTTTGATGTGTGTCTCCAACTTCACTTCTTCTTTGGGGCCAAAGAAGTTCTCCTCCTTCAGCTTACCGTATATTCTGCCTTGAGCCTAAAACACACAGCACTTCTTAAGCGACTTGGGTCTTCCTGACAGCAAATTCCTCTCAAATATTTTCTGAAATTAGCCATTAGTTAAAACATGCAAACCTTGAACTGGGCCTCAGGTGGTCCTGTAACAATGACCATTCGCATTTTTGAGTCTGGAGCCTCTGCTGGTGCAATCTGAGGAAAAATGCAATCGAGAGCTGAAGTCATCCTGACACAGCGATGTACTTCAGAAAGAGAGAACATGAAGCTCAATATTTTAAATGACATATGAACACAATATTTGATCTGAGATAACCTGTGTGATCATTTTAACAATGTCACCCAAAGATAGAAATTTTCTTTCATATATATATATATATATATATATAGATAGATAGATAGAGACAGAGAGAGAGAGAGAGAGAGTTCATTTGCAAAAATATAACAATATTCCAAATCAAGTTTTTTCCATTTTTTTAATTTTAATTAATCTCAGTCAAACTGCAGTTGGGTTGTTTTGATGAGGTAAAAGATAACAAAAAATACCATACAATAAAAACATGATAACATAATAAATAACATGATTTTTGAAAATGTAAAATGAAAAATCATTTTTTTGCAAAAACTTATATATATATAAATAATTAATTAATTATAATTATATTTACATTATTATAATTTATAATTTTATTAAATTATAAATGTTTTCAACACTGATAAGTATCATTTGAGCACCAAATTAGAATTAAATAATTTCTGAAAGGAACATGGGACACTGAAGAGTGGTGAAATTATGTTGAAAATTCAGCTTCCTCACAGGAATTACAATTTTAGCTTTTTTATTTTTTTGTTCACATGAATAAAAATGATCTGTTTACAAAGTGAAAACACCGCAACAGGTTTAGGGTGAGTAAGAAAAGACAACAGTGAACAGTCCCTTTTAAAAGTTTTTTTTAAAGCATTGGAAACCAAAGACATTACCCACAATGCATTTTCATAAAGGCTACCTTAATAGAAGCTCCAGCAAAACGGCTTAGCTGCTTGATATGCTGTCCTTTCTTGCCAATAAGGGCTCCTACGGCTTGGGCTGGGATGTACACGTGGACGGTCTCCTGTTCAGAGGCCTGTGGGGACACACAAAAAAACTGAACAACCGCTTAAGACCGCCACTCTGCAACATATGGTGAATGCCACAAGAGAGAATGGCGTTAACCGACCATAATAAGATAAAGATGCCACAGAGGCCTAGTTTGTGTGACATAAGTATCTATGATTTTTAAAAATAATGGACAGTGACAAAATTGTCATACCCCAATAGGGCCATATGGGGGTCCAGGCACAGAGTTTCCAAGGGCAGGAGGAGGCATGGCAGAGGACGGCGGGAAGAGGCCGATTGCTCCCAGGTTCAGTCCAGGGATCAGATGAGTCTGTTGCTGGATGAAAGCGGAATAGATTTTTAGATTAGGATAAAAAAAATTCATGCTTATTGGCCACATTTTTCTCTCACACACAAACTCACATTCATGGCAGCGATGTCATTGTCATATGCCTCCCGCACTTTCTTCATGATTTCTTGTTCGGCCAGGCAACACGCTTCGATCGAGCCCTTCACTGTAATTGTCCTCTCAGGGTTATAAAGGGTCAGATCCTGCAGTCTGCATTAAGAGTCATTAAGAAGAAAATCATGTTAAGAAAACTCAAAAAAAAGCACAAAGGTTTTGTGATCATGTCCGTTCAGTGCTTACGGTGAAATTGTGATCTTGGTATCAGTGTCTTGTTCCACTTTCTTCAGGTTACGTCCCTCTTTGCCAATCAAACGGCCAACAAAGTTGTTGTGAGCAAGAACCTTCAGAGGCACCTCATCAGCCCTAACAGAAATGAACAGTGTCAGTTAATACAGATCTGAGAACAGACATGACCCAATGAATTTAATGTAATTGCAACAATAAATGTAATTGTCTGTTACACATTGTTTTTCGTCAATAAATGTAATTAAATTACAGTCACATATTTACGATTTCATCTTACATAGGGGTTACAACATCTGAATATTTTCTCACATACACACACACACACAGATTAGGATATCTTTAACCTCAGATCAAACTAAGTAAAAAGAGGTGCTAAAGTCTGATACTGTTGTGGATGGGCTTTAAAATTAAATTAAAGTGACATGAAAAAAATACTATAGTAATTTATAGTAAATATTATAGTGTTTTTGAACCATACTATAGTTATGTGTATTACACATATATTATTTGCAAGACAGTTAATGAATGCTACAGCACTGAATGCATGAACTGATAAACCGTCATAAATACTGTAGTATACTTTAATAATACAATTAATAATAATAATTTGTTACATTTATACAGAGCTTTTCTGGGTAGTCAAAATTCTTTACATGAAAGCGAGGGAATCTCCTCAACCACCTTCAGTTTTTACTACAGTAAACTGTCGTGTATTGTAGTATCATTTACCCAATGCTTGTAGAAAACTCAACAGTAATTGGTTTATACATTACTATAGTTTTTATATTACCACAGCAACTATACAATTACCACAACAAATTAATTTAAAGTACTTTACTATAGTAATGTTCAAAAACACTATGGTATTTACTATAAATTATTACAGTATTTTCTGTGTTGGGTACTACTGACTAAGGTTTATTCTGCCTGCTTTAAACTTTTCAAAATGATTGTTTAACACATTCATCAGAAATGTAATCCGTTACATTACTAGAAGTTATTGAAAAACTACATTTTAAACAGGCTAACTTGTAATCTGTCACCCATTATATTTCCAACACTGGTCAATTTTGCTTATTAATGAATAAAGTACATATTTTTGTTTTACAAAACATGTATAACTTACTGACACCAAACCTTTGAACATATACAAGAAATTACTATTTTATTAAGTATATACATAAAGAGTTTATTTGCAAAAACAAATATTCAAAAATCATTTTCTTTATTGTTATTACGTTTTTATCTAATCAAATTAACCTGACTGCAGTTTGACTGAGATTAATCGGGATGCACAATGAAAAAACAAAATTGTTTTAAAAATCGTTAAAAACTGAGTTATCCGTTTTTATGAACTCATATTTTGAAGAAAAATCCAACAGTGTAATGGGCGACTGTCGTTGACACTCACGTCTTGGTGTCCTTGGCCTCCTGGTTCATGATTTCCAGGATCATGCGGCAGGCAGCTGAACAGCCCTCTGGGGTAGAATGGATACTTATGGGCTTTTCAGCGGCACCTGCGTTCTCTTTACGATGCACATCAATCCTGAGAGATGAGAGGAGAAGAGAGGGCTTCACTGTAAAGGTTATGCAATGAACAGGCACAAGGAAAACTCAAACAATCAGTCAAAAATAAATCATAAATGTTTGAGGCGACATAAGTGTGAACTCCTCTTTCAAGTTATTCTTTTCCCGTTCAATCACTCTTAGAGTCATTTACTCACTTGCTCTGAGTTTGCTTGGTGATGTTACGGATGGTGGCACCCTCCTTGCCGATAATGGCACCCACATACTGCGTGGGGACCAGCAGCCTGAGAGGGATGTCCGCGTGCTGATGTTTGGTGGGGATCCCAGAGCCAGGAGACATCTGGCGGGAGTTTCCTCGCGGACCATATCCGGGACGCCGGCCGTTGTCTGGGCCTCGTTGAGAGTCGACATCAGAGTTTTCATCAGGGATGTACGACACACGCAGGGCGTTGTTCTCAAACTGGTAACCGTTGAGCTTCTGGATTGCTCTTTGAGACAAGAAACAAAATGATATGCATGAATGAGAGAGGCTTTATAGTAACTGACAGTAGCTTGGGTGGGTGGGGGGTCTTTGAGTTGTGGATGAAAGCTAACTGATTAAATGTACAAAGATTTAAATCACACAAATAATTTCACAGTTCAACAAAAGAGATTTGCCTAAATGGTTATTAAGCGACATTATGAATTAATCCGATGAAGAATCCAGGCCGACAGATCTCATAGTTAGCTCAACTGAATAAAAGCTTGCAAAGCAGCTCAATCACCAGTAGGTGTCAGCCACAAACAAGGAAAAACCGTAATGAGGGGACGCATGCTTTGTGATGAAGGTTTAATGTGATACTACAGAAAGACAAGCATTTTAAAGCTGAAATGTGCACTTTTTAATATTAAAATACTTTATTTTATTACAGCACAATATGCACATACAGTCATTTGTAGATTTATTTTTTTTTGCTAACATTGCATTTTCAAAACACTGAGAATCCAGACAAACCCAGCACTCTGACATTGTGCGAGTTTGAGGAGAGAATCTGTTTGTCCAAACAATGGAAGACAGGGAAGCCTTTCTGACAAAAGTCAGTATTTTTGCGATTACTTTTGAAGACACTTGAGAGAAAAACAACGACACACTTCAGCTTTAAAATGAAAGTTTCAGGGCAAAGTTCACTCACTGTCTAGCCTGCTCCCGTGTCCCATATGTGACGTTCACAACCGCAGTCTCACTGTCTGTATTCACTGTGGAAAAAATAAGAACAGAGAAAGAGAGAGTAAATAACTACAATTTCTGAATCCTTTTGATTTCTTTTGATGCAACCAAGCACATGCAACATTTCCAGGTGTTTAGCATGCTTTTGATGTATCTTTAGAACATAAGTAATATAAATGTTTGTACTATTTATATCAGTAATAAATAATTCAAAACATAAATAAAACAATTTACCTTGTTCGCAATTCTCAACAGTACCATACTGGGCAAGCAGACCATCAAGAACCTACAAAGCATAAAAGAGAATGAATGAAAGGGGGGAAAAATAGAGAGATCTGGATTTGAATTTAATACAAATTGTAGCAGCGAAAAAAATCAGCAGCTGACTGAATCGGTTTCAAGACTCATAAAAAAAAAAAAAACAACCTCACATTAAAACTTGTCCCAAACCAGGTGTGTATTTTGTGTATGATGGTTGGCTTAATTTCTACATACAAAACTTAACATCTGTCAAACTGAAATGCTTCACTCATTAAAACCTAGCTGGCATCTGATTGGTTTCGCCTCCTAGTGGTTGAGGTTGGCGCTTGTGGCTGGAAGAAGTGGGGCCTGCTGGAAAGGTGCCAACAGAGACCCCGCCCCGCAAGAACAACAGTCAGCCAGTACAACAACCATCGGAGAAAACACACACTGTGCCACGCCCGCGCACACACACACACACATACCCAGACGCTGTATGTTGATGGTGTAATCTCATAATCACACACAGATCACCTAACCTGAATGACATGGATAAAACCTGGAGTTTAAACCAACACAGGGCACTGCCCTTGCCAGAACATGTAGGGAAACTTCAAACTTTGCTATTCAGAGTCACATTAAACAGGCACATTGCAGAAATTTGCACCAAACTGACAGAACTGCACAGAACTGATTACATAATTAATACGCTGCAGTTTTCCTGTCCGTGTAAATATTAGGAAATGTACACTTTAAAAAAGTTTTTTTTATTATTACTGATGTTTTGGTCAGGTTTCCTATTGGAAGAAGGTGAATTTTTTTAATGGCCTTTTAATATATTTTTGCACTTTTGTTAGTTTTCTTTTTGGACAAGGCTTTTTAAAAAGCACTGATTTATGTTTTTATTATTTCTTTTTGGTCATGTTTCTTTTCAGGCAAGGTTGAAAAAGTAAAATAATACTGATGATGTTAAAATACTTTCACTTCAGTGGAACATGCAGAGAGAGCTGTATCTTAATTTCCCTCCAAAATGTAAACTTTCCACCAACTTTGAGGCAAATTATTAAAACAAATCTGTTTGAGTATGCCGACCAAAACAAAAACAGCAGCACTGGTTTCCAGAGGGATAATCTGTTTGTCTAACCAAAGTAAAATGAAAACAAAAGCAATTTCTGGTGATGCTAAAACCCTACATTCAGGTTTTCCAAGTAAAAATTAAGACTTCCCGTACAAGAACATGTAGGTAAAGTTCAGTCTATTCAGAGGCATATGAAATGCAGACACACTTAACTGATAGAACTAATATACAGTTATTACACTAGTTTTTTGCCCGCATAAATACCTAAAAATGTAAATTTTTAAAATATTTAAAATATAAATTACAACAAATATTTTATTATTTTTGCAAGAGTTTGAAAAATATTTAACAACTTAGTTTTATACTTTATTAATGATTTTTTTAATTAATACTATTTTTAAAAAATTTAGTTAATGTTAAAACACTCCTCGTCCAACCAATATCTTGGAGATCTTAGATGTAGCTTAATTTTTTAAAAGAAGAGCAAAATTAGCACCTCGGTGTCTCTATTAAAACACATATTTTTGTTTTTCGTTGGGATTATCTGTTTGTCCGAGCATTTGCAAATACATGGGATGTTTTCTACGTCAAACTTAAAATAACATCTGAATCTATGAATGGAGAAGAATCATCAAGTTTATTTTTATTCTAGGATTGTGCTTTAATTTGTCTGAAAAAACACCCTTGGGTGAAGAGCATCAGTGTGTTGTTTGAGAATTGCCGAAGCAGTCTTACTGTCAGAACAGACTCAGACACACCCAGACTCACCTCCCACTGTAGGTGTGGTGGAATGTTTCTGATCTGGAGCTTTCTGGTCCTGTTGAGGGAGAAAGAGAGAAAAAAGAGAGAGAAATTAGATTTAGAGAAGGCTCTCTCTCACCAACTTTGCTTCATGAAACAAGAGCCATTCATATATCCAATACAAAACTAATGAGAGCAGCGGTTACAGCCGCAGACATCCTCAACAAAAACTACTCGCAAGTTTACACCCACAATCACATAAAAACTAATTACACTAATGACATCCAACATCATCCAAATGCTGATTTACACTGACAGCTAGTGTTTCGAAAGGTCTTGGTCTTGTCTATATCTAAATGATGTAGAAAGAGATGCATGGAAAGGTGAAAGTCAAAGTCAGAACAGGGATAAATCCACCACAACGTTAACTTGCATCATTTTAGCTCTGATATTAAACTTTCATCCTTTCAACATGCCATTAACAGATATAAAACAAGTTCTTGAGAAAAATTTTAACAATAAGCTAAAACAACTACAGCCTTGGAACAACGTCCATATTAAGGAAATGCAAAGTCCAGTTTAACATGTCAGCCAAGTCTTTATTACGGTAATCTTTGCATTCGTCTTGTTTTCATATAAATTAAAAAAAAAATGTTAATGACATTTTTTTTTTAATGGAAAAATAACAACATGCTTTCCTTAATCTTTGAAGGTGACTGTAAAACTAGAATTTCAACATACTAAAACTTCTAAAATGGTCTATGAATATTTTTTTTCTCCAAGGTAATTTTAAGAGTTGCACCATATACCATATAAAAAATAATAATAATTTGTCACTTTATTTTATGGTCCAATTCCTATTAGTTATCTATTAACTATGACTTTTGTCTCAATAAACACCTAATTGCTGCTTGGTGGTTCTTAAGTTTAGGTATCGGGTTGAATTAAGGACGTAGAATATGGTAGTGTTGAATATTTGCTTTATAAGTAAGAATAAACTGCAATATGCTAAAAATATGCATGTTAATATGCAATTGGTTAATAGTGAGAACTGGTCCCTATACTAAAAGTGTTATACTATACTAAAGATTATTTAATAAATGAAATCAATTGAAACTCATTGAGAAATTAAAAAGGTGTGTGCAAAGAATGGTATCAAGACATTGCATTTAACATTCATGATGTTTGTTCAGTTACACTCAAAAAAAAAAAAAAAAAAAAATACTGATAAAATATATGTGAACTCTAGATAAAAGTACAAATTTAAAAGTAAATCAACATAAATGTAGATCAGTTCAGAACATTTAAAAGCTATAAACCTTAAAAAGAATGAGTTGCCTGTAGAATCATTCAGATAATTCTAGTACGACTTGATTTTTGTTCATAAATTGTATCATTTCAAAATTGAGGTTCGAGAAAATCTCTCAAAATGATCTGGAAGGAGGTATTATTTATAGGTAGATTAAACATTGTGAAGATGCTTGGGCGCATCCATCCTGCCCGTCACTCATGGAAGCGAGAGGGAATGGGCAGAGGAGAGAGAGAGAGAGAGACGAGACTGAATGGGTATATTGAAACTAGACACTGATGTAGTTCAATGCCAGCTGCCCCGGAAGCATCCAAACTCATTGCCCAAGAAAGAGAGAGAGAGAAAAAGAAGGAAATGCAAGTAACTACAGCAATGTCCAAGCAACGTAGGGCTTGAAAAAAAAAAAAAAAAGGAAAAATGAGTGAATATAAAGTCCAACAGAGTACTGCAGCATGGCATTGCTCCACAACCATAACAATGACACAGTTATAAGGAGAGCAGATCACCTACAGAAAGCCGTAGCACTCTGGGACCTCTAGAGGGCGTAGCAGCAAACTTCTGAAGCCATGCATGTGTTTAAGATGAAGGAGGGAAATGGGTGCCAGGGGTCATGTGGGAGGGGCAGCCCTTTTCTGGTGACTGAGAGCAGAAACCCTAAAGACCTATGAACTCCGGAAGGTTGACGCCCACCGGTTGACAAGCAGAGAAAATGGCGCCGTTTGCCGGCTTTCAAGCTCCCTTCATGCAAATGGCGGGCAAAACAGCCAATCAGGGAACAAAGAATCCGGCAAGAGTGTTTCACGCCACAAAGATCAGCATTGCGAGAGTGCCTAAGCCAAATGAAACCAATTGAAATCATGCATTGCCCAATCTTGAAAATGGTCATGCATATTCGTAGGCCTTGAAGCACTTATTAGATCTACTTTTTCTTTCTTTTTTTTTATTGGCTTCCAAGATTATACACAAATCAGGAGAAATGCAACATGACTTCACTTGAGCTTGAAGCAATTTGAGAGCACCAAAAGGTACAACAAAAGGCAAAGGCCACACACGCATGATGGGCGAGACCACCAATCTGTTTGCTCTCCCACTGATCAATTGCCTCGTTCCCTTCCCCCAACCTGACGCTTCCACATCCCACCCCCACCACTACAAAAACATGCCTCTTGTTTGGCACCTTCGAACCCGTTTGTCACGTCCCACCAAGCCTCCAACCACTTCGATTGGTCAACGGTGTGGAAATCACCTCCAGATGAAAGAGGTGACCTTTTGGTCTCTTTTTCCATTGTTTAGAGATGAAAACATGCTTCGAGTTTGCATTACTCAATTTACCTGTTGTGCAGAAGGCCGTGGAGCAGTGGATGATGGGACACCAACCATAAAACCAAATCTGTTAACATGCTCACATTCCCCAGAAAGAGCTGCATGGGATTTCTCTGTATTTTATGGTGTGGCAAATAAAATCTATGTTTGGGTTTGGCTTTAGTTAAAACAGGAATCTTAAAGACACGCTGAAACATAGAAAGAAAAATTACGCAGCACAATAAAAACGCTAATTAAAAGACCAAATAACAAGAACAGAAAAGAGTGAAAGAAAAAAAAGAGAGAGAGATTCATCCCCCTATAAGGGTCAAAGGTGAGGATTCTATAGGCCAGCGGATAGCATTAGGGGGAGGTGTGTGTATGTTAGGGTGAGGGTTGGTATGTGGTATTGTTCTGCAGGAGCAGTGCGGGTCAGCGGCACATTATTGAAGTTTGCTCCTATCTCGAACTTATGAACGTGAAAAGAAAAAAAAAACAAACAGTTGGGATATGACTATACGGCCTGAGATAAGATTTATCAGACTACAGCAGGAGTTTGCAATGTGCTTTTAATAATCCTAATAGTAATCATCATCATAAAATAATCCATGAAGCTCACTCTTTTACTGAAGACAATAGTTTAAGCGTCTAGCTGACAAAATCCTACGCCGCACAAAAAAAAAACGTTAAGGGAAAGAGCTATATGTCTTGACACAGTTAAGCACATTCAGTTCCTCCACACACACACACACACACACACCACAGACATGCTTCAACACCAACACATTTACTTTGCTATCTAAATGAGGGCATGCATCAAACTACCAATCAAACGTTTGGGGTCAGTAAAAACTTCTTTTAAGGCAGCCAGTCCTTTTATTCAGCAAGGATACATTAAATCACAGTTTCCACAAAAGTATCAAAGAGCATAAATGTTTTCAACATTGATAATAATAAGAAATGTTTCTGAGCAGCAAATCAGCATAATTTAATGATTTCTTAAGGATCATGTAGTGTTAAAAAGAAAAAAAATTATTGTAAAAGTACTGGGAGAAAAAATGCTAATAGGTTATAATATATGCTGCATCCATAGAAAACATGTAACTGAACATTTTATGTATTTTCTTTGCAGTAACACTGCTAATTGTATAGTTATTATTATTAAAAATGGCAAATCAAATTATAATTTACAGTGACAAACCGTAAACCTCTGTAAATAATAATGTTTCTTAATTATAAGTTCCGTTGGGTTTTATGCTACATCTTCTGTTGTTTAATGAGTGTTTATTTCACTATATGTGTTGTGCGTTACCATGATGGTGTTTTGTGTTGGCTGCACCTTTTGTATAATTCAGATTGCACAAAACTGTGCAGAAAAATCACAAAATTATGAACTTTATAACTCTTAATGTAGCTTCCTCTCTTTACAACTTTTTTATCTTGATAATTGTCAGTGTATGTTAAAGTTACAAAACAGATTTTAACAGCAGTGAGCTTTAATGGTTTTACTAGTTTGTGAATTACATTTTTATAATACAAAATATACTGCTTGTTCTGTAAATATGTTATCATTTTTAATTATATATTTTTTTACTGAATTATTCTGGCAACCACAGCTGCCAGGACGTTTATTGTAAGCTGGAAAAACTTCTGAAAAATCAGCTTTGCTATCAAAGGAATAACATTTTTTAATATTTTTAAGCAGACAATTTATTTTAAAATGTATTAACATTTCACAATATTACCGTTTTGCTGTATTTTTAGAAAATACATGCAGCCTTAGTAAGCATAAAAGACCTTTTCCAAAAACATACACACTTTTATCAGTAGTGAATGTATGTGTGTATAAACAATTTGAATTTATTTTAAAATTTTATTAAATTTTCATGCATTTATTATATTTTAATAAATATTTTTGCTATACAATTTTTGGTAACACTTTAGAAGATATAGGCTAACACATTTTCCTCAAACGGTTAATTTGCTGCCTATTAATAGTTAGTAAAGTAATTGTTAAGTTCAAGTATTGGGTAGTATTAGGGAATATAAAGTCATGTAGAATATAGGCATTAATATGTGCTTGATTAGCACTAATAAATGGCTAACATTCTAGTAATATGCATGCTATTAAGCAACCAATAGGTGTAACCATAAAATAAATTACTACCCAATTTCTTTTAAACAAATAAATTATTTTTTATTTAATAAATATGATTACTAATAAAACTACTAATAAATTAAAATTAGTAATATTTCCTTTTTATATCAAACACACATATAAAGCAGGTGCACAACCACTCCCTTTGCTTAACTTTAGCACACTTATCCAGATGCATGATGGGCCAGTCTCAGCTAGCTTGGAGAAATCAGCAAGGCTCTCTTAATCAGACATAGGTATATTTCATATTTTAGATTCACAAACACACTCTAGCATAAACATTGGCATATCAAAAACACAAACTTTTACACACTAAACTCAAGGATGTTGCCTACTAACTATCCTTCATGCTAGTTCGCGATAAAACTCAAAAATGATTCATTAAGTATTAATTTAAATTAAAGTATAACAGATTTGACAGTGGCATCTACATTTTTTTTTAAAAGGATATTATCGAGCAATAAGCTCAAACGCTTTGCTCGTACACAACACACATTCACAACTTTCAAACAAACAACCCCACAGAGCAGGGAACAAATGTGTCACACTGACATTAAACACACAGGCAGACTCCTACACCGTCAGCACTACACAGGTGCATACCAACGTACGTCTTTACGAAACGCGCTAAATTCCACCAAACCACTTCTGATGAGCGTCGGCCTGTCAAGACAGAAGAAAAGACACAAATCTGGAAGACAAATGCGTGTTGTAGAGGATAATAAACGTGCTTCCCAAAACATCGCTCTCCATTTAGTCTCAATGGATATACTGTATTAAAAAAAAGTGTACTGTGTCTGTTCTACAAGCTTTACCATGCCATCATCTTAAAAGCTTTAGACATTGAGAATTCTTTTCTGTCAACTGTGTATTTGGGTATTTTTATATACACACATACATGCACATAAAGTAACACTTGTTGGAGAAAGCAGTTGGGAGAAATGAAGAAATCACTGAAGTAAATATGGGCAGCTCCAGTAGTTTGATGAACAATAGTGGAGTTAAAATCAAAAGGTTAACGTGATTTGTAGTTTACATTAGCGTACATTTAGGTCAATGTCAAAGAGGAAGAATAAAGTCCTAAGTGGCGTTTAATTATGAGACTTGAAACTACAAAATGTAGTGATCTAACACTAATTAACCATTCGAGGACCACTGTACGAGAGGTCCAACAGGAAACCCTGTTCGCAGGAAGTCAAAAATCACCCCTTAGAAGTCACAACCCTCATAGAGCGACTTCCTGTCTTGCTTTGAGCCATTGCCATCTCAGCCAATCAGAGGTGAAGTTGACTTAAAAACGGGGGAAGGGTAGATAAGCAGAGAGAGAGAGAGAGAGAGAGAGAGGAAAAAGAGAAACAATATCACAGCAAGAAAAGAGCATTCACTTGCATGTTTAACCCCTCCTCCATGACTTACACGTTTATTCAACTCACACACATACTTTCACTGCTATACCTCTTTACATGTATATTATGGGCTGGAGGGTCGCTCTTTGCAAAGCAGCCCATTATGGATACCTGAACTACAAGTTTTTCCACCAACATTTTTGGAGCTACAAAATACGCAAAATGTACGTTGTTGACCAATAAATCAACTTTCCTCAGAATTAATCCACATATTCAAGTAGCTGAATCTCAGCGTGTACTTGCACAGGAATTCAATTGCATTTGGCCATTAGAGGGATCTGAAATTAAATTGCATCACAGATACTTTCTTAAACATTTCGGAGGCTACAAATTCACCAAATAACCATTTCATAACTCATCATGCATTTTTTCATGCAGATAGTGGAGTCAGCTCAACCAGCTCCACAATTTTGAGGATTTACTTAAAAATTCCTCCAAAAAATAATTTTATTAAACATAAAAGCAATAAAAATCTAAAGGACCGGTGAAACCTATTTGGGCTAAAAAGACAGTTATAAAAAGTTGTTTACAAAAACAGAGTTACAAAAGTTGGTTTGAATACTACTAATAATACATTTAAAAAATGAAAATAAAACAAGCTTTATTAAACAGCCAGGTTGGTTCAAATAATTTATACCTGAATGTTATATATTCCTATCTAATTTTTTGGTTTGGTAAACAAGGTAAACATTCCTGAAAGAAAATGAATGAACAGACTAAACCACATTTTTGAATCAAATGGTTTTAACCATTTAATAAATATCAGACAAAATTATAGCTTACAAAAATTTCTTTGATAAAAATCAACTAGAAAAAAAAAAAGGGGGAAAAAAAAAAGCAGGAGACTGGGATTACTCAGAACAGCAAAGTTGATATTTTTAGCTCTGCAGAAATGTTTCACACCAAGAAGAGTTTGCTAGACATAGCACTTAAAAAAAAAAAAAACTGAAGTGTCATTATTTACTAGGCTAATTAAACTGAATTAAACTCAAACATAAGTAACATATAATAAAAGCATAACAATCCCTAACAAACGATAAAAGATAGATAATCCTTTTTCATCTAGCCTACTTTTTTGGAAAAGCCATTCATAAGCAAATCTTATTTTACACCATGTAATTATTGTATTAACTCCCATCTAAAAACCCAAATCTAATCATTCTCCAGAAATAATATTCCACACCAATGAAGTCAGTCACTAAACTGTCTGTATAAATGCATTCATAGCCCAAACTGAAATGTTAAAAAGCTAAACCACCTCTCTAACCTGACGCACTGTGTCGGTGGTAGGCAGAGGAACGACATGAAGCAGAACTTCAGTCAGTAAACTGCTAGAGGAGATTCGTATACAGCAAGGCCTCTGCAGCCAACACTGAAAATGGCGGGTAAGTGTGGGAGGGGAAGGGGCAGATCCTAACTTCCACACACCTCCCTTTCCCGCTCTTTGCGTAACAGCAAGTCCACGGAGGGACGTAGTAAGCTGCTTAATGTCTAGATGGACGTGGAGGTTCCTCAAGTCAATGAAAACATCCTGGTAATGAAGTTAAGGAGCTCAGCTTGGAGGACGCGTAGAAAGCTATGGGTGCCGACGGAGATACCCTCTCAGCCCAAGGGGACCGGACGCTGAATGGAACAGCAAGGGTTAAGCCATAAATCAAAGTGGTGTAGAGAGTAGCAGCGATGGTGAGACAACTTCACCAGAAATAACAGACGTCCCATCCCCCCTTTTTCCTGCTTTCTTCTCACTGTTTCTCGTTCCCTCTTTCTACACTCCTCCCTGTGGAGCTTTCTGCTCTGCATTACCTGATAGGCCTTCCCTCCCCCTCGCCGCTCCGCTTTTTTCCCCTTGCCCTATTCCTCTGAGAGGTGAAGGGTCACTCCCCAAGCTTAGCAATCAACACATGCTGATGCAACCCGTAACATACCAGAAGAAGAGAGTGAGGGGCAATGTACTGCTTACTGCCGGCCCCAGCAATACAGTCGTATAACAATGAAACCAATAAAAATAAATCTCCCGCCTCTAAAAAGGTGCCTCTTGTCATTGAACCGGTGCTGGCCAATAGCATGGAAGAAGTGGACACTGTCTGTAATAAACCATCAAAACTGGGACCTGGGCCTCAAGCACGTAGAGATAAGTTACTGATATTTTTCGAATTTCTCAAGTCCTGAATTAAATAAGGGCTTATAAGAATAAAAATTGCTTCTAAAATTAGTTTTTGTCTTTAAAATTCCGAAATTACTATGAGAATATGAATCCTGTAAATGCAGCTGAACATCAATGAGCAACAGCAGGAAAAAATTCCACAAATGCATCATTATAAACAGATAAATTATTATAAATATTATCTATAATTAGGCATACACACACAACCCTAGACCACAAAACCAGTCATAAGGGTAAATTTTGGGAAACTGATTAATCAGAGAGCTGAATAAATAAGCTCTCCATTGATGCACGGTTTCTTATAACAGGACAATATTAGGCTGAGATAAAACTATTTGAAAATCTAAAATCTGAGGGTGTTAAAAAACCTAAATACTGAGAAAATCACCTTTGAAGTTGTCCAAATTAAGTTCTTATCAATGCATATTACTAATCAAAAATTCAGTTTTGATGTAAATACGGTAAGAAATTAGCTAAATATCTTCATGGAACATGATCTTTACTTAATATCTTAATGATTTTTGTCATAAAAGAAAAATATTTTTTTGTTTTATTGGCTATTGCTACTAATTTACCCATGCTACTTTTGGGGTCCAGGGTCACACACACATGCACATACACACACACACACATATAAACATGTTAATATCTGTTTACATTCAAGCATTCAATTGTAACAGAAGAGAAAAGGGGGTTGCATCGTGCTGCATTGATCTGAGACAAATTGTAGCTTCTCATGTGCGGCTATAGAGCAGTGACAGTAAATTTTTTATGCTACTGGCAAGCAGAAAAAAATCAGAGTAAATATTTCATAGTCCATGCAAAAGTGACCAGTGACTGAAAGTGTCTTTCTAAAATGGATTTGACAAACACAAAGATTTAAAGAGCAAGGTCAACCCTTCACAGAAACAGATCTAAACAGTCACAAGGATGTAAGACAGATGTTTTGTCATTAATAAATCAAAATTATACGAATATTATCAAACCAATGAACTCCAAAAGATGGATAAAGTAAGAAAGACAACAAAAAAGAACTGCTTTTTATTACAAGCTACACCAAGATTGTCACTCTCCACATTAAGTAACATCACACACAGATTAAAAAAGAAAAAAAAAGCGAGCGAGCCATTGCAGAAAAACAGTATAATACTTTTGCAATGTTCTTAGGTATCTCTAATGAATTCAAACAGAAGATTCAGTTTATGGGACTTTTTATTTATTTTTATTTTTTTACAAAGTTCATGCATAATTTTTCTTGCCTAGTGCCTATAGGAGCATTTTTTATTATTTTTGCCTGGATTCTGTTCTCTCGCAGAGAAGCAGAGAAGTACAACAATTAAATTGTTTTTTTTTGTTTTGTTTTTTTTTAAATTAGGAAACATACTCCTTCACTGTCAAAAAACTAAAACAAAAGGTGCTAGTTGAAAACAATTAAAATCTGCTAAAAATACATGAAAATTCTATAATCATTAGGCAAGTAAACCACTGAAAGAAAATTCCGAGCTATATGAAAATGTTTTTAGACTTTAGAACTAATCTTATTTTTGGATTATTTTACTGTGCTCAACAGCACAGGGAAACCACTCTGCCTTTGACTGCAAATTTTTAAGCATGTCAAAGTGTGCAGGGAGCGACATGCTCAGCTGAGGAATGCAAACGGCCTCTGAAACGGCAGCCGGTGGGGGTGGAGCGAAGAGAACCTGAGGTCCTTTCCTGCACATTATCATGTGAAACACCCCTCCCTCTCATCCATCATCTTCCTCTTTCTCTCTCTCCCCTGGCCATTTGACTGAGACAGAGAGTCATGGGGAATGGAGAGAGAGAGAAAGACAGAGAGAGATTTCATCTTATCGACAAAGAGTTTTGTCTGCAAGTAGTTCTCAACCTTGCATCTCAACCTTTGACCCCAATGTAGATGGGGAACATTTTGGCCGGGACTTTAAAAAGAGCCGTAGGGCAGGGCAGGGGACTGGGGTTACTAGCAAACAATTGAACTTTTCAAAGAGGCCGCCGATTATGCTGAGGTGTGGTGGCTCTGTTAAAAAGGGGGAAGGGATTGCAGGACATAAAACAGCAAATATTAAAGTCTTTATTAAATTTGTGGTGCACTACAAAAAAAAAAAAAACAGTTGAAAGTACTCAAAAAAAACAAATATCACTTTCTGCTGAGCATGCCCCCAGGCAAGTAAAGGGGCGTTGTCTGAATAATAATTCATCAGCAATAACAGAAGGAATTGTCTAAATGTTTTATTAGTTGCACACACTGACATAATTGTAGCAACTAATCTCTTCTCGGCTTGTATGATATTCACGCAAACATTGCTTCGCCTATCTATTTGCTACGCAGAGAAAAGGCGCTCAAGCACAAGCGCGTTTGCGTCTTTCTAAAAATTCCATATGTATAGGCATTTCCCCCTCGGGTGGGGTTGCTTTGGTGGATGGTATGTGAGAAACAACTGTAGAGTAACAACTCCGGGATCCATTTAGTTTACAAAGGCGATATGCCCTTAGTTTGGGTCAAGGTTCACGCTTCGCTCTGCTTTGCCCTACTCAGCGTGGAGAAGATGGAAGCGCTCGTGCGCCTCCATTTTGTGACTCAGGAGCAGAACACGGGACAGACAGCATGACTGACTACAAACTGAGTGAAGAGACAAAGTGAGCTCAAAATGAGCAAATGCATTTGCATTATGATCAACTTACACGCAAAGTTGCTCTACAAAGAACAATCGCAACGATTTAAGAATAAATTAGAAGGACTGACGCTTAACTAACCGAGGCATAATCTGACAAGCATCACAACAGGCTGTAAATAAATGTCCGGAGGGCTTTTGTACGCCAATCAAGTTTCTAAGCACATAAACGATATAAAACAAGAGTGCTGAATGTTAAATAATGTTTTTAACTTAAGAGTTTTTAATAAGTGTGTATACGAATATTCCTCCCTCCCCCGTCTCGTATGTTCGCCATTTCATGAAAGCCAAGTGTTCATGAAGAAATGAAATGGCAGGTTGCACTTTAAAACACACTTATTCAGCTGCAATAGTCGCGAAATCACATTTAAGCTGCTCTTGGATAAAACTCATGTTCGCGACTTAATCAGCCAGTGTTAATTGATTTAAAAAAAAAGTTTCTCTCACGCAGTTTAATTCACTGACACTCACTCGCAGTGGCGAAAAAAAATTACGTACAGCGGTTTAGTCTAATTACTCATAGTTTACATTTTAATAGTAGTAAAAATCTCAAATATACAATGTTTTATTATTATTATTATTATTATTATTAAGTCTGCACAATTATGATGCTGACAAAAGACTACAAAGGTTAAACAGATTTAAGTTAATATCCAGTAGCGCATTTTGCATGAGAGCGCGTTAAAAAAAAAGAGAGAAAAGATCATACCCAATTTAACAATTACCTTTATCAGAGGGTTCAAATAACAACATGAAAATAAATAAGCCTATATGCATATAAAAAAAAAATAATAAGCAGGGAAGAAATAAAACAATAACCTTGTCTGTAAAGGCTGCCAAATAAATAAAATATACAGTGAATCAGCACGCAATAAGGTTGGGCACTAAAATGCACATAGCCTACCCAATTCCTCTTTTGTTGCGTGGTTAAGCTTTATTCTACTTTCTGATATCATTAAATCCAATGCGCACAGGTAGGATGTTTACGTGATGCAAACAATTTGGTTATCTCGTTTCGCATCAAAACCAGCCGGAAATTCTTGTTCAGAGTGAGCACCATAGGCCTGTAATACATCTCAACCATGTGGGCCAGCGTACGTTCAGCCATCTTCCACTGACAACGCCCAACTACCACAATGAATCTCAGTCACATGAGCAGGCGCAGAATGTGCTAGAAACCTATAGGTAACGTATAGGAGCACATCCATGTCAGCACAGAGCCAGACGTGGCGTGTCGTAAGGCTGCTATTGCTAAATGCGTAAAACAAAGAACGTGCATTAGTTCTACATATGACCTTATAATAAATAACTAAAAGTCACGAATAGGCTAGGTCTAAGGGTGCTATTTTATTTGATGGATTCAAACTCAAATATCTTCCTCCCGTTTTAAACTACATGATAATGTATTGCTGTTACACACTTTCATTGCAGCGTATAGTGTCTGCTGTTATGTAGGAATCAACGTGTATAATAATTACATTACAGCTACGAGTTCATCCAGCATTAAAGTAATGCATTCCGCATTAAACTCCATTTACCAGCGCCTTTATTTGAGCCACATCGAACTAATGTGATGATTTGCCTTAAGATGACTGACTGACTGCCTGCAGTGCAGTGCAGCAGGCGCAAACGCTCGCGCTTCTCTGGATCACTCCCCTTTACGCACGCCGCGCTGTGCCTTCAGCTTCTCGCAGGCAGTGAGGGGGAGACCTGCCTTCATTCATAAAGTCACCGGGCTACTCGAGAGTACTACAGCGCCGTGAAAGAGGCGGTGCGCAAAGTCACTGTACCGCCCACCGCCGAGAAACGGAGGGGGTTGGTAGAGAAGAGGAGATTGCACGTTGACGAGGAAACGGGGGGTGTGGAACGGAACAGAAACTGTCTCGTACAGAACCGAGCATCCCAGGCTATATGTGCCACAATGCAGTGCACCTGACTCAGCACGGTTTAAAAACGATTTTTTGCCACGATTCGCACTGCTTCCAGTGCGGTCCTCTTGAAGAGCACAGCTTGCAGCCTATAGATTTTCCGCGTTCTGCCGTAAAGATCAGCAAATGAATAGTTTCCATCATGTTCTGGTAATAAAGCGCGCAATAAAAGCCCGCGAATAATTTCAAATAAATTATTTCGTTCCATTCGGAACCAATCATGAATATTATTAGCTCATCTACGGATGTAAATAATTTATTCTTTCATGCTCAAAGCAGCACATCTAGTAAGAGTTGCAATCTATATCATAAGATAGCTCAGATTGTTGGGAGAAGTCACATTTTAAGCGCAGTGACACGTTGAAGAAGCCAAGTCTACGTGTCTAAAACAAAGCAAATGTGAACGAACATGCCAGGGAAAAGTCTGATATTATCTTGGGCATACATTTTGTATATATTTCGCAAGCCCAGCTCATTTTCGACCCGCATAAGGCATTGTTTACATTGTTTCTCTCAAATAAATAATAAACTATCCTTTTACGTAATAGGTTAAGTCAAATAAGCGTCAACATGTGTTGTCACATTTTAAGTAGTTTGCCTTGTTCCCATTTGATGTGTATTATATAAATGAATGAAAAATTAGCAGTTTATGAGGCCATCAAATAAAATTTCAGGTTTATTTATTTACTTTTTATTTTTGGCTTAATCTTAAACTTAATCTTTGCATGCACAGACTAACATAAATAAAACATTTCCCACTTTCCAGCTGAACAGAACTGAAAAAAAAAAGAAACTACCACCAATTACTACACACAGAGATTTCTACTGTTTCATTTAAAGTAGGCTAACTCGATTCAAAGTCTCTCAGGCTTTTTTAACGATTCAAACTAAAACGGGGAGGGAAAAAAATCTCACATTAAGACAAACAGTGTTTCTTTTAAGGCAGTTATTTGATTATAAAAATCAAAATGTTAATTTTGTTGACTTTGCCACAAGTTTTTTCCCCAAACTTTGAATTATCAAAATACTACAAAATAACATGCAACAGTCCAACAAATTAAATATTTTCATTCACAAAACATTTATTCCTTATATTTAATTGCACTGTTAGAAACAAAACTTTAAATGCAGCAAGTATACTTAAGACTTTAGCACATTTCACATTTTTTTAAAGTTAAAACAAACAAATAAGTAAACATTTAATGCATTTATTTTACTTAAATTTAAACAAAAACACATTTCAGTCAAAAAAAATTAAGGACTCTAAAATGTTGCTGTCCGGTTCTTTTTAAATGCAGTTTATATAAATAAATATCTAAAAGCTAAAAATCCTCATTTCTTTCTGAATACTTTGCTTCTCAATATTTTTACTTAGTAGTTACACACGTTTCAAACTAAGTTTTAAAACAAATACTACCATTTTAAATGGAAACAACAAGGTTTGAAAACAATATTCTACCACTGAAAAAGTAACATGTTTTCATGAAATGACTTTGTGAATATCTAATAAATTGGTTCCCTGTTTTTCCAAACAGTTCCATCAGAAAAGTAAGTAAATCTAGCAAATGTGACTTGAACCAATAAAACCTTTTTTTCAAAAGTCAGTTTCTTCTTTTCTTACAAATGAAAGACCTTCTTTCTTGCAAAGTGTGATGTCAACCCCTGATGTTATTTTTTTTAATCTTCTGGTCAACACTCTCCTCTTGCCTTATCTATCCACTCTTCCATTTACTTAATAATAACAATTAAAAATTGCAGTTTGTCTTAGACTGTGGTTTCTTTGTTTTGTGGTTTGTTTGAAGGGAAAATAATCTTAAGTCTTTCTAAAAGAGGTATAAATGCTCAGTAGTTGCACAAAACACTCAAAATGTGAATAATTTATTTTCACAAATACTTAATACTACTGAATTAAAACAGTATTAGATCTAGAAACTTAAATAGCAAATTTTTAAAAAAAAAAAAACAACTCTCTCCTGGCTGTACAGAAATAGCATACCATCAACTCATCCACAAACAAGACAAAGCGAACACCTTTTTTTTATTAAATCACTCAATTCTCCTAGTCAGCTCTATTTTACAACACCATTTGTACCATGTTATATCAATATCTGAATGCACTGTTTGATTGCACAGAAATTATCAGATGCATAAAGTCCACTGAAATGTTCCTCTGAATGCTATCACATCTAACTGCAAGCAATCTGAAAATATCATGGATAGTTATTAATATATATATTTATAATGTGTATGTAATATATACAGACATGGCGGCTCTCCTCCGCCTGAGAAGGCCTTCGCTCTACACTGCAAGAGGAAGGTATGACTCCATGTATGTCTGATGGGGGTGTTGCCAGCCCCTCCCCCCTTTCTGTGCTTTTAAAATGCATGTGTGTGTGCGTGTGTGTGTAAAGGGGGATAGCATGACCATACCAGCACATGCCTGTTACGAGGCCATGTGATCTAGAGGCTCCATTTTAAGTGATTTGGACTCGGTAAGGAGGGAATTGCAATGTGGAGGAAGAGAGGGAGGGGGAGGAAGAGGGATAGAGAGAAAATAGCATAAAAAGAGAAGAACAGTGTTGACTGATCTCTATGGCCTCACGAAGGGGAAAGGGGGTACAAGCCATGTACATTCTCTATCACTTTCATGTTTCCACACCTATGGTAAATTTTTAGCAAAATTAAACAATTGCAAACTTCTCTTTTTGTACATTTATATTGACAATTGCATGCTAGCTGTACTACTGCTCAAAGAACTTAGAAATACGTGGACCTCAGTAATGAACGTTTTGAGAGAAAGTAACTCTTGCTCAGCTAATGGAGGAACACAGATTGAACGTCAGACAAAGCAAATAACAATTTAAAACAGAACTCTAAAATGACGAAACTAATTCTGTTTAAATACAAAACAAACAGTAAAGTTGAGATGTAACTGAAGTATTGATCTTTCTTCCCTATGTTGTACATTCAAGTGTAATGATTTATCAGAAAGTTAAAAAATAAAAGAAAAAAAAGTTCTGTCTTTTTGTTGTTGACGAGAATTTGAAATGTTAGCATTAAACTCAACTTGCAGGGTTTAAGTGGAATAAAACTGACATATCACTGGAAAACCCAGTTATAATATTTCTATTAAAAATTGCATGTAAAAAATTTAATTTAAATTCTCAATGAAACGCATGCACGGATGAATTAATATCATGCACTTACAAAATAGATAGTGATTTTGCATTTAATTCTGACTCCAACAGTAAAGTTTTACACTTCCAAAATGTTCTGTTTATTCCATATCCATTTAATAATTTGCTGGCACACAGCTCTCTAAAACATACATTACAAACATGCATTATTTACAAAAACAGAGGGGAGATGGTCACTAAAGAGAAAAAAGCACTACATCTTTCCTGTTCTAATACATGGTGTAACATTCTTCTGATGATTAATACAGCAGTAATGTGATTCTGTAGGACTTGAGTCATATCCTCATTTTTAAATTTTCCGGGATTTTTCTCCTTTTGAAATATTAATGTAACAGAGAGAGGACGAGCTTTCAAATAATTCTCCGTTTCTATTACATTGCAATGTACGAAAAACAAATGGAACCTAATTGGATATTAATTTAGCTTCTAATTATTTGTAGGTGCAAGGAGCAATTATATGCTCAATCAATTCACTAAAAGAGTACAGCTATTAATAGGAGCTTGCAGGGTAGAAAAGTTTTGGGTTTTTCTGGGGGGTGCTAAAAGACGACACCATGCAGGTATCGCAAGAAGTCATTAAGATCCACATATCACAAGCCTAATTTTTGCCATTCGGTGATGGTGGCCAGTTTTCTTCTATTATAACTCAATTCCACAGAAATGCTTTAGTAAATGTGTAAGTCACGAAATACACAAAAAACAGGATTGCTTTGCTTTTGCAATTAGCCTATACACTGGTCACTCAAAGCAGATACTAACGAATGACTAGAGAGATGGCTATCATTGATTGAACATGTTGTTCAACTAACACTAATACAAAAAAGCAAACAAAGTTAAGGGAAACCTTGGCTGCTAGCTGCTATCTTTTATCAACTTCATTTCAGTTTTAACAATATTCATTCAAAAACATAACAGGGTAAATATAAAATAAATGTCAATATGTAGAAAAATAAACATTTTAATTGCTGTGCTTGTCGTGCATCAGCTTGATTTGGCCAAGCAGGATCAGGAACACAAATAGTGCAGGAATTTAAGCCAGCAGCATTTTAACACACACATCCTGCTGAAGAACAATGTGCAAAATAGCTTCATTATTTACAGTGCAACAAAACCAATTTGGAACACGCTCATTTATTTCACTCCTAAACAAGCAGAGCATCCGTTTAAATATGCAATGAGAACTAGAATGAATATTAAACAGTTCAAGTCGCTTGTGTCAACATTCTGTCAACATCATATATACTGTGACCCAGGCACTCAATACATGTTCATCGGTCCATTTGGGGGAAAAAAAAAAAGGAGAAAGAAAAATGTAAAGAATTTTGGGTTCAAGGGGCACCCCCCGTTCACCAGTGTTTATGATGGCGACGCCTTCAGAACGGCCTGTTCACCAGAGAAAGAAAGAGTCATTGGGGGGGATGGGGCAAACAGGGGGCCCATACTTCAGAGGGGTAAACCACCATGAACTTTTTTTCCCCTTGGGAAACACCCCTAGTCTCACATCCCTCCCACACATAGACACTAAAAAACAAAAACACAGACCTTCATGCATATCTAGACTGTCACACTGCACCACATTCTCTAGAAATACCCATAATGCTATATGAACATTCAGAAGAAAACAACAAGGTTAGTTAAAAATGTACGCTTGGGAATTCACAAGTAATTCTCATCCAGGATGTCAAGCCTATCAAAGAAGAAAAAACAGCACCGTTTTTTGGAGAGAAGTCAACACAACGTGAACTTATTTGATTTGCCACTAAAGACGTCAAAGTTATTCAATGCTTACACTTTAAATAAATATGTAAATGTAGTAAATCAGTGCCAAAATGTAAGAATTTTACATTTTAGATACGCTGCAAAAAATGAGGAGCAATTCAGGCGAGACCCTGAAACACGTCCCACAACAACTTGGGCAGCCATGCTGCAAAATGGCGCCAACCAATGATTTGAACTTCAAGCCAAGTCCCATCCACCTGTTCACGCTGCCTTGTGACAGCAAGCCTCTGCTGTTAATATATTCATCTTTGAGAGAGGTTTCTAATGCCTCATGTCACAAATGTTATCAATGGACAAGGAGAGAAAGACGGTTTTAATTCTCCATTACTATATCCTTGACCAGAATAAGAATTAGATCTTACCAACACTATTGATCCAACTCTCACCAAACATCGAAAATATATATTTTTTTATTTCTGATAAACACGCAAATACTCACTTTTATCATGTATTGTATGTATCCCATTTACAGAAAATCAGCTAATTTTTATTTTGTGTGTAAAACCTCGAGTGTGAACGTGCTTGTGGTACTGAATGCTAGTCCAAAGCTGAGGTAAAGGGACTTCGATCCTTTTCAAAAACAGCACAGATGGTTCAAAATAGGGAAAGGGGGAGAGAAGAGGACACGTTGGTAAGGGGTTAAAATGGGAGGGGCGCTCTTAAAGGCACAACGCACACTTAACTTTCACATTTTCAGCATGTCTACGTGCTAGGGGCATTTTTCCCTTTGTCCCTCGTCTTCTGATTTCCCCTGCTCAAAACAACGGTCGTTTTGAGAGAATCGAGCAGAAAAAGGGAAGCCCACAAGGAAGTGCTGCCATGCATTCCCTCCTCAATCCCCACCCCCTCCTCTCCTCTTCTCCTCTTATCTCCTCTCTTCTTTTCTCCTCTCCTCCCTCTTCCTGCTCAGGCAAGCCCTGCGAGTAGCACGTCATACGACCGAACTGACAAGACTGCCTGCCTGCACATTCTGCAATCCTGCAAATGTGGGAATCAATCAAAAAAATACATGTCTCGCAGCAGAAGGACAGACAGCCTATGCGAATCAGAGAGGAAAAGAGCAGAAGAAAGAGACAGACAGAGCAAAATTGCAAGCCAGGAAAGGAAAAGGGAAAAAGCTGCACTCAAGCAAGCACGCTGCTGGGAGAGAGAGAGCGAGGAAGAATGAGAACGAGGTTGCCTCGCGTGCAGCACCGTCAACGGCTTCTGAGAAACTGCACACAGGTGTTCCTGGCCCCCGATTGGTCGCACCTCCTTCTTCGTAAAAACCCCTCCCCCTGCCTTCTGTAGTACTACAATCACAAGCGGAGACGGAGAGAAAAGGACAGAGAGAAAAGGGGGAGGGAGCGACAGAGGACAGAGCAGGCAAGTGTGGCTTCAGACTGCCTGAGCATGCAATCACAACACGCTCGTTTATTTACCCGGCGAAACACCGCGACTCGATTCAAAGCTGAAACTTCTTTTCTCTATGAATCCACTTTGCAAAGGTCTGGTGAGACGTAGCTACTTTAAATGCACAAATCTTTACTTAGGGGTTACTTATACAAAACTGCAAGTTATGTCAGCCAGTAGGTTTTTCCTTCTGTCAAAGCAACAAAAACATTGCTTAGATACTGGTGTATTATTTTTGTCATTCATTTTATTTTTTTTACAGGCTATTTACAGCTCTTCCTAATTGCAAAACAGTAAATTTTTTCTTGTTCTTTAAAAAGGTATTTTTGATTCATTATTTTAATTACTGTGGATCTGACCGCAAACACGGGTCATGGTAAATGATGAACTCTAGCTTTCAAGAAAATTGAGCACTTGAAAGCAAAATCAACAGTGTACGGTCTCAATACAGAATATCATGAGACAAAAACTACTAACACTGTGTGCACACACACCTCAACAGGTAGTCCCCTTCACTATTTACCAATAAACCTGAAGTCAGTTTACACTTCAGTAACACAATTTTCCCTAATGCTCACAATTACACATATGCAGTCAGATGAGCGACATTACTTTAGACTGCCATTTTCAAAATAATAATTCACTTTTTTCACATTCCAGTTCACGTTTCCCAAAGTACTTGTTGCAATTTTTTTTAGTATATTTACAATAAATATCTGCAGTTCTATACCAACAACTTGCACCAATTCTCTACTGCATTACTCCGTTCACAAAGAATTAGCCACAATGTCGTCAATATTCATCCTTACTGTTAAAATTACTTTCTTTTTGAGAGAGAGAGAGCAATAAAATGTTGCAGCAAAAACATGTTGCTTTCTGGACCTTGATAGGTGCTTTCAAGGTGAAGGGAGCACGCAGAGTAGCATCTGGAAGAAGGGGGAAGGGCCATTGTTACACTTTTAACACCCGTTATTGTCATAAAGGTGTGGCTCTTCCCCTTGTCTCTGAATCTCTCCTGCCGAAGGACTTCAAAAGTGGCCCATCAAGCCACTGCAAATGGCCCCGTCACACCAATGCAACATTACATAAAGCAGGGAGAAACTCAAGGCGTGAGACATGGAGCCGCCCACACAGCTCTATGCACAAAACATTATGGCTTACTCACTACACCCTCTATGGTCTTCACTGTATTCTTTGCACACATATCACGTCAGTTTTACCAACAACTACTTTACATGCATATTACCTCAAACAACTGAATAAAAATGCTCTTGGTATCAGCTTTTGGTGGTCTTGGTGTTTTGACAAGTTTTAATTATTTCTTTAATTTTCAACAATAACATGTCTTCAACAAAACACATTTCTAATTTTACTTATAAACATTACATAAGACAGGCCCAATGTTACCAAATGCAAGGGGTGTGCACAATAGGAAAGGAGCTGCTCTGACCCTTTACCCCACCCCAAATTTTGTTACTCATCCTGCATTCACACTTCTCCAAAGCAACACATGAAACCGGAAGGAATTGAAATGTGTCCATGCACAAATTAAGCAAAAAATGTTTCAATTTGAATTGGACAGAGTCACAATTCCGCCAGCACGCACGCATACATACAACGCAACAAAGGGTCAAATCAACATATATGCTGACCTGGGGGTGTGTGCTGTTTTGTAAAGTCCCGCACCTCAGAGGCCAGCCCCACAAAGACGTTTATCAAAATGGCGACGAGAAAGAGTTCCACTCTAATTAACATTTCTAATGCATTTTCCTCAACTCTAGTTGTGTTTTGTGTATGTGTGTGCGCGTGCGTTCTGGTTACTTGGAATTTTCAAAATCAAAAGAACCACACAGCGTCTCACCAAAGCACACTACACGAATTCTAAAATTATCATACGCACACAGGGAGAAAAAAAAAGTCCCTTAAGTATAAACGTAAATAGCAAAATATGTGAGTTTGAGAGAAAAACGCATTTTTAGCTAAAATACCTCACCTAGCAATTATATTAAGGATTAGCTCATAGATTAGTAACCGTTTACATGGCGCTATCAAATGAATTTGTAAATATGGATTTGCACCCATTCATGTGTATGCCCCAGTGCTTTCAAATGGAGCCTTCGACAGAGGGTTACATTGTACGCCATTTTCTCAATTGCTGACGTTGGTTACTCTTCACACTGATGGCGACCACGTGTCATACTATAAGTGTACAGTTGGCCTCCCAACACTACTCACAACGTGTGCCATTGAGGTCTATCAAAAACGTATAAATTAATTATTCCAAATTTCATGAAGAGTCCGCTTTATCAGTAAGCTATATACATTTGGAGACACGTTAAGCCTCTGCATCACAAATATGCAAACAAATAAAAACAGCTATATCATACGTGCAGTGTAATATTATACATACAAAGCATGTGCTTTCTTACAACAGGCATGTCAGATTTATGGCTAAAGCGCGTAAACGATAAAGCGCTGGTTCAACTGGTATCCAAACAACGTAAATGTATCAGCTGTGCCTACCAAATAATTACTGAAGCATTTATGAGCAACAGAATGTAAAATATTAACTGCAAAATATTTATTTATATTGTTTAGCACATATTATCGAGATTCTCCACGTGATGCGTCGTTTTAAAACACTATAACATCGAGTTATACGCCAGGTTAACAGGTGTAGCTCGGATGGTTGTGAAAAAATGCGTGTAGGGTGTAAAGAGGTAAGAAGGAGAGTTGAGCTGGGTGGGGACGAAGGGGGAGATCTTTTTGTTCCACATAAACAGTCTTCTGCGCGCCATGTAAACTCCCCAGAACACAAATTAAGACGTTTCTGAAGGTAATTTTAATTTTAAACAGCAAGTCGCACTCCTATATTCACATTTACTCATAACCATAAGCAGAAATACGGATAGGTGGTCATTTAGACAGCAAATCTTTCAAATTGCACAGTTTATGAAACACAGCCATGTATACAGGCTACGCTTTGTTTCTCCAGCGCTGACCTGAAACGGCGTTCCCTACAAAGTCCACCCTTTAAATATCCGCGCAAAAGTACGAACAACGATGGTGTTCCAAAGTAATAGTAGCTTTTAAAACCACAGCGGGCTAGAAAACGAAATCTGTGTTGCATGAATTGCTTAAACGAATCAAGCACCGAGGCCTAGGCCTTGCAGTAGGCCAAGGCCTAATCAACAGGGAACAAGTGATTGAAATGACACGGAGACCAGCATTGTTACATGTTTGAAAAATATGCACGCATATGCCTAACGTGGAGACGACTGCCATGTAGCGCTGTAGTAACTATGAATGTAACAGCACGTGGTGTAATGCTACGAGCATATGCCACTTTGAACATCCAAGCACTATAACATTCGTCACGTGAAGAGAAACAAAGAATATTCGCATACAGAGACCTAGACTCTTAAAAAGTAACCACCACTTAACTGTTACAACCAAACAGATCAGCAATTTAAGCACACAGAGAGATCCTGCTTGCACAGTACACATATTTGTGCCCCCGCCACGACATCTATGCATTCATCTTTTATATAGTACAGTAAGCAAACAATTGTCGAACTGTTCAAGAGAAAGCAAATACCTCTGCTTCTTAGGGACAGAATGTTCGACCTCAATTCGTTTGCCGTGAAGTTCCACTTTACCTGGAAAAAGGAAAGAAATTATTATTTTTTCTTTCTTTTTTTTTTTTTTAACCCCACTCACAAAAGAGACCACAGCTTACTTAAATGGGCCTCATAATCCAAGCCAACATTAAAACTAAAACATAATAAATGTGTGCCTCAAATATTTATACATGCATTTCCCTGTGTGAAGAGAAACGGTATTTTTTTACTATATAACTTGCGTTGCGATAGGCCTAAACGAGCTTTTGAGGTGTTGGGCTCGCAAGGGTGGGTGTTAATAAAAAGTAATTAAACTACGAAATAAATAAAAATAAAAATGAGAAAATTCTTAGGACGCTTTCAAGGTTCACTGCTCAGGGCTACACTAGCTATTTGCGTCAACTGTATGACAGAATCCATATGTGTAGGCTATTATTTGTTGTTCGTCTCTAGTTGAGACCTAAGAAGCATACAGCGATAAAAAGAACAGCTGAAGATGAATTAATGTTGACCGTGACTTGTGTGGTGGATAGTTTTAACTGGATCCTTATCGGCATGGCGACCTTCGTGCTATATAGAGCACACGTCACATGCTACATATGTGGAGAAGCGAGGAGACACATATTTTGTGGTCAGTGGGACAGATGCAGTGAAACTGCATGGTTAAAGTCAGCATATGAGAATGCTACATGGTCGGATGTGTCAAAGACAAGAAGGTATCCCTCAGCATTGTGGATGTTAACTCAATAGGGGCTTCACGAAACATGTTTCATTTTAGCTCCACTGGCCTATTAGCCAAAAGGGGGAGGGGTAAGACCTGATTCTATAGCTGTGCCGGGGTAGGTTGGACTAAACCTAAAGACTGAGAGCTACGTCCTACAGTTTGCAATCATAACGACGCTAAACGCATAGTTATTTGCTAAAGTAAAATACACTGCACGTTTTAAACCTGTCAGAGCAAAGAAAGTAAAGTCGTGGTTGATGTGTGCATGAATGCTTTTAGTGTCTGCAAACCCTCTGCTCTTAAAAGTTCACTATCTCAGGCACCTTTGCACTATGGAGCCTTACGTTGCCCTGACTTCAGTGGCAAAAAGTAGAAACATTGATTCAATTTCACAATAAAGCCGAGGTCCCCGGCAAAACAGTAGAATTTGAATTATAAACAAGCACTTATGGGAGGTTAACCAGAGTAAGTTACGAAAGAAAACCGGCAAAGAAGTATACCGGTAACGAAAGGCCCATTAAAATCAATTTACTCACCAGAAAACGTTTCAATCGCTTTCATTGCCCATTGGTCGTCTGGGCAATCAACAAACGCATAGCCAGTTTTCATGAGAAACTGTCCAGAGTATGGGATCTTGTAATCTTCAAAGGTTTTAACCAAGTCCTCTGCGGTCACGTTTTCATTGAGATTTCCAATATATAGCTTGTTCATCGTGAAAAACTGTAACGCTCCCCCCAAAAACAGAAATGAAAATAAAAGTTTTCGGCAAAAACGCGCTTAATTTTGGAAAAAAGGACCAAGACACCCGCAGATTACAAAATCATGTAGATGTCGGCCGGTTGGAATTAAAAACGGGGAGGAAAAAAAAAAATCAAACTGCAAGACAATCCAAAATAAAAAAGGGGAAAGTTCGACTAACAGTAACGTTGTAGTCTGATTAAGTCCTGCAGGCGAGTGGTAAATATTCTTCACTGTAGCAACCTTCGCGAATTCCCAGCGCGGTGTAGAAATGATATCAGTTTGAATTAAGCTGATGTTTGTTACGATGGAATAGTGGTGAGTATATAGCGGGATCGGGAGAAATTCTTTCCTCTCGCTGCCCCTCAACCTAAAGCTGTACCCTGCACTGTCACACAGATCCTACCGCTTGGCGATGGCACCGCCTCTAAAACCGAGTCGAATTTACTAATTTTTTTTGTTTGCAAAGAAGAAACCACGTGGTCTCAGAGTAGCTAGAGAAGGGGCCGGTCCTCCGCTCTCTCTCGTGCGCGCGCGCGCTCTCTCTCTCTCTATAGCTCTCTCAAGCTGTGCTTGGAAACACAGGAACATTTTCTGTACATCGCAACGTAAATGTTCTGCCATGCACACAGATTCATACTAGCCCACACATGCTCCAGTTTTACTTATGCGCTCAACGTCACGTTTCCTGTTCTTTTAACCTTGTTTCTGCATTTGCAAGAATTTTTCGGATTCCAACGAGACACAGTTTACAGGACAAAAGGCCATTTGTTATCATGTTCAGTTTTAAGATATTCTACGTGTAAATGCAGCCCCTCTGTGATTGTTGCTCGGCTGATTTCCCTATCCTTGCCCTCTTCGTGCTAGCTTGCCCCTCGCGAGAGGCTAAAGTTGAGCATGAAACGCGTATTTCGAACCAATAGCCTTATGACATTGTTAGCTGTGGGTCACGACCAGGGCGGTGAAGTAAAATATTTAATTAGAGTAGTTTTACAACCAAAGTTTATGGCAAACATTTTTGAGGTGGAGTAAATACGAAGCAGTGACACACATATTCAATGCATGGTTTTATTGAAACACTGTATCCTTTTTAATTCGGCTCTTGGGAACTTGGTTGCGCGGAGAACGCAGAATCCAGTTTAACTTTAACAGGTCAGCTTCAGCAGCGAGACAGATTTCCACAGATCTCCAAAGTTCTCGTGTTCACCTCCATGTCGCGCCAAACCGAGGCACGAGAAGGTCCAACAACTGATTCAAAATGGGGGGGGGGGTGTGTGTTGAGAAGCAATGGCCTAGCGTCTGGGATACCGCCTACCAACAGGAAGTGAGCAACTGTTGCATTGCCTATTGTGTGTGTGCACGCTGTGTATATGTTTCATTGCGAGGATTTCTTAAGCCGTATACTCAGGTCTTAAAAATCCGACCTCCAATCCCCATTTAAATGAGTTAAACGCAAATCAGATGGGAATTTTGAGCGGTTACTTTTGTTACGTGGCTCTCAGATTGTACACGTGGCGGCAGTACACCGGCTCTCTGTAAGAAAATGGCTTCCCGTCCATTACAGCAAGAGTGAGAAGTGATTCACGTACACAAGATCCCCATACCGATGGTCCGCAATGATGCGTACTGGAGTGCATTTCGTCCAACATGTTTAATGAAACAAGCGCATATCCCATTTCTTTGAGCTTCCCTCATGTTCAAAGCACACATGACGGGCTCCTTCAGTAACGAAGCACAATATCGCAAGGATGTCTTAAGAATGATTGCGACCAGTTGACTAAAGAAGCGCAGTTGTGTGCATACCTGAATTGTGTAACTCTAGTGATTAATCACCTTGTTTTTTAAATGTGTGGATAAATACAAAGTATCCCGATGCACGTACGCATCTTGAGGGTCTTTCGCCAAGGTTTACTCCAATGTAAATAAAGGCTGCTTTGGGAATTACACTCTTTATTTTTATGTTCATTCACCACAATGCGTAACGTATGCTCTTTGTCGTGCCTCAAGGCCATTCACTGGTAATTGACTATTAGGTGAATATGAATTTTAACAGATTGAGCATTCAGTTGCACATTTCTGCTGCAACACCCTAGCTGACATGCAGGGTGACATACTAAGAAGTAAAGGGGTCACTGATCTGAGCTAATGACCTCTGTCTAAACACTGTTGTTGTGAGGTTTTTTGTATGTGTGTGTGAGTGGTTGTACAGAGTTAGCTTTAAAGTTACTAGGTCAAATGCATGGGTAGCCTATATTCTATTAAAAGCAACAATAAACGTGCAAAACCACAGAAAGTTGTAATCTCTTGCATTGCATGAGATATGAATTTCTTTTCATAGTCCTGTTACACCCAGTAACTGTTGCAAAGGACACTTTGTGGTCCTGTGAAGGAATTGGCATGTCAATACAACCCCCTGTGAGTTTAAGAGGGACTCTGAGATTTGAGATTGTGACCTGACCACACACTGTGAGGGGGATGAGGAGTAGCTGGTGTGGGGGTAGGGCATCTCTGTTCTGGGTGAGGGGGACCACAGGCATGGAGCTGATCCAGGACAAGAAGGATTTTAGGAGCTTGATGGTGCATCAGTGTAAACTGCTTCTTGCTATTTCTTACAAAGTTTTATGCTTATACTAAATTATTTTATTGGTAACAGTGGAGTTGGATACTAAAAATATCAATAAATGCTTTGTTTTCTTTTGCATCATATTGCATTTAGCACTAAGGCTCTGGATCTTACTCAGAGGAAGTGTGGTGGGAAGGAAGTTCTGAGAAAAAAAAAAAAAGCAAGAATGACTCTAAGAATAGTGACAAAATGTTTATTTACAGTTTACATGTTATTCAGTTGATTTTAGTAACTTGAGGTTACTTTTTGGAGAAAATAATGAATGGTGTAACCATAAATAAATAAATAAAAAAACCAGAAAGACACAAAGTAACACAAACCTGATAATCAAAGCTGAAGTTATTTATGTCTGGTCCCATACGGTTCAGCTTTATCTGGTTGGCTTGCATGTCTCGAAATGTAATTATAAAGCAAGTTTCTGCTGTAATTGTTAGAATCTTTTCATAAAAGTTAATATTTGGAAAGCAACATTTGCATATTGAGACCAGAGGCAAGGTCAGTCTTAAACATGTAAATGGAAGACTGTAGCTGAAAAAAAAACATAGACATAGTTAATCATTTTTATGTAATCGGTGGATATGCATTTTTAATCAGCTTCTTTACATAGAAAAAAGTGAGAAATGTTACATAACTATAAAAAAAAAACTATGGCCACAACAAGACTATCATTGTGGACATGTAGTCTAGGGACAGGAATACAACATTATTGCATTTAAATTACTTTATGTTGTATGATTATTTTAATACAAAATTAGATCTAAAGGTTTTTTATATATATATATATAGCTCAAAATAGAATTTCTCTTTTTTTCTATTACAAGAAAGGCAGATTAGTATGCATATTTGTGGTACCCACATGATCACCTAAAGGCTTTTTCAGAGGAAGGTCTAAGAGTGCAAGTGGTAAAGGCTTCATTATTTATGTTTTGTTTTCTTGCTTCTTTTGTATCTTCATGCGTGCAATTCTCATCATGGAAGGAACTGATAAATGTTTACAATCTTTATTAACTTTTATTTGTTTTTGATCAGTTCTAAATTAAATGTAATAAATTGACTGAAACTGAAAACAATCAAACAGAACAATTAAATGAAATAAACTTTGAAATAAAAATACCACAAGTGTCTGATTATTTTTAGATATTTAAGTAGCACCTAACATCTTTAAATTAAACAGTTAACATAATTGAATCCCTTTTAAACAGGAGCAATTTAGGTTATTTTCATGCATGTATAAATACAAGAACACAAATGTTAGAAACAAGTAATGATTTCAGTTTTACTTTTAGCAGTTATGTGCATATATTTGTAAGAGCAAAAACAATAGCAGATCCAAATCCAATTTAAAGTTTTCAAAGATTCAAAGAAGCCATGCAACCATGCAAATAGTTTTATACAACATTTTGTTTATTTTGACAACCTGTTACATTTCTGTTACATTCTGTTAAAAAACATGTTTGGACAATTTAAATACTGGCAAAGAGTGATGTCATTTCTGTCCTCTTGGAGGAAGTTAATAATGATTGGCAGTTGCCTGTCATTTCCCATGATGCCACTCAAAGGATATGAGACCCTCTCTGCTGTCTTAGCAATAACACAATATAATCTGTGTTTGTAAAATCCTGTAAATCCAGCCTTATTAATCTAACAAGTAAGCCACAATTAAGACCCAGCAGTATGTTTAGTGTGTTGTTTTCAACTCCAGAAACATTTTGATGCACAATTTTAAAACAAACCGTTTCAAACTGACTTCTCTTTTATTTCTATAATATGTATGAACACATATCTAAAAGTATTTCCAGTTTGTACAAAACATCTAAACTAATGTCTTTTTAAATAGATGTCTCTTTAAAGCCTGTTGGTGCAACGATGGGTTTATATAAAAATGTTTGATTTAAATGTGCAAATAAATAATATTACAAGCAGTGCATTTACATACAAATCCAGTGGATAATAATAGCCTATATTTAATATAATAGCCTTTATTTGATATAATCTATCCCCTCACAATAAAATAAGTTTCTCAGGTTTCCCAATAAAGTTTCTCAAATCTAATACAAACTGAAATATGATCTAATCTCCTAATAAAATAAGCCACTAAAGTTTGAGTAAATAAGATGTTTCTTTCTCTTATAAATACATAGTGTACAAGTTAGGTGCACAACATATTTGAAGCTTTTAGGAAGACAGTCATTTTCAACAAAAACAGAACAGTTAACAGCACAACATACAACCAAATTTAATCATTTTAAATATGCGATTTAAATGCATAATACACGTACTTATAAAATAAACAATAAGCAAAATAAAAAATGCCACTGCAATATTTAATCATGCAAGCCTTTTTTTTTTACAGTAAATGTTTGTTAACAAATTAAAGAAAAGTGACTTAAAAAATGTTTGACGTACAATCATACAATAAGACAAAACAAGATAAACTGACGAAAGAAAGAAAGAAAGAAAGGAAGGAAGAAAGAAAGAGAAAGAGAAAGAAAGGGTAAAGGAATTATCATCATTCAGTGCACACGCTTTTGTTGAGCTACCTTACTGATTCATATCATCACTTCCTCTACTGTATTAAACTTCTCGATGACAATACATTGAATATTCGATATCCGGTTTTCGAAGCACAAAAAACGCAGATTTTATGATCAGCAACTTGCAGCTAATATGCGGTTTTTCACAAAATGGAGAGGGGGAGGGTGTGTCCAATCAGAGGAGTGTTTCGCCTCTAAACTGGTGACGTACACAACACACCCCCGCACGTACAATGTGAACAATTATACTCACTCTTCAGTGCTTGTATTGCCCTCGATCGCATACATATTGTGCTACAGTTCACGTATATCGAAGTAGTAATATTAACCTACTGAGCGACTGAACACAATAAGCAGTTTTAATTCATTTACTCGTAGAGAGAGAGAGAGAGAGAGAGAGCTTTGGGAAACAAGCTGAAGTTGACTCTCATATCAGAGATCTAACTTATCGTCAGATGCATCAGCAGCTCTCAGCATCAATTCTGCAAACTACAAACTGTATTTAACGCTCAGAACAAGGTCAAGAGACCGACAGCTGGAAGATGTTAGTGTTTTAGGTATATAATGCCCACCAGGGCAATGACTTGCACGTGGCTGCTTCCACCAAGCGGGCATTCAGAGATAATGCATGTTCCGAGGAGCTGAGACGCACTGACAATTGTTTGTTCACTTTAAGTTCATTTTAAGTGCATTTAGCTCTTGCAGTTGATTACACGTGCCACGTGAAGCTACGTTAACTGAACTGATTTATGAGTCACATAGGATCTAATATCAGATTTCAAGCGAGCACTGTGGCGTTTTCATTAATGTTGTGGGAGCAAACTCCATATTGATTGATAAATACTGTATGGGTCCTAGGTGGCAAACCGTAATGATTTTCGTTTACTTGAAGCTTCTGTCGGATTCATGTCACGTGGGATGTACAAACCGTGCTGTTTAACAGACGTTTTATTCGTAATATGTCACTTGGATGTGACAGCTATGTTGCAACAGATTTGCACATCATTGATACTCAAAGTTCGTGTAGGTTGCATTGGTTTTATTTATTTGGTAAAGTGCAGCAATGCTAACTGACAATGACATAGCTTCAAAGGTTTTCTATAGCCTACATTTATAGAGATATTCAACGCGACAAAACTGGAAAACAACATAAAATAAAACGAAATATTGTCTTAACGTCGTGTGCTTAATTCGTATATGATTTTCCAGCATAGCTACACATTAGATTGTAAATCTTTTACAGATTGTTATTTACTTCCAGCACGTGTAAAGAAAACAAATAACAAAGGCTAAAAACGATTAAAACGGCACACTAAATGATATACATTAAAAGTTACATTAGATTATAAAAACCTCGACCGTAACCAAGACCAATCAAATTATTTAATTGTGTTCTGCGTTATTAACGAGTTATTAAAATGTTTTAAAGACGTAAACTCAATCTGTTACAGCCACCAAGATGTTTGTCTCTTTGTAATAATTGTATGAATGAAATAAACAGTTTGCTATAACGAAAGACCAAAGTCAAAACGAATCCGAGTCAAGTTTCAAAGACAATAATGTATCTTGGAAAATAAATCGTTATGATAAATAAATGAGCAGTGAAACTCAAATTGTTCATAGCGGGCCGTTTTCAGTAATAACATTAGATAACGATATCATAACGCACAGTAAATTACACGCCTAATTCTTTAAAATACGAAGCATAGAAATACCATTAGGAAACAACTTTCCTCTTTCAACATCTAACCTCTCTTCGTGACTTCCTCTGATAACTTCCTTTTAAACAGAACTTAAGCTGCTGATGACTTAAATTCGAGGTTTCCTCGGTTTCTTTCCCATCGCGATGACTTTCTGTCATGTTACACTTTTGTGTTACTCTGTATGGTCCTCTTGTAGCCTGTTGGTTACTTTGGTTAGTTTTTTTTTTTTTCCTGATGAACTTACGCAGGATGGATACATGTAGTGACGTCACAAGACGTCAACTTTCACCGCCCCTCCCCTCAAATTCAAATGTTGTCATAATTGTTGTGCTATTGTCGTGAAAGAAATCCTGCAGGAGCGAGGCGCTCTTCATCAGGCAGTCTGGTGGCAAATCCAAAGACCAAGACGCTGCGCTACGTTTATGGTGCAGGGAGGCAGAAGATGTTGCCTAATAAATGAAATGACGGCATTATGACAGCATTTGTGGATATGAAGAGAAACGAATTTATAACTCAGTTCGAATGAATAAGGATTTCTGATAACCGAATCTTGTAAAGACAAGATTTGTATTAGTATTAGTTTTAAAACTAATAATTTGCCAGCCTAACTTTAACAGGCTAAATAAAGAAGGCTACATTTGGGCTATGGCACTTCCTTCAAAGAAAAGCAACAATTCTTCACGGATTTACTACAAAGCTCTTCATGCACTTTCAAGATTCATGTTTGAGATCTATTTGCTTTAACCCATTTTTTCATATACACCAGAACAGGCTTGACACAGGACTCAGGGGTGCACCTAATATGATTAAATTTAAAGGTGTAATCCCTTTTCTGTGGTGCGTATCAATATGTTTATTAGTTATTTTGTGGTGAGAGTTCATCTTGTGTTTAGTTAGGGGATGTTACATTACATTGTCTAGTTCTAGAGCTGAACATTTACAATGTTTCCAAGACTATTTTAATCTTAGTCAAACAGATTGTAAATGATCAATGAGGAAAAAAAGTTACTAAGCTGTTACTGGTACAAAAGCTAAAAAGTACTTTATCCCTAAAGATACTTTAAAAGTACATATTAGCACCTGCATATAAGGGTACCTAGTGACAATTTTATACTTATTTCTTTTTAGGCTAATTAAGAATATTTTTTCTAATATGTTTGTAATATTATTTTATTTACGTAACTACTCTAAGGTTTACAAACAGAAACCGCATCTAAAAGCACATCTAACAGTTTCAAAATTATC
This sequence comes from Enteromius mattozi, assembly GCA_032359235.1. Taxonomy (NCBI): domain Eukaryota; kingdom Metazoa; phylum Chordata; class Actinopteri; order Cypriniformes; family Cyprinidae; genus Enteromius; species Enteromius mattozi. The sequence continues at coordinate 16,498,179 of JAUMHE010000044.1, read as the reverse complement.
AACAGTTCAGAACATTGGCAATTCCAGTCTTTAACGCTGATTAACATTTTCTCTTCATTAGGGTATGTGCTGACAAAAGCTACACACTACCGCCCTCTAATGGCATTTCCACGGTGTTTCAGCAGTGTCCCTGTCACAAGAGTTATACAGACAAGGATATTATTATTAAAGAGCTCATTTCAAATGGTTGGATTGTGTAAAATAACACAAGGAACATTTCTTATTTTGCCCAAAAATGTATATGGGTCAAAGACGTTAAGATGTCAGCAACAAAAGAAATTCACAAATGTGATTTTATGTCCATAGAGAGCAAAAGTAAGGAAGGTGTCTACTTTTAAGTTTCAAATAAGTTTTTGTAGAATAAAATGTCAACATTTGGTTGAAATAACGTTACATTGTCTTTCAAACAACATGCTTATTCTGATTTGTACATATTAAAATGTATAAAATAATAAGGAAGCATATTACACTTTATTGTGTTGTAATTTAGCAAAGTCTAGGATAGTGGCAAATAAAAAAAAATAGTAAAATTACAATTAATTAGTATTATGTAATAGTATTATTACATATAGAAAGAAAACCATCTTTTAATGTATCATAAATTGATTTTTGTTGTAATATGCATGAGAAGATTTTAGTGGATAAATGTGTAATATTTATTTTTGGCTCAGAAAAACAACTTTTTATTTACAAATTAATTTAAACAGAAAACATTTTCTTCGGAGGATAGATATTTAAAGATATACTTAATATATTTATTGTCCAATATAAGTCTAATGTGCCCAAATCAGTCAACATTTTTAAAAACAGTTTTGACAATACTTGCGCATTATATTATATCATATATATATAATGTATGTATGTGTGTGTGTTCAGGCATTTGTGGTTTACGAGGACACAAATGTGTATAATGGCATGGGTACTACAATGTAAACATGGTTTATGAGGACACTTCCTGTGTCCCCGTAAAACAAAAGGCTTAAAAAACATACTAAACAGTGTTTTATGAAATTCAAAAACTGCACATAGTTTCCTGTAAGGGGTAGGTTTAGGTGTAGGGTCAGTGTAGGGCAATACCACATACAGTTTGTACAGTATAAACACCATTACACCTATAGAGAGTCCCCGTAAACCACAAATACAAGTATGTGTGTGTGTTTTATGTTGGTTGTTTCAGATGACAGTTAAAATAGTGTTTAAAAAGTTAACAAAGTATGGATTTAGCTTACAGAAATAAGTAAATAAATACATAAAGTCACCATCTGAACTTCAAAAATACACTCCAACTGCAATTTTGAATGATTTAAACTAGTAAGATGTGAAAAGAAATGAAATCAAAGAGAGGCACAAATAATCAGAATCAGATTTATATATATTTTCTTATTACCGTTGCAACTGATTGATACATTAATTATTTACATAATTCATTCTCATTTTGCTAACAAGGGAAAAGCATTAGTACATCACAAAGTCAGACTCATAGTCAGGGAACTGTTTCCTGTTGCAGGGCGTTCTAGAAGAGAAACAGACTCAAGAGTCAAATTGTTCATTCAAAACAAACGATCAAGCAACCTAATAGCGTTGTCTTATCAAAATATGATGTCCTAGACCAGAATATATTCTCTCGCACTTAAGAGAAATCAACTGCATCAAAATGCTAGCACATGCAAAAACCTCACCATTGTACTTGGGCCCATCAGAGAATGCGAAACTTCATTAAAAGTGTTGTGGTTCACTTAATAGAAGACTATATGGAATCTGCGTGTTTGTGAATAAAATGCAATATAATTGTACATGTATACAAAATACTAAAGGCTGCCAGTCTGGTTGTGTTTAGCATGCTGTGGAAAACTATATGCCTGCAATTTAAAGGGATGAATTGCAATAGATTTTTGCTAAAGATTTAGGAGCATAGATAGTCATGAACCACGGTGTCAAGTAACGGTTGAATATTATCCCATTCCTCTTACTAGGCAGCTTCATCCTGTTGCATATGAGGACACCAGTGGCCACAGTATCCCCGGTAAAGAGAAAGACGTTTTTAGCTGTATCGAGGGACACTTTGAGCGGAGGCTGGAGTGGAATTGCCGTCTAAGCATTATGAGTCAAATAACCAAGAAAAGTGAGCAAAAGTAAGTTTCTAGCTTGTTGAGAATTGGAGGTTATTCCCAGAACGTTAACAGAACAGATGTCTCATTTGACAGTCAACAGCTTCACAATTAGAGACAGACTGAAGTTCACCAAACAAAACTGTATTTCCAACAAGTCAACGACACTCAAAAGGCAACCGTTCCCGTAAGTGATGCTTTCACCAGTTCAATAGCATTTTAAGAACATTGAACATTAAAATAAAACTTCTCTATGAACAATTATATATACATTTTTTTAAAGTTGCATCCGTCTTGAAGTGTGGTATTCAATTCATTTTTGACAATTTTGTGAGTGAAATAAAATGGTTTAGAAAGAGGAACAACAAAAGCCAAGTGTGAGATGTGTGTATTTGTATTTGTGATTTTATTATCATCATTATTAATTATTTGACTTAGTATGGACTTGTTTTTTTTTCACGTTAGCTCTACACTGGATGCAGGAAAGGACAGAGAAACATGGACTCAAAAAGCTGAGGCTGGGATGACCTGCTGAGAAACCGGTGTATACATCTTTGTCACTTACAAATGTACACACGCACATATACAGCTCATCCCCCTCCTCTTCTCCATTAGGGGAAAAAGAAAAACAACAGAAAAACAAAAGGCAGTCATTGGCCAGCACACAAGGGGCAAGAGGACGAATAGGAACCAATTGGATGAGACAGAAACTCTGCCCTCTGTCAGTAGAATCGCCGGGTTTTTCAGCACTCCTTTCATCTGCGCTCGCCTGAGGAGTCTGGAGCTGCAGGTAAAGGGGAACGCTCTAACCTTGCTCGCTTCGCACCCCGATAGAGGGCGCTCTAAGGCTGAGAGCTGCCCTGACTGTCCGGATCGGTGCCGGATGAGCTGGTGTCTGAGTCAGAGTCACCATCGTTGTCCTCAGGTGGGCACTTTTCCCGCAATCGCCTCTGGATGGCTCTGAGACGGGTCAGCAGACCCTGGTAATCAAAACGACCTCTCTTCTCACCAAAAGGATCCTGCAAGAAATATGACAAAATATATAAATTTGATGGAGGACCAAAAAA
>JAUMHE010000044.1:16460187-16480494 GCA_032359235.1 Enteromius mattozi | reverse complement strand
TATATACATTTTTTTATTATTATTTATTTATTTATTTTTTCATGTGGTATATATCTATTTAAAATGTATTTTTATTGCTTCCATTATACTTGTTTGTAAGTCCCTTTGGATAAAAGCTTGAGCTTCTGCTAAATAGCTAAATGTAAATCAATGTAATGATATATATATATATATATAATGTGTATGTTAGAAATGATAAATTAGTAACAGTTTAGAAAGTATGTACATAACCGCTTAAATTTGATAAATATTTGAGATAGATAGAAAGATATACAAATACACCGCGAATCAAAATTGAGCAGTTAAATATTAAATCGGTTAGTTAGTTTGCATTAAATGGGAAGTTTTTGTTTATTCTGGCACACACAGCCTACCCCCCTCACCATATGTTTGGACTGGAAAGTAAACAAACAGTGCAAATATCACGCAGGTTAACTTAACAAGTTGTCCCAATACAAACACAGACCTACACGACAGCCAAGCATTACCTTTTTATCCGAAGAATGCACTGCTGAGACGCCTTCTCGTTGTCCCAGTCGGTGCTCAGCGTGGGATCCCAGGAGGTTGCGTGAATTTGGGACAGGAGGCCCGCTCCGGCCGGGACTCCTGACACGATACCGGTCGGCAGGGACGGAGGAACGGCCACCACGGGGACTGAGGGCTCGACCAGGCCGGTGCCTGCCGGAGGCGCCGAGGCTGACGAGTGGCCCGGCACGGAATTACCCAAACTCGCGGAGAGCTGCGCCCCGTGGCCCTGCGCCATACCCACAGAGCCGTTGGCCTCCTCCCCAACGCTATCCGCCATCGTCGATGAACTGACCGAGAGAGCCGCTGTCAGATCAATCCGTTTCCAATGCAGTTTCTGTTTCTCCTCGCTCGGAGGCAAGTAGAGGAGGAGGAGGGCAGGAAGACAGAAATGACTCCTACATAGTCTTCTCTTTCCCCTCTTCCGACCTCAACTATAACAACCTAATGGCGGAGGCAGCGCCGATTGTAACCGATCATCCAGAGTAACGCTAGCTGAGCTTAGAGACGCGTTTATGATTCGCATCAGTGAGTAACTGAGTCTAAACGCGCGTAAACCTAGTTTCTCCTCGTTTGGCCTGGCCTGTTTATCAGTGTTGTTTCATTTCTCCTCACTTCCTCCTCGTTTAGAAGGAAATAGTGCCATCTAGCAGTGCACTCCTGGAGGAGATTCAGGATTCAAACTATTCGTTCGGTGTTTATCTGCTTAACAAAACTCAAAATAAGGTGTTTTTAAACCACACGTCAAATTGTCTTATGAAAACAGTCCTATACCATGACTGGTTTATTCGGAGTTAAATAGTAACCTGAGCTTCAGTGAGTCGTATTTGTTCAAAAGAACAGGGAGTCGGACTATATTGGTCGCTGTATTAGTTCATTTAAAATGAATCAGTTCATAAGAGTCATTTGGTGGAGAATCGGTCTATATTAGTCGCGCTCAATTTGATTTAAATTTAGGCCCGGTTTCACAGACAGGACTTAGCCTAAGCGAGGATTGGGCCATAGTTCAATTAGGATATTTAATTTTTTAAAAAAAAAAAAACATTACTGGTGTGAATCTTGAGACAAAACAAATTAAGGCACTGACGTGTTTTAAGATAAGGCTTAAGCCTTATTTGTGAAACTGGGGGAGTGTCATTTAGCAGGTGGTTTTATCCAAAGCGACTTAAAAATGAGGACAAGTAGAAGCAATCAAAACCAACAGAAGAGCAATAGCTACAAGTCTCGTTTAGCCTAACGCAGAACACACACAATACATGTGTGTGTATTGGACCAAAATGAATCAGTTCATAAGAGTCATGTTGCGTGTTACTGATTTTACTAGAAGGACCAAAAAGCTTGCTCGTGATAGTTTGGAGAGCTCTTCAGAATACAGGATAACTTCAATACAGAGTGCCCACAAAATATTTGTAAGGTAACCATGGCTACTTACATTTCTACATTTGTTTCTCTAGAAACAAACAAAGCAGCTTTATAAAGCGTATGACATTGAGTTACCACAGTTTTGAAAGTAGCACAATAAATTATGCCATAGTAGCAACATTATTTTTATACGTGCATTATAAAATAACTTACACGCACTCAATAAGTGGGACTTACTGGAAATCATTTTAAAATCTACAACCCAAAACTAGTTTATGCTGTTTTGTGGAACTGGGATGTGATAGAAAAAATAAAAAAAATAAAAAAGTGTAACCTTTGTTACATGACGCATCATTTTGTATGAACTTTTTAGCACTAAAAAGTGGGGTTCATAAAAACGAGTCATTGTCACAAGTTTGATAAAACTTTAGAAACTTTACCCAAATCCAATATTAAACACCAATCTAGTCTGCCTTTCCTCAGCCTTCCATCCTCGAGGTGGAAAAACAACAGCAACATCACACAGATTCAACCATTTATTTCAGATGGTCTTATGTGAAGGGAGTTCTTACATAAAACTTTCAGATAGAGAAAAACGGTACAGGGGAACATAAAAAGGGAGAGTTTCTTGTAGTTTTGTTGGAATGGCGGTGCCACGGCCTAAGCTGCGTGTCAGAGTTCCAGTCTCCAGATCAAGGGAGTCGAACCACATAGAAGAGAGGACATCCAAATTACATGGCGAACAGGATGAGGAATGCCACCATCAGACAGAACAGACCCATGGCCTCAGACAAAGCGAAGCCCAAAATGGCGTAGGAAAAGAGCTGCTGTTTCAGGGAGGGATTCCTGTAAATGGAGATAAGGCAATTTAGGCACAAGCTACATGTATAACAAAACAAACACTTCCTTTTAGTGGCTGATTACCTGGCATAGCCAATAATGAGGCTTCCGAACACCGTCCCGATTCCTGCTCCTGACCCGGCCACACCCACCGTGGCAGCACCAGCGCCAATGAACTTGGCTGCTGTGTCGATATCTCTGGATACAGCGCTGGTCTGGAACCCCCGGGTTAAATTAAGAAGGCTCGCTTCACTGACTGGCAACAGAGCAGCCTGAGGAGGAGGGCAAGAAATGTAAGTATGTGCAAGAGATGCTGCAAGTCACGTGTAAGACACTTTTACCAGCTTCTTTTACCTGTTCAGTTCTTGCTTCAGGTCTGCTGAACACCACTGAAACAGGCCGGGCCAAAACCCTGGATCCTCCACGGACCTGAGGGAGTAAAATAAATAAATAAAACTTAGAATGAGAACTAAATAAATATCAATATGATATTTCTATTAACACCTGAAAAGCAAGCATGTTTCGGATTTAAATAGTTTATGTGAGTGAGTGCAAGGATACAATTGGTATTAAATGTTAAATATCCTTAAACCAATGCACTTGCAGAGGAGAAAACCAAAAAAAAAAAAAAAAAAGATACATGTGTGGGTATTTTTTTACTGCTCTAGCTCTGGAATGAACCTGGCATCGTTTACAATGAATATTATTGGCTTTATTGCAGGTCACTTTGAATTAATAAACGTAAACTTAACAAGTTTTTAAATACATGATTATAAATGTGGTTAGAACTAATAATGATGCAGACAATCCCTTCCATGGAAGTCACTCAATACTCATAACGTGCCTCTAAAAAGACATTAAGGTCATTTTCTGAGACGGTCAATGGAGTGTGACAGTATTTGAGACTGAATACATACCACAGCAGGTGAGGTGACAAACTTAGCACATGCGTACATGTTTGAAGCCTGTGGAGAAGAAAGATGTTAAGACAGGTGAAAGAACACAGCATGAGCATGGCATAACATTTAGTGTTCGTTTAGGTGATAAAGCGACAAAGACATGAGAGGTTTGGGCCATCGAGACTTAAAGTTACAACTCACTTAGCAACTGAAGAGACGTCCAATTAAAGACCAAGCAATTTAGAGAAACCAAAAGGTCCTATATATGCATCCGTTTAGATCTGCTTGGATATGTGAACATCTAATCAAAGGATGCAAGACTGCTTTAGCCCGAGAGCACATCCCCTGTAGGTCAGCAGTCAAACATGGCAGCATAGAGGTCATGGGTTGGCTGTTTTGACTACGGTCACACAAGTTTTACCGCAATAAGATGTACAGATTGGAGGGGTAGTTTAAGCATCAAAAATCAAATCTGAGATTATTATTAGACAGAGCCTGTTAAACGGTCCACATTGTGACATGAGCAGCAATTAAGTCCAGCCATAAATTCTGTACTCAATATATAGATTACTCAATATCTCCCCCCTCATGCAAAATTATTTGCTCTTCAAAGTTAGCTAGTTGGTTTATTTTGACATTGTATGGATAACCTTTTGAACAGCCTGAGAATACGGTCCATACTACTCGTTTCAAAATACATTATTAAGTATAAAAAGGACATTAGTAATCTTAAGATTACTAATCTTAAATTTCAGGTGATGAGCTGGAGACTACTCAGGCGGACAGACTGGAGAGTGAAGGTCACCAATCGCTTTGACTGGCACGTTATTGAAACTTGAAGACATGGTAACTGTCTTACAACATAAAACAGACATAATGTGTAGCTGCACTTCATTGCAATATAAAAATGCATGCAATCGCATAGTTTATGCGCAGTGCTAGGTTACGGGATCTTGAGGGCCCTGTGCGAGTCAGACATTTCGCAAGTGTCACGGCCAATGTGTTAATAAAACCTGCGTGCGTTTAACAAGCAATATAAACCTCGATGTTAAGGAGCATTTGTATTATTTACGGTTGCTCGACGCGTCAGGGTCCTAAGATGTAATCGCAAACTGATTCATTCATTCATTCCCATGAAATGACTTTGACAAGCGGCTAGCGGAGCTTTAGCAACGCGCTTCTCTGAACGACTCAGTGGTTATCTGAGCCGGACCAACAACTTCCGCGCACTCACAGCTTTTAAAAAGCAAAGCTGCCCATCATGTATCTTCAGACGAATGCAGACTAAACCTGACTCACCTATTAGATACAGCACACAAGGCCCGGGGTTACAGGGACGAGCTCACAGCTAGAGGAAACGAGTACTACGTGAAAACTGTCACCTTGTCATTTATAAGCTTCGGAACTACGTCCTCGTTTGTGATTGGGCAGAGCGTCACGTTCGCCTCCTCCGATTGGCTGCAAGGCATGTCAGTGCACATAACATGCCCAATCATGTGCGTTGTCAAGAAGGCGGCTTCTCTATGATTGGTTTACATGATTTAAGGAAGAACGCCGGGAAAGTCATGAATCGCATCCCGTGTGCCCTGTTTCTATTGGCTGCTTTGGGTGGAAATCCCGCCTTGTAGATTTTTTTGTTTAAATTGTAGTTTTTAGAGCAAAGAACATACCAGGACAACAACATATAAATTACATCAAAACAAATACAATAATAAATGAAATCAATAAAAAAATAAGTAAAATAAGCAATAAGAAAATCCGTAAAAAGGTAACACTTATTGTAGATTTAAGGCTTTAAAATAGTTAACAGTTTTATTTTAAAGTATTGATATGCCTATTTCTTGTTTCTTTCAACGTGTACAGGTAGTGACCAATTTCTATTTTAAAATAAGTAAAATTAGAAATTGAAATTAATTAAAAATAAAACACCCTTGTCTTTGAGTTGCAATTCAATATCCTCCCACATTTTGTATACATTTTTTTGTAAATAAAAATATTTTGTATGAATACAATCACAGAATAAATGGACAGTACTTTCATTTAAGTCTCTCTTTCGCGTTCCTCTTTATATAAAAGGCCACACTCCGGACCAGAAGGTGGCGGTAATACACCTCTTTACGTTGGTTGTCATGTATCTATGGCCAGCAACCCTTAAAAACCAAGAAGAAGAAAAACATAGTTGATGAACAGGATTTAAAGAATAACTATCATTAAGTTTTTTCTTCTTCTCATATGATACTTTCTTTCTGTAGCTTTTTAGTTTTCCCTAGAAATCAATGGTCCACGCTCCAACCCAGTAGATGGCGGTATATGCAGCTAAAGCTGGTTTGCCAACCGCCATAAACGTCAAAGAAGAAGAACTGAATCGCAATAGCTGCTGGACTTCTGTAGAGGGCGAGCCGTGCCTGTCTGAGGGGTTGAAAGTAGTTAGGTGGAGAGAGCAGGGTTTGCTTGTTTGTTTAATAAAGTTAAAATGTTTGCGGATGTGTGTTGTATTGAGTAATACTTCGAGCGACACCTGTTTAAATCTAAACGTTAGGTTCTGTAGGTGATCTAATGTCATCTAGTCAATATAAAAACATCTGCAAACTCTGCACAATCCTCACGAAAGAGCCCGGTTTCATAGACAGGCCTTAGCTATAGTTCAATTATATTGTTATGAAAATACATTCCTGTTTTTCAACCTAAAACAAAACAAAGGCACTGACATGTTTTAAGATCAGTCAGTGCATGTTTCTTTCAGTTGAAACAGCTCAGATTTACATTTTAAATGCCTTGTCTGTGAAATTGGGGGTAAGCTACACATAAATGGCAAGAAAGACAGGTTTGTTTGGAAAGTGCATATTTTATAACAAAATAATAATACGTCATATAATAATTTGATACGAACTATTAGTTAATTAGAGTGGCTGATATATGTTCTGTGTTTTTGATCATTTTCAGCAGAACATGCACTGGCCTGCAGGAGAAGGGTTATATATTCATACAGGCAGGAACAATGCAGATTTATAATATTGCTGTCAGCTGCTTAAATATCTGCTAATGTTCACATCAAGTTATGAAAACGTTATTTCTGAGTGCTCTCTGAGCACTAAAAAAATGTCCACTTTTTAAAAACAAATGTTTTATGAACGTTGTTTCTTGGTTATGCAGACGTTAGGAAAACATTCCATTTTATAGCTTTGCAAACCTTACGGAAATGTTATTTTTGAAACATTAAATAATATTAACAGACATCCAACGAAAACAATTCTGGGGGAAAAATAGTTACACAAACGATGTATAAATAAAGTTTTTGTGCTGATGTTTTGAGAACATTATTAAAGATCAGATAACGCTTAATTAACTTATTTCAGAGGTCATAACTTTGAGGGAACCTTGCCAGAACATTAGCCAAAGTTTTGAGAGCGTTCCCTGTTAGCTGAGGATGGATGTATAAACAACATTAACTCTGAAACATTTCAAAATAAAATAAATATTTGTATTTAGCAATACTTAATCATAATCTGCTTAATAACTTAAGTATTTAATTGTAACTTAAATAATAGGCTACATTTATATTCTGTTACAAGAGTTTATTCTATTACAGTTGACAAAATGTTGAATATAAGCTGGCTATGCCCTCTAAATGTGCCATGTGTTTGCGTCTTATTCCATTCATGTGATGTGCAGTATATCTGACAGCTTCTTTTAGTGGTTGAGACTTGCATACCTTCGTCTAGTGTGAACTTCACCTTTCTCTATATAAGTTTCCTTTATACTCACCTGTGTGTCTATATCATTTTAACTGCCTGTCTGAACAAGACCTTTTATGGATTATGGGCATGATAAATCAAATCGAAATCTTTCCCCTCTACCCCTAAACCCCAAGTTGGAAAAGAAAACAAAAATATTCTCCCACCTTTTTTCATCTGGTACCTGTATCTGAAACCATGGTGCGACGTTTCAAAGGCTGAATTGTGAATTTTTGGCAACCTGCCCTCAGAAACATGCTTATGCATTTGAACTGATTTATTATGTTGAATGAATGAATGACTGGCTGATTAGAATGAATATGTGTTTTATTGGTCTATTTAATATCTAAATAATTAATGCATGCAAAGACTTTTCATGCATATTTTTTTGTGCATATAAATAGCTAGTTTTTGTTGTACTGCTGTCATTCATTTCTGTTGGCAGGTTATACCAAATTTTTCCCAGATTGAAATTATACGCTTGTTTGTCCTTAAAATGTTTAATAACCGGAATAGCCCTGGATAACAATATAGCCCTTGTGTCACTGATTAAACAGAAAATGAAGCAGAACACATCCTTCAAGTAAATGTGTTTCACTACACAATAATTCATCCACAGATTTTTAGCATACTTTTGAAGGAATTAGATTCAGTCCGCAATTCATCAAAGGTGTACAGCGTGAGATAAAATGAAAGATTCTAGTAGGATTTCGCCTGAGGTTTTAAACAGAATGGGTTGTTTCATAAAAGCCTTAATTTTATGTGCTCACAGAATTGAAACCCCTTTAATGTTGTAAATGAGTAATTCATTTTTCCTGTTGAAATAAACTGGAAATTGAATTTGAAGCAATAAATATAATTTGTTGAGAAAAATGCTGCAGTGATTCATGAAAGTATTTTCTGAATATTCCAGAAACAGACCCTTTCTAAGAGTTTAGACGCTCCTTCTCAGCAGGAGGTAGATTTGATAAGTTTTACAGATGACAGGGGCAATAAATTATGGGTCTTTACAAGCTAAAGCCGGCAAGGTTTTCCACAAAGAGCCGCAACTGAAGCACAGACGTGGAGTTATGTTCAGGATCTGCCACTGGGCACATTCAGAGTGACATCCGAAGTAATTGTAATTACACACTTCACATATGTCAAGTGCTTTATCAACAAACATAGCAATGAGTTTACCTATACACTTTTCAGGAATGAACAAGAAAGTCTTAGTATTTGATCAGGACCATGAACCTGTGTTGGTTAATCTTAGGAACATGTAAAAGCCTATAAACATGTGCTAAACCAACAAAACACTATCATCTGATGCTGATATACTATGTTGCAGGGTTTTTTAAACATTTTTCTTTCTTTTTTTATGCCAAGAGCCTCTAAATTTATTGCCATTTCTGTTACTTTTTTCCTATATAAGTTACATATTTGCATTGGGGAAATTATATTAATATTACATTATATTAAATGACATTATATTATATTATATTATATTACAAGTTTATATATTACATTAAGCTTTTCCCTAAACAAAAATAATTGGCTAAATATAATTGTCATTGCACAAAAATATATTATTATTATATATTATTAACTATTATCTGGAGTGAAATAATCATCTTTGTCCAGTTTTTAAAAATCAGAATTATTAAATACAAAATGTTAAATTCAGCAAATAATAATCATTTTACTTTTCATCTCTAATAATAATTGTACATATTTTGCATCCTTTTGCAGATCACTATGTCAGGAAGATTGAAAATATTTTTAAGGCTTAGTTTTTAGATAAAATTTAATGTATTTTTTTTTCATTTCCTTACTTCTGCCAGTAAGGGGCGCTACTGCAATACTCTATTATTTTTTAAGTAAATTTGCTGTAGGCTCAAAAAAGGACAGCGCCTTGGAGGCCTCAACACTTCCAAGTGATAATTCTGGCTGTTTTGCACACAAGTAAATTGCTAGAACAATATTGGCATAAAAAGCTTGATTTTCACGAGGCACTAAAAGACAATTTCTCTCAGAAGGGGGAGTTACAGACCCTTTCTATAACAATTTTGTCCTTCCAGAAGGTACTAAATTCCTTTTTTTATCACTCTGGATAAAAACATTAATGAAGGTCTTGGTGCTCATTTGATAAGATTAATGATAGCAGCAATGCAAAAATCTAATGAACTATCATGTGCACATGCATGTTAATGAGTTTGCATATTGACTACATTTTTGTGGATCTGTTTGTAAATGAATGACAGCTGACACTAACAGGACATTCCGATGAACCAAAAGGTGTGCCAGCTTGGGGTGTCAGATTCCCTTCAGCCCACCCTGACAGTGATTCATATGGAGCTGCAGAGTTTAAGAGGTTCTTGCTGAACACTTTTGTTGAACAGTAACTGGAGCAGCATGCACACATGAAATATACAACATACAAAGAGTATTCCCATTTTATGGCATAATTGTTTTTTTTTTTATTTAAAAAAAAATTATAATTATGAAATTTTTTCAATGCATCATTTTGACCAAGATGGATATCATGACTGAATTTATCTATGATAAATGTTTTGTTTTTTTATATTTGAATATAAAAAAAACAGCATCATTCAGATGCAGAATGGCTAATACAAACCTTTTGTGAAATAGAAAGCTTCCATGGACATTAAAAGTTCTTCATTGAGTTATACATGCCAATAAATAACACAGGTTTAGGAAGGTATGGTGTAAGAAATAATTTCCACATATTTGATCTTATAGACCTATACCCTGCATATAACTAAGTACATAGATTTAAATTTAAGTGAAAAAAAAGAGAAATAATTACTATATACCTCAGTTTTTACATTCCAAAATCCTTAAAACAAGATAAATATACTGAAGAAAGGCCAACAAAAAAAACAAAAACCTTGGAATAAAGACACACTCTGTCTATGAACATATGCATTTGCTATAACTCACATCTCAGTTAATTACAGGAGGGTGCGTCAGTAGTTACAGAATTTTGTGCTATAAGGTCAAAGGTCAAATTTTTCATGCTATTCCACTTGGTAGGCACAAGACACAGATGGATTGTGGTGATCATAGAAACAAGATGTTGTTGGTGCAATGGAGTGGGTGGTGCTTTGTGTAAAGTGGGCGTGGTTAATGTACTTAGTATGTCACCCTTGAATTAAAAAAACAAAGAAAATTTAAAATCAGTAAAAGCAATGTTGTACCTGCCTGAAGTTGTAGACACCTCATATATTGAAATCATTATTTTTGTAGATTATAATTAACTGCGACAGTTATTGGACGTTTCACACGTTTCAATTTTGTGCTAATCTATGACCAGCACTACTTAGTACTTTTACACTCAATCGTTTGTCACATAAATCGCAAAACTGGTCACAAATCTGCTGCAAATGCTACTTCACACCACACTCTATACGTTCTGCCTCTTACACTCTGCTCAGTATCCTCTGACTGTAGGCAGTGTAAAATCAATAGGCTCTTAACAGGTCAGCTAGGCTTATTTCCCGGCCTCAACCTTGACAAACGAGGCAGTGTGCTAATTGATCGGCACGGCCCTCACAATGTTGTCTGCGTGCTATCCTTTAACACGCACGGTGAGCATGTAGGCTTGATCACTACATCTGCTGCATTGAGCCAGCTCTTAACACATCCAATCATGTCCATGAATCATCTTCATGGGACAAACTGTCGATACTGAAGAGAGTATATGGGAGGCAGATCATTATGACAGAGTAGATGGTGATGGAAAGATGCACGGGCTAATTTTAGTCTCAGCTAGTCACGTGAATCTTATACTATAACACGTAGTACATCTCACATGACAAAGGAATTGTGACTGAGAGGATAGTGACTGCTAAGGTGTTATTAAAAATATCTCCAGTCATTTTTGCTTCTTGACTTAATTCACTTGTTTATAAATTACATACTTACCTAAAAATGTTTTAAAGAGTGAGAGCAAATTGAACTTGAATCAGTTTACATACTTAAGTGAAGTAGGTCACCTTTTATTCATGACTGTGAATAGCCACAGGAAGATGAATTGGAATTTACTAAATTCTACACATGCAATGCATTATGGGAAATGTAGTTGTTCTGTGACCTCGATCCTCAAAGTCTGTCTTATCTTCTATAAACATCTATAATTTTGCATTTACTTAAAAAGATACTATTGCAGTTTAATTTCTACTACCTTACACATTAAAATTTAAATAGCAATTCTGTATCTTGTTTGCTACCTAATTCAAATTTTAAAAATTGGTGCAAACATTCTAATTGGAATTTAAAAGGTACTCTCAGTTCAGAATGGCACACTGATAAAGAGTCAGCATCTCATGTGTCTGCACTTTGTTATACCAAAAATAAAACCACTTAAATTTTCTCAAATTGTGAATGAAGAGGGCTTTATATCCTAAGAAAAAGAATGAAATTGTTGTACTTCCACACAGATGTGGGACACATTACATCTTATTTGTTAAACTTGCAGCAAGTGAAGTGTACACATATTTGTTTTGCAAGATCAGATTTACACTGACAGTTGTTCTGATGTTGTATCTCTGTTTATGAATCACAGTACAGACAATGACTAGCTCTGTGTGTGTGTATGCATGTGGTTTCTGGCTTCAGGAAAAGAAAACCTTTTGAGCCCACAGACCAGCTGCTCATTTCTGGCCAGAGAGAGAGAAAGAGACAGATGGGGGAGGGAAACGCTTGGTTACAGCTTCTTGTAAATAAGACTCATCCCGTCCTTTTGATGTTACACATTTACACACACACACACACAGGGACACACATGGACATCTGAACATTAGATACACTCACTAGCATGAAGGAATATCTAATGCAGGACTCATGTGACAGGTTTGTTGGACATCCAGCAGTGTCAAACCTCCCAACTACTGCGTTCAAGAAATATTTAGCCACTCCATAAAAGCACAACAATTATAATACACAAAAAACAGATAATCAATAGAACAAATGCCTTGATTCTCTCCACAACCATCCCCCACAAACCTTGTCTCACAGACATCAGCTTCATCCCTGTCAGCTCGATGAGCAAGTGCTTTCCCGAGGAGCTGCTGCTGTTTTTTTAATGGGCTGAGAGGGATGTGAAGAGCCCAAGCAGTCATTCAAAGTATTATTACACTCCTGGGCTGCGTACTGCCTGCTTGGCCCCCTTGCCGAGGTCGAGGAAGATGGATGGCTTGCTGGAGCAGCAATTAATAATGTTTTTACAAGAGCAATGGAGGCGTGCGTGAGCCACGGACGGATTGGGCAGAGTATTGAAATGTGCAGGTGAATTGATTGGCCCTTCGGATTTCCTGTAGAAATCATTTGGATTAATTGAAAGCACTGGGAAGGAGGAGGGAAGGTGCAGGCCATGTATTGATTTATAGGTCTCACTCAGAAGAAGAAGAAGAGGACGACGAGAAAATGGCCACCTTGCTTCTGGAGACAAGATGAGCTGGTTTCAAGCTGACTGCCATTCAATATTCATTGGTCTATTGTTAGCATGGAGACTCATTTATGGCCACAGGATGGAGATTGCAAGTATTTCATCAAGTACTGCTATCAGTGTAAGGAGATCCACTCAAATACTGCTCATGAGCTCATCTTCCTTCCTTTACAGTTTTCTTCATTTGCGGTCACATCTGCACACTAAAAGGCCAGTGCTGACCAGATGTACCATCACAACAGCTTTTTTGAACAATTCTTAGTTAGCTACTCAATACTGTCCCCTCTGGTGTCTCAAATGTTGACCACTACACAGCTATTATTACTTCTATATCTTATTAATCTATTGCTCTAACTTGCATTACTATTGCATTTGTGATAAAGATAAAAAAAATAAATAGTTTAATTATAAAAAAAAATAAGGCATGCTTTGCAGTGTGTGTATATAAAAGTAATTTTGTTCTGTTTTGTTTTCATTTAATTAAATTAAATTAATTAATTTAATTTAACAGCAATTTAATTTACAGAAAACTTTTTTTTCTATCTGGAAACAACAAAAAAAAAGTAATTAGAGAGGTTGAATAAAGGTTTTGAACTGCTGATAGCATTTACTTTTACTCTGTACAGTAAACATGAGTGAATCTTTATTGCCATCTCTAGCAGACAATGTGATGAGGCAAGTTAAAGAATAAACTACAGTGGCACCAGCTTTTGTTAATAAATGCATCTTATGTTTGCTCACTAAGCTAAATGCAAAATAGGATCTGCCTATTCTTCCTGTTCTTTTGGAGATAAGAATGTTCCATTTGCCATATAGGTCCTAAAGATCAACAAACATCAAACAGATCCATTTTTATAGATGTAGCCTAGATGTTATGTGTTTTTAAGGCTTTGTGTTTTCCATTCACCTCTTGATCCAGGGGGCAGCATTGCCTCCTAAACAAACCAACAGCAAAGCCTCTTTTTAGAACTAGTTTATCACAGTTTATAACAGTATAATGCGTGACTTGGTTGTATAATGGTTGTATAATAAGAATGTACAAGTGTGTAGTGTGTTTATTATATTTATTGTTATTATTATAAGTTTACTTGTAGGCTATAGCAACAGTCCAAATATAATCATTGCTAAAACACTAAAAAAGACATGCAAAAATTGCATTCCATGTCCCCAGAAAGGCTAAAGAAACAACAACAGCACATAAATGCTGTCATTCAGTATTTTCTGAATAAATGTAATATTTATATTTAGCAAGAACTGATTGAACTGATCAAAAGCTACAATTCAGATATCCATAGTGTTACAAGATTTCATAAAAGAAAAAGAAAAAATCCTGAAAAAAAATATTAGGGTGTACAAAAATATATTAAACAGCACAAACTTTTTAAGCTGTGATAATAAGTAGAAATCAGCATATTAAATGATTTCTGAAGGATCATGTGACACTGAAGACTGGAGTAATGAAGCTGAAGATTCAGCTTTGTCATTACAGGAATAAATTATAATTAACTAAATAAAATTTCACAATAGTACTGTTTTTAATGCATTTTAATGCATTTTTTAACTACTTTACTTCATTTAAAACTATGTTTTGTTTTTTAACCAAAGGGTCCATCTTTCTAAAAAAATGTCTAGGGGAAACTGGACTGTCTGGGCTTTGTGGAACTCAAGCCCCATTACTTCACTAAAATCTTAGAAGACTAAAAGAAAAGATGTCAAAAAAAGGGGCTTAAAAGGTCTTCTTGTAAGACTCACATTTCAATAACTTTTCCATGATGACTATAGAATACACGCCTTGTGTTTTTCTCTTTTTTGGAAAAATACATCAACAGACACACTGTATCTGTTGGCCTACGTCAGCATGTACCCCTGCTTTCCTCAAGCCAAAGGACAGTGAGTGAACGAGGGTGGCAGTGAGCAGAGGGTGGTGGGACATGATGCCCAGAGGCAGGCACTGGTTATGGCCAGCTGCCTGTCTGTAAAGAAAGCGAGTGACGCTGAAGCAGGCCAAACCGGTGCTCTCCGGTTACAGTACCTGTCTATAAAAACCACTCCCGTGTCCAGCATCCCTCTCCTTCCAGACCCCCCAGGGTTCCCCCGAATAGTACCAATGATGAAAGCCGGGTCTTGGGTTGCAGCCTCTACAAACCTGGCCTGTTTATGAGCCCTCGTTTGATGTCTGTGCCTGGTTAAGGGGCGCTCTCACCCAAATGCGGCTGACTCGCGCCTGGGTGGTGCGTGGAAATTTGCTTTAACTCAGGGGAGGGCCTTTAAACACATCACTCAGCATTACAATAGCACTGTTTTTCCAAGTTTTGATGCGCAAGGTTTGGCCGGTAGCTCAGTTATATGGATTAGAAGCCAGTTCTACTGAGATAGTCTTCCTTTAAGGATGTCGTCACATCATACGGCCTTCAATTACAGCATGAACAGTTGTTAAACAGAAGCTCCAGGCTAATCTGTGCAATGTAATCTCAGATGCGTGTTTGTCTACTAAGGGTTAAGATCATCTCTTTGCACCCAGCACACTAGCACCGGCTCAGGCCCTGTTAAAATATCTTGCATTCCCCATGACATTCAAGAGGCTGCTGAAGGACTCTGAGCCAGAGGAGTTAAAGATCGGGCTCTTGTGTAGTTCTAGTGAAGGCGGTTTATTGCAGATTTCTTTACTGCACGCTGGTGCACACCTTTTTTTACAACGCGGAGAGAAGGCTTAACGGTTGGGGAACGAGTAATAAGTGGCATGTGAATGATGCAGGTCGGTCTGAATGAGCTCCCTCTGATGCTGTTTACAAGAGCTCAGCCTTTTTTAAGACTCTTCCCCAACCGCAAAAAGTCAGATCGCCCTCTTGCTTAATTACTATCAGGGTGTATGATTTTTACGGGCAGGCCAATCACAATTCAATTCAATCCTGGCTCTTTTATTTTGACAGCTTTAGGAAAGCACAGCTGGGTTATTTATTTATTTACTTAGTTAGTTGGTCTTCTGAATTTGTGATTTTTATTTATTTATTTTTTTTATGACAGATCCTCACCAGCGAGGACAACAAAGCAGTAAAACATTATATGCATAATTGCATATTTATTGTCTTTTTACTATATGAGTCTCTTTTATTCAACATTTAATCAGGAAAATTGCAAAAAAATTAATCATTCAACAATGCTTGCAAGTTTGAAGTATCAAGCAAAAGCAGAAATGAAATACAGATCTTTTTATAGAGGTGAAAACATTAAAGGGATTTATCTCTCCAAAACAGAAAATTCTGTTATCATACTCAACCTCATGTCTTTCCAAACCTGTATGAATTCTGCAGAACACAAAAGTCATCATACAGTCTTGGAAGGCCTTGAGTTTGAGTAAATTGTTATTTTTATAACATATTTTATTTGTATATTTTTATTATTTTATTATTATTTTGGTGAAGTATTTCTTTTAATAAAACGTAATTTCATAACCTAAAATTTTTATACTCTGATGTCATAGGAGCTTCTTCTCTAGCATTTGAAACCATGACTGCACTGGTTCTTTTACCCAAAACCAAACAAAAAAATAAATGAATATTTTGTCAGTAAATAAGGATTTATTTATTAAGTTAGTTGGTAAAGGTTTATTATCAGACAGACAGTAGCATAAGCAGAACAGGGCTGCCGCTCTTCTAAGCCTTTATCTTCAAAATTACAACACTGTGAGGCATTTTATCGAGCATTTAAAACCCATTAGGATGTTCTGCTAGATGATAGCTTATGAAGCAGGACTAACCTTGCCCCAAAATAAATTATATTAAAATAACGTGTGTATTATGTGGGACGGGCATGAGCGGTAGATAAGATTTTCAGCACACCCTGGATCACCAAGGTCTCAATGGTCTTTTTTTGTAATTATACTTACATTTTGTAATTCTATACTATAAATTGTGGGAATGATCATATCTTCTGATGATCTCGGTCATACAAACATGAAACACTTGTGTTCTGCTGACCAGTAGGTGGCATGAGAGACAGTGTGCATCCTGGACAGGGCTTCTGGGATTGCTGTATATTTAGCCACCATTATAGACCAGACAAATCAGCTATTACCATAATTAAAAGTTTCAGGTAGCAAACTATATAGCTGAAAAATAATATAAAAATATAAAATAAAACAAAAAATAAATAAATATTAAGTTTCGATCTGGCCTGATTTTAAATGCATTCATGTCATGTTTCAGCTTAAATTTTTGTACAGTACTGAAATTAAATAGTAGGCTATTATACCTATCACCAAAAGCTCAAAGAAGACCATCAAAATATGTCTGCAGGGATAAATATGCAAACTCCAGCAGTTTCTTCAGACCAGCAATGCTAAACAATATATATTTGAATATAATTTTTTTCTATTTTAATCTTATCTGTTAATATGATCTGTACAAACAGGACCATATCTTCACTGTAAGAGATACAAAACAGACAAAACAATCCATGTCCATTGACCATAATCTAGCTTTAGAAAAAGACAGACACAGGCAAAATAGGCTTCCAGAGGGGAACTGTGCTTGAGTCATGGTGAGACTGGCTTACATAAAGATTTCATTCTCTGTAATAAACGAAAGACCTTGAAAAGGTGTACAACACATTTTCCTTCACAAGCTGAAATCAAATACCAGTGTTAGCTGGTCACTTGCCACAGCAATGTAATATTTATTGGGTGTACAGTTCTTAATGTCTACCTTCTTAAAATCTACTTCATTCAGGTCTGTAGTGTTTTATAATAAATTGTTATTATTTTATTATTTTTCTCAAAAGTTTTGAGAAGCATTGTTAATATTTCCTTTATAACCTTTTTGTGTCAGCATGATTTGGCAATATTGTATGCATGCAACACGCTGATTTTAAAAAGTATAGAGTTCTAATAATGTGTCTATGAAAATTGTAGTTTATATAGAATTTTCAAATCTGCTTAAGAAATGTAATTAATTCTAATATACATACCTGCACTTTCAAACTATAAGCTCACAAACACAAGAATCCATTTAAAATCTCTGTAGGCTATAGAGAACTTAATTTTACCATAAACCCTTTAAGACAGAAGAATTTGATGATATAGGCTATGCCTCCGTAGAAGTCATAGGTAAGAATAATTTCAACTTCATTATTAAAAATGTAACTGCGAATCCTTCATGTTATGAAAAAGCAACCGCCGCACCAAAGTCATTTGTCACCAACTTACCTGCTTCCCAGAAGTAATTTGTTTCCCATTCATTTTCTCCAGAGATTTCAGAAAATTCTTCAGTAAAGAGTTTAAGTTCGAAGCCTTGATCTAAACTAACTCTTCTGAAAGAAATATAGGAAGAGAGAGGGGGAACAAATAAATGTATAAATAATCTCTTGCCCCAAACATTGTGGATGAATAGTTCAAATTCATAATTTCAAAGCAGCATGCCTTTCACTGCCAAACAAACAAACAATTTTTTTTTATAATGACATTAGCTATTAGAAGACAATGATGAAAACATGGCACAATAATCTAACATTTGCCTGTTAATTATGTTGAAGCTATTTTAACAACTCTGTATAGTTAAATACCAAAATGTGAATTTTATCTAAATGAACAAGGTGATGCATTCATGTTTATTTTCTTGTGATTACTAGCACACCATTGTTTTACTGATGTTTTAAGTTAAAATAGTAAAATAGGTTGTACCTGTACACTTTCAGAAATAAAGGTACAAAAACTCACTGGGGCGGTACCTTTTCAAAAGGTACATGTTTGTACCCAAAGGGTCCATTTTGTTACCTTAAAGGTACGTATAAGTACTTAAAGGTACATATCAGTACTTAAAATGTACATATTTAAACCTAATAAGTACAAAAGTGTACCTTTTAAAAAGGTACCACCCCAGTGACAGCTTTTGTACCTAAATTTTTTAGAGTGTAGGATGTTCTTATTGCAGATGTGACGTAAAAGTATATTTGATCTGATTATGGTCTAATTCTTCACATCTTGTTGCTGTGGCATGGACCATAACATTTAAGATTTAAGCATTCATTTGAAGAAATCCATGAATTATGTATTAATGTAAGAAAATTATCACTACGGTCAGAAAAACAAGAATAGCTGCAGGATGTTCCTATTAGATCAGGTCAACTCAACAGTTTGCTCAGTAAAGGTCACTGGAACAATATATTCAGAGCAAGGCAACATCTCTTTGAAGAATCTGGTCTTAATGGAAAAACACTCCTGACGTTGATCCAACGTTTATCCAAAAATATTATATTCATAAGATGTTTTGTTTTTCCAATTCATGTACTTTAAAATGGGAAAGATGTTTTCACCATTTACATCATAAACACATCAAGAATGCAGCTACAAATAGCAGAATGTGCATAAGTCCAGACTCTAGGACCCTGGGAGATCCTCATGTTCTGCAAAGACCCATAAACTGTGGCATGTCTCATTGGCAGGCTCAGTGTATAAGCAGACTGCTCCAGACTCTAGACTCATAGCACTCACACTGATAACACACAAACCATTGCTTTTTAACACACATCAACATCTGTAGTGTACAACCACATCAGTTGACCTACAGAATTCCAGGCTGTGAAAATACCCACTGACATGCATGTCTTACAAATTTATATGTGACCATAGACATTTTATCAGATGCAGATATGGTTGTGGCGGCACTTAACAGGTTGACGGTAGGCAGACATATCCTGTCAACCACAGGACACAACCACAACTCATTAACCCACAGATTTATTGTAAAAGGATGCAAGCGACATTAGCAAAGACGTAAATTTAATCTGCTTCCCAACCATTAATCAACTCAGCACGAAACTAGACACATATAAACAAACATTTGGGACTTATTGCTAATAACATACCTCCTACTGTACATTAACCCTATAAAGGGTATTTGTATATATAAAGGGTATATCATATTTGATAAACAGATTTGATAGATAGATAGATAGATTTATTACTTTTTTATTTTCAAAGCAACAACAAAACAATCAAATATAAAAAGAAACAGATGTCACATTATGCAGTGGAAACAACAAAAACAGACAAATAAATAATAATTTAAAAAAATAATGCTGTCAAATGATTCATTGCGAAATGTGTAGTAAACGGATGCATTTTAAAAAATACATTCAAAACAGTAATATTGTGAAATTATTTTTCTATTTTAGTGCTGTCAAATGATTAATTGCATGCAGAATAAGTTTTTGTTTACGTAATATATGTGTGTACTCTTTATTTATTTATATATTAATACTCAAACATTCAGTATATATTTTGAAAATCTTTACATGTATATATATTTATATATTTATATTATTATATTTAATAATTCATATATAAGCATACACATTTTTCTTAAATATATACATGCATGTGTTTGTATTTATATATACATAATAAATATTCACAGTACACAAACAAAATCAGCATATTAGAATGATTTCTGAAAGGATCATGTGACACTGAAGACTGGAGTAATGATGCTTTGTATCACAG
>JAUMHE010000044.1:16399551-16452710 GCA_032359235.1 Enteromius mattozi | reverse complement strand
GTATACTGTACGTGTGTGTTTTAATATAAACATAATAAATAAACACAGCATAAACACATATATTATGTAAAAAAAACTTTTATTTTGGATGCGATTAATCGCGATTAATCGTTTGACAGCACTACTTCAAATGCATTTATTTCAATTAGAAATATGTCATAAAATTCACAATTTAATGCTTCATTTAAATAATTGCTTTAAGACAAATCTTACTGACTGGCAACTCTAAAATCCTGTAAAACTGCTGCAGATGCACATCTGAGAACTGCAGGAAACAGAAGCAGCTTCCTAAAAATCATAATAAAATTGTTTTTAAGAAGTTTATTTGTGTCTAATCTAAATACATCTAAATACACTTTATATTTACGTTTTTATACTGAAGATGGAAGAGTACGGTTAATGGAGAACTTGCAGTCATGTCAACCTGTCCACCTCTGACTCCCTCAGGGCTGAGGCAGTATTAAGAGCAGGAAGTTGTAAAAATCACACGGCAGTGCTCTCCAGACAAAAGAGGATCCGCTACTGCGTGCTCAATCGGTGTTCCCACAGTCACCATAGAGGAGAATTTCTTTACAGTCTGTCCCAATTTACCACATCACTCGCAATTCAGAGTCGTTTTAAGCAGTCGCTTTTTTACTGTCATTTCCCACCTATTGCCGTGGCTTTACTGCAGACGTCACCCATTGAGTTATTGTCAGACTCAGACAAGGGTACTGCAGACTGTTAGTCTCTAATGATCTGAGCATCCAAAGTGTTAGAGTTGACACCTCCAAAGATGAGAAGATGTGATAGCAGCATGCACCCATATTAAAGATACAATTTTACTGCGGTCGCCGTGATTTTGCCAAGTAAGACATGATCCTGGATCAACATCTTTTGTTGCTAATTTTTGCTATTTTGCAAATACCTTGTTGTTAAAGGCATTCTAAAGTAATGCTATGACATTCCTTTTAAGTACCAAAAAATGATTCATCCATATGCAACAGCACACTTTTCCCTGTAGTTTTTACAGCACAAAAATTGTATTAATAGCTACAAAACAGATTGAATGTGCAGCGTTTAGCTCAATTTCTTGTAAGAGTTATTGTGACACGAGCCAGACGAGGTTAATTTGCGCTGAGACGCAGATTCAGCATCCTTTCAACTGGAGTTCACCTGTAGCAGGTGCAGGTAAAATAAGCCAACACACCTGGATATTCAGCAGGTGCCTTCATTCACATAACCATGGCTATAATGCTGTTCATCTTCTCAGTAGCTTAATTCCTAATTTCTAGTGCGGTGTATTGGAAACAGGGCTGTCTGTCCGCTTTTGGCTGTGTGTATATGGTTTTAAGTAGGATATGCTTATAAGTCATGACTGTGTCATAATTTTATAGACAATAGTGGCTAGAACTTATTAGTCTACAGTAAATTTAAACACTACCATTTAAAAGTTTGAGCCTGATTTATACTCAATAACACTGCATTTATTGAGTCAAAATAGACTGTAATATTATGAAATATTTTTGCAATTTTGAATATATTTTAAAATTTAATTTAATCTTATGATGGCATGGCTGAGTTGCCAGCTACCATTACTCTAGTATTAATAATGCTGATTTGCTGCTCAAGAAACATTTCCTAATATAAAAATAGAAATCTTTTGTAACATTATAAATGTCTTTACTGCCATTTTGATTCATTTAATATATGCTTACTGAGCCAAAGGATTTTATTTCAACTGTATTTGTATGTATGTATTCGTACAGTTTTAAGTGTGGCTTAAGTCTGTTATATTCTATGCATTTTTTCACATGCACACTTGCAGACATTATTTATTAGAGCAAGATCTGTGAGGCTCAGACACTCCTGTCCACCTGTTTATGTTTTGTCTGGTTACAGGCTGTTTGATTTTAGATTTTCAAGATCCTAATTCAGCAGGTTGTGTCTAGGATGGAGTATAATGACAGGAGCTTTGTGTCTGTAAATTGATAAGTAGTCTTTAAGATTACAGGTTGGTGTTAAACAATGACAAAAGTGTTGGTGTGAATTACTAGAGTCGTGTCGGCTGTAAAGGCTTGAGAATGGTAATGAGTAGAGCATTAATTCTTTTCTGTCCTTCTACAACCTTATTATTTATCTTTCAAAGAAAATGCAGAAATAGTCAAATGTTTCCATAAATATTTTAATAGTCAAATTTGTCATATATATTTTTGGAAAGCATATATGTACACAAGTTCATCTACCACAGTGTTTAGGTGCAAAAATGTCAATAGATGAATAATGTTTATGAACAAACTTCAATAGATCGGGTATTTTATGAAAGTAAGCAAAACTGTTTTCTATGTTATGGGAAGATAAACAACAAAACAGCTCTTCATGAGTGATGATATATTCTGAATAACTGTACATATGCATAAATACAACAGCTTAAAACTTTCAAAGTAAAGATGAAAAAAATCTTCAAGATATATTCTTTTGTGTCCCACAGAAGAAAGTAAGTCATACAGGTTTAGAGTGAAATGAGGGTGTGTAAAAGATCAATGAATTTTCTTTTTTTGGGTAAACTCTCTTTTTAACATGCCAAAGACACCACTATTCTTTTATCCTGAAGCACTGCCAAAGGTTTTGGGCTGTGTGGCTGTCCTAGCTCCCCCTCTAGGTTTAAGCAGGTGGTCTGGTCTCCAGTGCAGGCAGTGGGGACAGTGGCATCCTGCGGGATGGTGCATTGTCTGGACAGGGGAATAGAGGGCAGGCTGTGGAAGTCCACTGAGCCAGGGGTAGGTCGAGGGAGGAAGGTGCAAAGTGTCCACTGGCCTTGTGGTGGCACTGTAGGGGTTTGTATAACCTGAGAGGCTACCCATGCCCAGATGAGAGTATAGATGAAGGGGCAAGCGGGGTAGCAGTGGGTAGGGGAGTCCAGCAGCCGCTTGACTCACCATGAAGGCACACAGGTTTGGGTCCAGTGGGTTAGGCCAGTTCAGACTGTGACGCTGCCTCTTGTCCTTCATCCTCCTGTTCTGGAACCACACCTATAATGAAACAGAGGGATAAATGGTCTTAGTAAAGGACACAGTATGTTGGTGGGATTAGGTAATGGTAGATGTATAATAAAATTTTCAGTTTCAGCAGGGATGGAGATCAGGTGTCTGATTTTATGGTTTCTTGGGCTGACTGTAACCCATAGCCTCATAAGACACACAAACAATCCTCTCTTACAGTCTAAAAAAACAAACCAAAGAACCTTTTAGTGAACAGTTCTTTTTCTTCGTGGAAAGAACCTTTAATCTAAATAACTTTTCTTAATCTTTTTTTTCCCGCTGTAAATGACCTTTTATGGAACGAGAAGGTTCCATGGATGGTAAAGGTTCTTTGCGGAACCATTGATGCCAATAAAGAACCTTTATTTGCAAAGGTGTACATGAAATTAGAATTTAAAAATACATATTGATGAATAACGGAAGTTGGTCTCAAATTATTATTATTATTTTTTAATGAGCGCTTTTTAAAATGTACTTTAAATGCTCCCTGATGGTCCTGAGAAGCTTTTGTTGGGCCAGAGGTTGAGTGTGGCATGAAAAGGTCTGCATCGTGAATTACCTTTATTGTGGTCTCCGGCAAGTTTAGCGCTGCCGCCAGTTCGCATCGCCTGGGTCGAGACACGTAACTTTCTTTACAGTATTCTTGCTCAAGACGGGTCAGCTGCTCCCTCGTGAAAGCAGTCCGGTGCCGCCGACTCTGGTCTATCCCATTCAGCAGTGAAATACGAGGGCACTCTTCCTCTCCTTGATCACTGTCAGCATGAGCAACAGTAGACACTGGCGACTCCCTGCCCTCTGCTACTGAAAAGTTTAATTCACGTTAGGCATTCGTTTATTTTGCATGTAGCACATTTACGATTAGAAAGACTGTTTTTTCAACAAACCCCCTAAATTAACTAACTACACAGATGTTGATTTTGCACAACGGGCCTACTAGACTTAAATGTGACAACATATCAAGTAGCCTACCAGGCGCATTTTTTAGAATAAAAAATCTGTTAACTCTTCCTCCGTGCCCACTATTAAAATATGAATGTTGCAGGCTACTTACGCATTTTGTCGTTGATATCCACGTCCGCAATACAAATATTCCCCAAATGGATTTTCACAAGCTTCTCATAGTCCTCAAAACAGTCCCAGACCAGGCCCTCCGCAAAAAAGGAATTCTCTCTCGTCACTGCTTGTCTTCCGAGCCAAGTTCGTTTATGAAGGGAAAGATGAGTTGTTTTTGTAGTCGCTGCCCCCCCTTCACCTCTGCATCTTTCAGGTCGTCCCATCTTGTTACTAATGAGAGACGCGCTCTATCCGCTGAGGCGCCGCCAGGGCGCGCGGACAGAGGGAGGTGTTAAATTGTCTTTGGTCTCCGACTGGCCTTTGTACTTTTTTGTTATGGAGAATTAAGATCGACCTCCCTTTGCATACTGTCACAGTGGCTTCCCCGTCGAGATAGGCCAACCCTGATTGTTCCTTGGCGTTTGATGTTTGTATTTTTGGAAGTCAATCATTAGAATCCTAATGTTCCTAAATTGCAGAGGTCTACAGTTTATCATAGAGATAAAAACATTTCAGGAGCCGCGTAAATATACGTACGGTAAAGATTTATATATAAAAATAACAATAACTGGAAAATTGTCAGAATATTCGAGCATCAAATAATTTTATAATAAAAACAACAACAACAACGACGACGGCAGAATTGCTGGCCTTGGTTAATGTAATAAACGCCAGACAATATTTTACTCAGTAGCTATAAAGTATTTCCCCCAGCATATGTTACTGAAAGCTCAAAGGGAGAACAGCTCATCCAAAAAAAAAGAAAGAAAGAGAGAAAAAAAGATTTACTCATTCTCATGTAATTCCATACTTAAATGTATTTCCTCTTCCTGTGTGGTAAAAAGTGTTAGGCTATTGTTCAATGTAAGTGGAGTCCAGTGTTGTTTAGGACCCTATATGTAGAGGAAGGAAATTCAAACATGTTTTACAAGGACATGAGGATTAATAATTGATGAATTCTCATTTTTGGGTGAAAAATCTCTTAAATGCATCGTTACAGGAGCTGTCTGGCCCAAAGGTGCTGAACTAAGATTGAAACTTTCTTCCTCTATCAGTGCAAGTAAACGTAAGCAAGCCTGATTAATATTTTTAATGTACTTTATTCATATATTATCATGGCGTTGCTAATACCATCTGCTAATCAGAAACGTCAATGATACGTGCTTCTGTGCAGGTACAGACAGGATAAAAATGTCATGTGACGGCACGCGATTTGGATCACTAAGGGCTTCTGTATTTACCATTGTGCTTTGATTAGACACCTATAGGCTTAAATCAAAGTTATATGTCACGCAGACCATTTTACACTTATTAATTTAGGTTTCATATTTCAAACCAAAATTGCCTAAATTTATTAACGTATACTTACTGTATTTTGCTATTCAGTAGCCATGTGTTCCTAACAGCCCAAGAGTATTTTTGGATTATGAGTAGAATAAGGTTTGTGATTAACAAGCTTTTTAAATTTTATATTTATGTAACCTTTGTTTATGTTTATTTAGCATATTTATTTAACATTTTACATTTATTTATTTGGTTTCTCATTCCCAGTGACGCAGTCTGTGGCATATCCCGTATTCAGACAGTCTCTTAAACATATGTTTCATCCGTGGCGCTCCAGCTTGGCCTGATATCAAACTGACTGTTGTATTGTTATACACCAGTGCTTTGATCACTTGTCAGTTAAGGGAAAGGCTCCACCAGGGCTGTAGCCTGTACCTGGCTGGAGACTGGCGCAGATATCGCGTAGAGGTGACAGAAACTGCCCTTCATGAACATAAACAAACAAACCTATATATGTGTGTGTGCCACTTTAGAATACTATATTTGGATGACTTCACTTCATATTATTGTATTGATAATTGTTACAGTATATTGTTGAGAAAGAAGTCTCTGTTACCGATCAGTACACAATGAGCAGGAAATGCACTGTTTGTGGGCGTGTCCATTTGGGTGCTTCGCATAAGACTGCAGTAATCTACATACAGTATCAGTAGAAACTATTATTTCAAACTCTGTTTATTTGTTCAGCTATTAATCTGTACATTTGTTTATAGTAGCTACATACAAAAACAGACCTACGTTTTTAGTTGCATTTTGTGCTTTTTCTATTGTTTTGAATATACTTTGTTTTTAGTTGGTAAATTTCGACTGTGTAGTTATCTATTAGTGCTATTGTTTTCTGAACGTCACTGTAGAAAATGTTTAATTCAAAAAGTCCATCTAATATATATTTGTACTTTAATACGATTTCTTAAATATTATAAACTATCCGTTATTTGAAATGTTGAAAGTAAATGCCATGTATTGATCTACTTGGTTGTACAATGAATGGCAAAAAGTAATTTAATTAAACTGTCATTGTCGTCTTCTTATATGCATAAAAAAACTGAAGATATTTGAGGACATGTTACATGGATGCCTTCGTTCTGAAGTCTGGTTCTTTTGCTTTCCCTCCTCTTCATCTTCATCTTCATCTTCATCTTCTTCCTTCAGAGGTTTAAATCAAGGCTATTGGCTTTGCGCAGCAATGCAGTCACACTTTATTATCCTCTACTATCTGAGTTGTAGTGCACAGATGCACCTGAACAAACTGAACGGACTGTTAAAGGCACTTTTTAAAAATCTGTATAGCAATTTGCTCTGGTGTACATTATGTACATATTTTATTTTTGATTAATATGTTTTAATTGTAATATTTTTTGTTTAAATAATTTCAAACGGTCTTTTTGAGCTTTTTGATTGCATGAATGAGTTGTTATAATAATCTCAAGAGTAGCCTATAGTGTTATAGTCAGTGTTCTCTCCTTAATGTTGTCAATTAACGCTAGAAAATCGTTAATAAGACAAGGTTAATTTACAAGGTTATCAGAATTCCGTTAGTTATGTATATTTTATTGCAATTAAAAAAAAAAAAAAAAAACTAAATTACTTTTGCAAAACGGATTATTGCAAGACTTGCACATCCCTAACTGCATATATCAACCCTAAATGTGTCCTCCATTTTAATTAATTGTTTGAAATAAAAAAACATTTCAGGATTAGTAATAGATAGAAAACAAATATGATTACATACATCATCTTAAAATCTCAGAAAATACCTTCAAAATGACAGTTTTATACCTTATTTAATCTCTAAAAGATTCAAAGCTGTGCCTTAAAGGGGGAGTTCACCCAAAAATGAAAATTGTGTCATTTGCTCAGAAGTTCTTGGTAGCAATTTTCTCAATATTAAGGAGTTGCTTATTAGCATTACAAGCATATTGGCTGTGTATTAATACTTACAAAGCATCATAATGCTTTATAAGTACTAAAGGTTTAAATCCCTTAATCCACTCCATACCTGAACTTAACAACTACCTTATAACTACTAACAGCAAATTAGGACTTTATTGAGGCGAAAGCCTTAGTTAATTAAAGTGAGACTACTTTTTTTGTTGTTGTTGTTGTTAAGCACAAAAGAAGATATTTTAAAGAATGTTGGAAACCACTCAGTTGACCATATTAAGTATTTTAATCCACACTATGGTACTGTCAGCTGTTTGGTTAAATACATTATTTTGTGCTCAGCAGAAGAAAGAAACTTACATAGGTTGGAACAACATAAGGGTGAGTAAATGATGACATAATTTTCATTACCGGTACATATGTACATATTACTGATGTAAGATACTAAATATTCATCTTTTAGGGGAATTATTGTTGGTACTATTAGTGGGAACTACTGTAAGCAGTTCAAACACTTCAAGTTCTTTATTTACAAGTTTGCTGTGGTAATTGTAAGCTATTACTGTTTATATATATATATATATGAAAGAATAATGATGGAGGTGGCAAAGCTTTCATTCTTACTTTGTGTACTTCATTACTTCATTACTTACTTCATTCTAATGTCACAGTCACAGTAATGTACGGTTTTCATGTATGTAAATACATAACAAACATATAGCATTCTTAGCAAGTGTGTATTGCTTGCATATGAAGAGCAGAAATGTGGATAAAGTTTGAATGTTCCCACACTCTCACCAAAACATTGCCATTAGATCAGTCATTATCAGAAAGCTGTGATTGTTTTATTGTCTAGGAAGCTGTTTGGATGATGAATTTCAGCAAATTAAAGCAGCAGTCATATATTTATATATTCAAATATATATTATTTATGTTTACATTTTTAAAACCAAGCAATCTACATAGAAGTCCAAGGTTGTGGTGCTTTCAAGAGGGACTGCATAATTTCACCTTGCATAATTGCTTTCAAGGCTTAACATTCAGATAATTTGATCCAAAATTGTTTAATATTTTCCTATCCTCTCTTTTCCACAAAATCAGTCTTTTTTTCTACCTTGTCACAGTAATTTGAATCCCATGTCCACCAACTCTGCAGAAATTGGCTCCTATGAATTATTACTGAATGCAAATACTTTCTGGTCATAACAGCAGAGGTTCTTCTCCCATTTTTCTTGCCATTCTCTCTTTCTCTCTTTTTTTGTCTACCATATATTTTAATATATTCAGTATTTTACTACACTAAAACTTTTATATGTCTCTATACAGAGATTGTGTTTCAGTGCAACTTTATAAATACAGAAAGTCTTTTCATTCATTCATAATGTGTTATTTTCACTGTTTTCACTGTACTTGGATCAGTTGCATAAGGACATGTTTATACAGGTGTACTGTAATTAATAGATGTCATTATCACAAACTCAGAGACTGTGATTGAATTAGTATGAAGCATACATTGACCTCACTTCACCACAGTCCTTTCAATATTTCCTTGATATCTATGTCATGTCTCATAGATAATAATGCTGTAACAAACTTTTAGACTATGCATTTAAACCTTCAGCTTTTGGATTTAATTCCTTCTTAATTCTCACTATAGGTAAGTATATTAACTTAAAATCTGAATATCTATGTAGGCTACATCAAACCAGCTGGCCTTTAGAGATGCATTCAGTATCTTGTAATTTTTAACTGCGAAAGATGAATACCTTGACATATGTTTTTATAATTTAGTGTTTAAACTATAATGTTTTTTGGGTTTTAAAGCTTGGCTATCGATTTTTTTTAATTCCTTGCGCATTCTCAAACAGAACAAAGGTCCAAGTAAAGGCGCCTCTGAACAGATTGAGGGATGCGGCGGTCAGAGTAGGAATGTATGATTTAACTGGATAGAAATTATTGGTGGGAGCTCAGTTTTAAACTGTGGGTCTATAATAACCATCAATTGTGTTGCTTAGACAAAAATAATACCAATATTAATTGGCTATAGAATTCTTTCCTTCTCTACAGAATTTTCAGTTTTGTCGTCATCATTGAATTTGGTTTGTAGGTGGATCTAACTTTTATGTACATTCTGGATTGTAAAACGTATTTACAATGATATTTCGGAAACTGTGACAGTGCATTGTGAATTTATATGATTGTTATTGTTGTTATTATTATTATTATTATTTAAAGTGGCTTAATAATTTAGAGTTGTGCAGCAGAATATATTTATGGACACAAGCATCCACTGCTGCGAATTGATCCATATCTTACAAGTGTAAAGAGAAACTCCTTATATCTGGCTTGAGTGGTCAAATAACTGTTGTAACTGTCATAATTATAAATAGCTATGTAGTATATGAGTGCCATGCTACAGACTAGGTTAATAGATCAAATTTGAACCTGACATTGAGGAAGATGCGGGTAAATATGATGAGTGAGAGCCATTAACTCATTTTAGTTATTTATTTACAGTATTGCAGGCTGTATTTTATTTCATGTGAATAATAATACGTCACAATTTAATATCGAATATAATCGCTGATAAACTCTTTATCAACTGTCAATGATAAGGTTCCTTATGATATGCATGTTACATGCAATCGAGGGGTCGAGGGCGCTCCATAATTGGCGCATTGTTTGTACGCTTAGATAAAGCATGCAGTAAAACACGATGTAAAACATAAAGTCCATATGCGTACAGGCTGCGTGCTATAATAAGGTTTTATTAAAGTGTTTTGGTGTTTTCGCTATTTAATCTGTTAAATATTAAAAATTCTATATCACAATAATAGGTAGGCTATACTGCTGGTCAAAATGACCCTTTGCATAAGCATTTTAATATTTAATCAACAGAATCCTTCGTCGTGTGTTTCCTTAGACACAGATGAACCACCAAAGATTAGTTAACAAAAACACGAAATATTTTGTCATGATTTATAACTATTAATATTTACAATTATTAATATTTACATTATTTACAATTATTACAATTATTTTTTTAGAGTGGATCACATAAGAATGTATAAATAGCCTATTTTTCTTTTAAATCTCAGGTGTTTATTTGTCCACACAGTGTAAGTCAATCGTCCAAGCTATTCAAAATATCTTTTTTTGTGTTAAAGTCACAGAGGTTTGCAACGACATGAAGGTGAGTACATGATGACTAAATGCGTGCTCATCGCACAGAGTAATATATAAATGGCAGTAACAACAATGTCTATTGTTTTTCTAAGATATGCACTTTTACTGTAGCTGCGGCCCCCTGACTCACAAAGAACAGCAAATTGCACAATGCACTCTAAGATTTTCATGAAGAGATCACGTTGTCGCATATATGTTTCCATAAATCGCTTTATGGAAACATGCTCTGGGTCTATCCAGAAAAACGCTAAAAACGAGGAAATAAATCTATGCAGAAAAAACGTTAAAATCATGAAACACTGATAAACAGTTAGCAATAGGATGCTATACGAATCGTGTCGGTGTATTTTCCAACGTTACTAGCTCACTACACGGACGTAAAACAATATTCATTATATATCTTGTGCATGTTAATTAAACCTAAACTTAATGATACTAAAGTTGTTCATTTAAAACCATTCACTGCAGTGTTTAATATGGGTTTTAGAAATAGAATTGAACTCGAACTTTTCTTGTAATTTCATTTAAAATTTGCACAGAAACGCTCATAACATTTTGTTCTGTGTGTAATCATGCAAACACTTATGGTTCTCCTTGATCTGAGTGTGAACCATCTCATTAAGTATGCAGACGTGACACCGGTGTAAACGTAAACTGTTTGGCAAAGAAACGCCGCACACATCAACTAGCTACCTTTTTGTTTTAGGTTTAGAAGAAACGCTTTTTAATATCATTAACTACACCGGTTCACGTGAAACTTTTAGTCAGTTCATCTAAAGCTTACAGTGCAAAACTATTCATTTCAAGTTAGCATATGCACCCTCAGTAGCCTACTCTTCTTATTCTTCAGCCCTCATTTGACCTTTTTAGCTTACATTACGTTGGAACTGTTTTCAATGTTGTATTAATATGCTGATTATCAAACTTACCCTGTCCATAATGAATACATATGTGTCTGTCTTCTGAAGAAGTTAATTCATGCTGGACGCGGACTGTACGCACAGTTTCTTGTAAGACCCCTTGCACGTGGGCAGGGCGTTTTACAATTAAACCATTATGGCATTTCCTGGGTACAGTAGCTGCCTCGCACAAGCACAACGTGTTGTGAGGTTGTTCAGCTCTGACTACAAACAGGGAAAGGCTCGTGCCTTGAAGCCAGAGTAACAGCTGTGCAGTGGTAATGGGAATGCATTGATGATTCACAGTGTTTAAACAACATGAAAAAAGGGTAGTGAATATTTTTTTTTTAAATTTTGACAGATCAATTCAGTTTCAAGTAAATTAAATTACGTTCTGAGTATGATTGCTTTAGAAATTTCTTTGCAATTTAAGCAATTTTGTTTACCTGCAGGCCGCTTTATTATTGCAGCTCAATTCAGAGACCTTGAACTTGAATAGTTTGCCTAAGGAGGGATAGTGTCTATCATTGCCTCCTAAACAAGTCCTTCAGGGAGGGCTATACTCATCCCTTTAAACTTGGCCTTGACCTTGAGGGCCTTTCCTGACCTCTATGTAAAGAAGACAGTCTGGGGAGGTGTGTATGGGAAGGCGGACTAAAGGGGAAGTCTGTTGTTGTTCCCTGTACAACATTTTCAATATTTATTTCCGTACACAATTACATGTCCTTTAAGTTTTAGCCTCTGAAAAACTATACATAGGCTACATACATATACATACATACATTATAATGCTTTTTTTTTAACTTTACACATTCTCGTAGACCCAAGAAGTTTGCTTTTTGCTTACAGAGGAAATTTCATTCACACGCTTCTGGATTTATATGAATTAGATTCTTGATTGTTTATCTTGTTCATATGATTACTGTTTCCAGGGGTAAAGGATTATTGTTTTTAGTCATAGGCGGTTTTAAAAAATTGTTTTTAGGGGAAAACGTCACTAAAATAAGACACTAAAATATGCGCGCAAGTTTTTTTAATTAATTTATTTTTTATTTTAGAAACCTTCTAACAAAACCTTGCAAAATTTGTAATAATAAATGTAGTTTTTTGTAAAGGTGAAGTCTGTATTTCTAAATTAAAGGGGAAAATGCTTAAACGCACCAGAGTAGCGATAGAGACATATGAGTAACAACTGAATAGGGAACCATTTTAGAAGTGTTTTTTTTTTTTTTGCCTCTTTATTTCAGCGGATTATTTCAAGTATGACATTTCATAAAATGGTACGACGCGCTGTTCAAGCGTATGTATGAAACAAGTTATGATTTTTCATTTTTTATGGTAATGATAAATAATTTATACATTTGGCACTGCTGATTATGGGCATTTAAAATGTCTTTAATGATTTAAAGGCATTCCAGCGTGTGCTTGGCCAATGTGTAATTAAATCCTAAATAAAACGTATGACCCATTTAAACATTTCTATTGCTTTCTGCAATGAGATGTTGAGAGAAATCGTTATAGCATTTGATGATCAGCAAGGGAGCTGACAGGAATATATCTATATAAATTGTATTATCTTCATGTAAGTACGCGTATCTATTCAGTTCAGATGATGACACATTCGGTGCGTAAGATGACACACGAATAAGAAAAAAACCCCAAAAACGTTTATTAGGTTATCAACATTGTTATAACATATGTTTGCTGAACGAAATAAATAGACTAAAATATATTTACTTATTACAACGAATTTCCATTAAAATAACAAGTAGCAGCATGTGTGCAGAATTCTTTAATATAAAAAGGTGATTGCTCAGTGAGTTATAGAAAAGAAGCTTATTAGTGTATTCATGCATAAACGCAATGCAACAAAACAATAAGGCAGTATCTGAAGGCTACTTTTAGACATTTAACCCGGGCTTAACAAAAAAAAATCTTTGACATTCTTCAGTCAAGGTTTATTATATGCGTCACGTGGTACAGCTCTTATCCAATGAAGGCACCGCAATGCAGACTGAAGTCCATTGCGTCAATGCAGCTGTACCAATGTAACCGAGTGTCCTGCTTCGGACTTGAGTCTTTGCAACATAATTTTCCGTCCGAATGGTGAGCGTGCTATGAC
The DNA here is from genome assembly GCA_032359235.1 of Enteromius mattozi. Classification (NCBI taxonomy): domain Eukaryota; kingdom Metazoa; phylum Chordata; class Actinopteri; order Cypriniformes; family Cyprinidae; genus Enteromius; species Enteromius mattozi. The sequence continues at coordinate 16,439,202 of JAUMHE010000044.1, read as the reverse complement.
CACCTCCCTGGTCCTGAATCCTCGCTGGGCGGACACGGTTATGTTTGTGTATGAAAACAACTTGGATGAGCTGAAGAACATGGAGGGTCTGGTTGGAAGCGGCAATTTTGCGGCCAACCAGTGCAGGAATCTGATGGCCCACTCGGCTTTGAGTGGCCACCCGTCTAGCCTCGTCCACGGCTCCGGCTACTCCACTGTGGACGTATCGACTTCAAGTTCTACAGAGTCAGGCAAGCAGTGCACACCTTGCCCAACGGTTCCCCAGGCCTCGTCCACCGGTCCCATCTCGTACGGCTATTTTGGCAACAGCTATTATCCTTGCAGAATGGGGCGGGGTTCCCTCAAGTCCTGCACGCAGCCGAGCGCACTCAGCTACACTGCAGAGAAATACATGGATACCCCGGTCGCATCTGAAGAATATCCTAGCAGGGCTAAAGAGTTCGCCTTTTACCACAGCTACCCCAGCCCCTACCAGTCCATGGCCAGCTATTTGGACGTGTCAGTGGTACAGACGCTTGGAACCGGAGAGCCGCGACATGACAGTCTCCTCCCTATGGATAGCTACCAACCCTGGGCTCTGGCTAACGGATGGGGTAGCCAGATGTATTGTTCCAAGGACCAGAGCCAGGCGGGCCATCTCTGGAAGTCTGCATTAGCAGGTACGTTTTGAACACTTTATGACTGAAATGGGAATGTTAAAAATAAAATTCTTACTTGTTAAGCTCTCTCTCAAATATCCAAGCAAAAATGATATTACTTTTCTGGTCAAAAACAAAACAGATTTAATTTTAGACACAGCTTTGCAATTTCAAAAGCAAGTGCACCAATGTGCCTTAAATAATAAACTCCGAATGTAATGTAACTGCAAATGTAAAGTTTGTTGAAATGTAGTTTAGTTAGAAAATGAATGAGCCCATTAATAATAAGCCTTTTTGTTATTCGTTCCAGATGTTGTGGCCCACCAACATGACGGGGGCTCATTCCGTCGAGGTAGAAAGAAGCGGATACCGTACACAAAAGTACAACTCAAGGAACTGGAGAAAGAATATGCAGCCAACAAATTCATCACAAAGGACAAGAGGAGAAAGATTTCAGCGGTAACCAACCTGTCCGAGCGTCAAATCACTATTTGGTTTCAAAACAGGAGGGTTAAGGAAAAGAAATTCATTGCCAAAGTTAAGAACAGCGCGCCATAGCGCAGAGCTGAATCTTTGTTTTTCTCGGTGACTTGAAATTCAGAGAAGCAAAAAGTCGTCGTGAGGACTTTTCTTGGACTGGGACTGAATGTTCTCTTTTCCCAGCGCATTTACACCAAACAAATAAATGGATGGACTCAAAAATGAATAATCTAAATAAAATGGGGAAAAAAACATGAAAGGACAATATAGCTTGTAAATTACGCACGTGCCTGCCTATATGTAACTGTGTTCGTTTGAAGTCTTTTTGTCCTCTTTAGCTTGCATTTAATGTTAGGTATGTCAATGTTGTTGTTATATTAGTCTTATAGCTTATTACCCAATATCTGTCAGTACTTATATACTATGTTTATATCGCTTGTAAAACACAATAACATATATAGCAAACCTTAATAAATGTGTTAATTCCATTCAGTGTTTTCTAGCCAAGTAAGTCGGTGTTTTTATGTAGGCTATTATTCTTATTAAGAGTTGCGTAATGACTCTTTATAGTTCTCTGTTGCAAAATTAATTCTGTCATTGATGACAATGTAAAAGAAATCAACAAACATTTTCTGCCATTATTGTGAAATTGTTTTCTAACAATTTACATCGCCTTTTTATTGATTCCTAAATAGGCAGCTGTTTGGAGACTACATTTGCTTTATTTCGAAAGCTAAGCATTCATTTGAGTCAATACAAATAATCCGATTTATACGATTTGGTCGTATGATTCAGCAGAAATATCACTTCAGTTATTGGAGCCTTCGGGAAGTTAAGTCCTTTATTTTTTACAATGTACGCAGTTTTTAGCAAGTAACTCAAAGCGCCAACATTTTAAATATTTATGATATTTTAAAACAGAAGCTTAACATTTAACCTAACACTTTTCATATGCGTTCATAAAGGATGCTCACTGGTTTTTAAACTTAACGATATGGGATTTCCTCCTCACGGTTAGAGTTAAGCGGGGGTGTTTTGATGTTGGCAGAAAAGGAGGGGGCGCTCGACTACAGAAGATGTAGCCTACTAAATCAACCCTTAACCTTGACCTTGAAAGTCTCATGCTTAAAGATAAGAAATAGCTTTTGTCTTTCCCGAAACTATGAATGTTCAAGAATACCTAGTCAAACCGCAACATATTCCAATCACCTTTCACACTTTGCTTGGGGCTCTTCACGTTTGAATGCAATAGTCTGTCAATTCCCTGACGCCAAATGAAACGCTAGTGATTTTATAATAAGCCTGCATGCATTACACTGAAATTATATCTGAGTGCCTTCTTATATACCGCTTTATAATAACTCTTGAGTTTAGAAATGTAAAGTTAACTCTTTCCTCACCATTCCTAGATTTATGCACAATGATCTCGTTTATAGTCTCCAGCAGGCCTAATTTACGTTTCTGCCCAAGTCCGAGCAGTTTAATTGTCAGACAGTGAACAGAGCCGCAGTCTATTGCCTTTGCTACCTGCACTTAATGTCGGTCTAGATTAGTAAGGGTGTAAAAGGTCCGTCGTTACTCAGCGGCTTCACGTTGTCACCTTCGGAAAGCTCCAGTCCACTTTCAAGTTCTGTTATTCCTGATTTCTTTATTCAGTCTACACCCGCAGCTGTAAAGGGTCAGAATAAAAAGGTTTTATATTCTACTTGCATCAATTTAAGTAACAACGAATTGGTGATGACTGGTTAAATTGTATTTTCTGGAAAAAAAATAGATGGCAACCTTCTGCGGTGGTTCTCGTGGTCACGGCGTAAAGCTAAAATGCACATTTTATAACTTGCATATCTGGTCAAACGCGAGTAAATGCTCGGTAGTCTGCATTTTGCAAATAGATTTTGAACATTAAGTTTTAGCATTGCTTCCAAGTGAGGTAATTTGGCATGAATAAGGCTCGTAGCTTCTCTCAAACTATAGCAATATTCACAGGGGGCCGTGGTTCCTGGTTTTAGTTTGTTATCAATCTTTTGTAAAATTTAGATTTAACAGCACAAAAGTTTAACAATTTTAGGAGTTCTGAATCAATAAAACATGGTCACTTCTGTCGGACGTCCGCATGCCTTTATTTAGTTTACAGTCTTTTCTAATCATGCTTTTTGCCAAAGACAGTCAAACGTTATGAGAATTCTAAAATTATTTCTTTTTCACACGAATTAACACATTTAACTCCAACCTTCCTTAGACAGCCCAGGGGGTCATAAAATGTCCAAGTCCTTCCTTCCACTTCTAGTTAACATTGAACTTGAAAAAAGCTTTCAAACAAACGGTGCGTCTGCTTTTAAGTTTACATTGTGATTTAATGGCGACTTTATTTTGTCTTTTGAAAGCGCACAAAGCGCAGAGCTTACACAATTTCAGGACTAACAATAAAACTGGCACTTTTGTTGAGAACTAAAATTCTTTCTGTGCTGTAGTCCTAAGAAAAGATGTGGTTTGTTTTCTGTGAGACAGATGAAGAAACCAAACAACTGGAGATATGTGTAAATTTCGCCTGTACAATGAAGTAGCCATTACAATAAACTGCAATAAAAGTATGTACAGGCCACTGTGTAAGTGAAAATAAAATGTAATATGAACAATCGAACACTGAAGTTATGTTTCGTTTTTGCCTATGCCTTATATTCCATCCAACCCGACCTCATGAACGTGCGTATAAACAGTACACCAAATAAAAACGGTATTGATACGCACAAATGGACTTTGGTGTGCACGCGATTAGGATTAGGGTTGTGGGGTAGGGTGAGCAAGATGTTCCTGGATCAACATGCTTGTTGATCCTGGAACAACATTAAAATTAACCAGAACTGAGTATATCAGTTTTAGGCTTATAATCATGGTTAGGTGCTTCTACACCCTTGTTAATCAGCTATCATTTCCCACTGATTTTAGGCATACATTTTGGGCAGGGGTAGGTTTAAGGGTAAGGATTGGGATAATGTTGATCCAGGATCAACAAAATATGTTGATCCAGGATCATCATTTCTTGGTAAAATTACGGTGACCTGTGGGGTAGATGGGTATCTTATGCACGCGAAAACGGCGTATTATATGCACGCCAAACAAGTCACTGTTTGCGTATCAATACCACGAGTTTTCCTTTTTATTTGGCGTACTCTTTATATGCATTTGAGACCGGGCATGTATGCAGTATATACGCATATGCACATGTATGTGTTTAAATTAATAATGATAATAAAATGCCTCAATATAGTGATAGGATTTTGCAGTTGCTGGCCAGCTATTTGAGTGAAGAATGTCAGACTCATCTCTCTCAAGTTCACGTCCAGATCCCCTCCCCCACATTGTCTGTTGCCTCCAGCCCTAAAACAACTCTTCCCCCACGTCTGCATTTCGGACAGGCTTTTGTTAACCGGCGGACTTCACAGTTGAACTTGAGACATCTTGTAAACAATAAGTAGTCTGGACCTTGTCTGGCCAGAGGTTGTCAATAGACCTGTAGAGTAACGCGAGGCCTCCGGAAAAAGGGGAGAGGAAACGACTTCACACGAAAGGCCCCCAACGATGGAGAAATGTTGACATTCTGTGCGATGATTGATATATTGGCAGTGTTGTCATGGTACAGTTACTGCCTTGCAGCTTTGCATTAAAGGTCAAGTTCAATGCATCTCTCAATTACTTAATTAATGCAGCTTATTGGCAAGTTTTCCCAACAATCTGTCATTCAGAGTGGTCGTAAATATTGAAAGGAAACTCCTATCTTTTCTTTGCTCTGTTCTAGTTTTCCCGTAATTCCTATACGAAGCTTTTATGAAATTTATATCTCCACTATAACTAAACATAACAGATTTCAATGGGTTGTTTCAATACTTCCTTTGTAGGAATAGCAGTCCAATCCACTGTTAAAATGGTAACCTGCAATTGTTGCGTTAAAGAGTTATTCCCACCTGATCTTATACTCTTAAATTCAATAAAATCAAATAATTTAAGATATTACCATATGAAACACATTTTTAGGTTACCATTTTCAGCGTATGGATGGTTATGATGATAGGCTATCTTTGCAAGTTTCATGTCAGAATAGATACTCACTTTTATTCTTCTGTGGTAGGCTACATGTTTAACGATTGAATTCCTAAGACATAAACACAAGCACATTCCTATACTGTTAATGTATTAATACGAGAGTAGCAGGACTACAGGAAAATTATTTCCAATTTGTATCATGTCTGAAAGAGTTAAAATAGTAATACATAGTAGAAAATAGTAAAAGGAAGATAGTAGGAACATCAAACGATTTTTTTAATCTAATGAAAAGTAAAATGAAATATGAGTATAAATTTAGATATAGCGATATGTAGCAAATTCGGTATATTTATATATGTTCACGCGGAATAAATCAATCTTTTAACATAATTGACAAAGTAGCGCTGATGTAATAGTACATCTGAACGCACTCAAGTTGGATTTCCACATGGCAAGTTAAGTGAGGATATGCTTTTATTCACGTATTTGAAGTTATGTGTAATTAACATGCTTGTGTAGTACAAAACCTAAAAGTGTACTATTTTTTATTATCGTTTAATTGCGTTAAAGTTTACAGAGAAGTGTACGCGTTCACAGATTCCTGCCACACGTGTAAGTCTGTTTAGCTTTTTTCAACATTAAAAATATTTAGGCTATCAATTTTTATTATTATCATTATTATTATTTTGTAATTTCTTTTGAATGTACCTATTATATTATTTGTAATTCAGTAAAATCAGGTCTTGCTCTGGTTGAATGATTGTGACACGATCAGTTATAGTTAGTCTATACTATCTTTTTAAATGACTTTATATAGGGTAAAGTTGACAAAAACAGTGTATTTAATGTACGTACTTTGGTATATGTGCATCATGTTGTAACTATTGTCATAGCGAATTCAAATACCTCACCATCAGCAAACCTCTTTCGTTATGCCGTGGAAAGCTTAGTTAAAATAGCAAAACAAACTCTCAGAAGTTTAATGCAGTGAATATAAAAGATTATGAGGCCAAATTGATCCATCTGGTTAAACTAAAAGAAATATGCTGCATTAATATTTTTAGTGCTGCCAACATTTCCATCTAATACGTGACTTAATTTTCTCAGTCTTCAAGTGATATCAACAATAGAGCCATTTACGAGCCTCTTTTTCCATTCATTCATTATCAATACAGCTGGATATAACTCATGCCAATTAAGGTTAAAGCATTAAAACTCCGAGAAATGCTCTCTCGCTTAAATCAAATCAAATGTCATGTAGCCTATTCCATAAAAAAAATGCATTTTAGTTTTTATTTATCTAGAGAATTTTGAGCGTGGTCTGCCACCGGGAGAAAAGATGGACATGCTATCTGATCAAAAATGGGATGTTTGCGTGAGAATGCCCTTGTGATGTCTCAATGTCATTTATTTGTTTGTTTGTTTATCTCCAAAACAAATTGTGTCATAAACAACCACAATTTTTATTTTTACTTGTCTATAGTAAAAAAATATAGAGGTATCATAAGTGAATTAAATGATTGCCAATTTTAAGACTTTGAGAAAAAGTGATTTAAATTATTGGTTATAATCTTGCTGGATCTTGGTCATAGCACTTTTTTTTTTTGGTGGAGAGAAATGCCAGCCCGCCTAAACAGACATTAACATAACTGTATGTCAATAAAATAACCAAATGTATTGGCATGCAACATGCAACTCATGTGTGAAATTTTACAGGGCACTACAATTATGCTGACCTTATAAATAGGAGTTTTGGAAGAAAGAGAGTTCTCTGATACTGTGAGCTCTAATTTATTCCATTATTTTCTGTGACACTGAAATCATTAACACTTTTATATCGTAGCGCACGATTGTTTTTGGGATATGATACACCCGAAATATCCGTTCTTTGACGCTTTGGTTAATTTGTGTGTGATTTAAACGCATTTTCTTAGTTGTTGTTTTAAGTGCGAAAGTGTTGTGAATTTTGTCATTTTTTCGAGACTTGCTGACTTGAGGTCCAATAAATGTATCACTTAATTCTAGACACACATGTCCATACTTCAGCTCTAATTTCAGACTTCAGAACATCTGGACGGTTGTGCGGGGATTTGCAATGGGCAGCTGCATAAGTCCATTGGCACTCCAAGGATGCGATCCTCGGTCCCATTTTTGTCATATACCAGCGTGTTTCAGGATAAACACGAGACCTGTGTGTATTTGTGCTTCACGATGAAGTTACACCATGGGTTTATTTTGATCTGCTTTTATTCATTTAAAAATCTAAAGATTTATAAATCTAAACATCTAAAAACTAAACAACAATATTTATGATACCATTTCACACCAGATCCGTCATTTTAATTTCATAAATATTTAACTTCAACTTTAAAATAACTTTAATCACCTTGACAGGAGGACGTGCAGTTTTTTTATTTTTTTTATTTAACAGCATGTTTGCAGTATTTTCAGGTTGTGAACTTGTGGTCATAGCCAATACTGACATCTTCACATCTTGTTATATTGTTTCTTATTGATCAGTCATTTGTTGAAGTTTTTTGTTTTGATCAGCTTATAAATAAAATCACCACAAGTGAGTACATATAAAAAACGTAAAAAACGTAAAAACAGAATTTTTTTTTCGTGTTGCTGCTATAAAATGAATAGTAAATGTGTTATATATTGTACGAAATCTTTTCTGCGTTTGGATTAAGTGACATTTTAATCAGTGTTCACATGTCTTGTTATAAGCACATGGCGACCAAATGGAATTAACAATACCACCATTTTATTTTATTTTATTTTATTTTATGTTGTGTCTGATAAAGATGCCAGTTCAAAATTTCACATGATAAAAAGAACAATCATTTAATTTTGTTCTTCAAAATATAAAGCCACTATTTTTTTAGAACAAGAAACACTGATTGCAAAGTGTTAATAATTTCAGCTTCTTTGGACCTGGCAGCTCTCATAACAAACCACTAAAATCGATACCTCCAATTTAAAAGTTGAATCATGATTTTACTTTTCTTTGCTATCTTTGCTCTATGCATTCTCCCTAGAAACACACTCACAAAAATATCTTTTGAAAAAAAGTTTTTATATAGTTTTTTATTCTGCATAAGACGTAATGCGTGCAGGCTAGGAACGCCATGATGGTGAGTAAATAATGACAGAATTCTAATATCAAGTTGTACTTTGTAAAATGTTATAAGTAGTAAGTAATAACGTATGATGTCTGTCTGCGTTACTCATTATAATTGCGGAGTAGTCAAAACTGATGACTATACGTTGTTGGTGCGTTTGCATGAACATTGCTGACATCTACTGGCGACAGAGTGTTACTGCTTACAATTCAGAGGTTGTCCCATTAAGATTTAATGAATACTCTGCCTTTCTTTGTGTTGTGGAATGCAATTTCAGTTCATTTAATTTTTGAAAGTAACTTTTGTTTAACATTGTAAGTTGTTGCTGTCTTAGAACAGAAAGAGAGAGAGGGAGGGAGAAGCGCAATACTAAAGGAGTTCTTGGAGGCTTGCCCTTCACAGTCCAGCAAGGTCACACCGGATTTCATTGTGGAGCCTCTGATTTGAACACGACTTGGAATTTTACGATTCTGAAAAAGGCGCTCAGTCTCTCGATGACGACACCCACAGCGGGGTTTACGGGAAGCCTCTTTATTGAATTGTTCTCGCTCTGATAGTCATCCAGGACATTGGGCGTGTGCTCTTTGACTTAATTGTCTATTGGCGGCTGTAAAGCGTCACTGAAATACACAACAATAAAAAAATTCACCCATGTCCATTGATAGAGATTGTCTGTTCGCATATTCAACGCTTTATTAAAATGCATTTTTAAAAATACAATAATTTTAACTTCGTTTACATGATCAATTTAGTCTATGATGAAGCCAGTTGACTGAAGAGCTCATTTTGCACAACTCCCCAGCTCTCTGATATGATCATGTGAAACACAAACATGTGAGATTCAGGCAATAATAATAATCGAATTCTATTAAATGAATTCACGTGTTAGCAAAATTTCAGTGAGATTGTAGTAAAGTAAATGTATGACAGCATGATGCATTTTGAGAAACATGCTGACAGGATAGATTTCTTGTATTCTCACTGTCTTTGTTTTTGTGTTCTTTTAGCTGAAGTTTAGTGCAATGGCTCCACCATGTGGTCATGTAGCATAATGACACCACTAATTTTCCCCCCTTTTTTTGAAAGCTTCAAACAAGCTTTCAAGCTTTTTTTTTTTTAATAAGCTAGCTGATATAAAATAAGCGTTTTTTGAATGTTTGCACTCCAGTGGTTGCTCTAAACTATTGCATGTTTCAGTGCGTTAAATATTTACTTTTCAAAACATGTATAGCTTTATTTCTTGGCTAAAAGAAAAAAAAATTCAAAAAAGTATGGACACTTCATATTTAATGCCAGTACCGTGCCTAATAATTACCTTAGCATATTTCTTCAAATAACTGCAAACAAGGGTAAACTGTTTTTTAGCACATTGTTTTGTAGTTTACTGGAATATCTAATATTTAATCTGATCATCCACAACCAGTCCCTTGCATTCAAATTTTGTTCACAAAGTCGTGATAATTGCAAATCTGACATGTCATATTACTTGTCATATTAATCGTTGACAAGAATGCAAAAACTATACAAGACTAAATCAGTGTAAGTATAATTAAACTGGATTGCATACTTTAAAAACACAGGAAACATATTTGAGACATTCTAAAGAATAAATGAGTTAAAAAGAGCAGTTACAGTATCTGGTCAAAAGCTTAACTCATGAGTGATGAGGTGGACGGAATGTGTGCACTGGTCACAGGTGGCGCTAATATAGAGCAGAGTTTAGTTTCTCTTTGGCATATGGATATGGTCTGCAGCATCCTAAATCATAAATGCTGGTATCCAGCAGAGAGGGAGGCTTTCAGTGCATTTTTCCCGCTTGTGTCAATAGAGGGTATTGACTGGCTTTATGCTTGTTTCCCACAACTTATTTAGCACCATTCAGTAGTTAGGCTGCAACTCAGCATGGCATGAATATGGTATTGTTTTATTCTACAATATTTATTCTTTCTAACAGTATAGAAAGAGACAGAACAAGATGTGTTTACTGTCTTCCGACATTCAGATTGACTTTAATAGAAAATTCTAGTCATTTTAGTTTACCTAATATAGGCTAGTTTACAAATTAATCTGGTTTTAATTTGGTTAATCTGGTTGGGTTTTTTTAATTATTCAGAATCTTGTTTGATGCTTTTTGCTTTTGCTTGTTTCACACTTCTTTTAAGGCACAATGAACCATGACAAACACATATTCTTTATACACATTGTATTCATATAATAAAATAAATAAAAATAAAATATGTGCCTTTTCTTTGTGATTACGCTGCCACCTACTGGCAAAATGAGCCAATAGAAGTACGCTCTGGAGGTGTATACAATCGTAGGATGAAATGTAATACAAGGTATTGTAAACCAATAGTGCAAGGTAACTGTTATTCCTGGCTCCAAAGGTCAAAAAGATTAGCAGATAAAAAGGGTATGATGTATGAGAAACGCGTTTAGGCAACGCCCTGTTCTGCAGCGCATAAATTATATGTAACATGCACATTTGAAATTCACAGACATCTCTTGAGAACCATTATAGGCCGAACTGTACACTATTCACTATTGCATTTGTTTCATTTTAGGTTTAAAAATGAGTCCACTTCAGTTGTAATAAAATACAACAACAACAACATATGCGTATACGTTCTCTCTCTCTCTCTCTCTCTCTCTCTCTCTCTCTCTTTGCCATAAGTTCCATAATGTTAATGTGAACGTCTGTGTATTTCGGAAAAGCCTAGGCTTTTTGAATTATCTTTTGACATAATAATTTAGTTACCAGGCGCCTGTGCACTAATTCCAACATTCAAAAATGTTTTTGAAATACCCCAGACATTTTATTATAGTTGACCCAGTGTTACAGACAATCCTCTCATGAAGCTCATTTATTGTACAAAAATGGTTTTAAATACTTTACTGAAGACAACAGGACGTACATCTGACGTTCATAGCTGAAAACATGCTTCTCTGATCAGATATGTAGCTTAATGCATTTGAACTTGTAATTGCTTGCAGAACTGGCATGGATCCTTGCACAGTTGTAGGTTTGTCTCACCGCCAAGATATTCATACGCATCTTTTGAGAATTACATGCAAAGCATTAATGGCGCAGATGTTGCTGAAATTATGTATTTTGTGATTAACATTAACAGATCCTTCCTCGCATAGCCAAATTGTCTGTTGCGCACGTTTTCAAGACTAAAAAAGGTAATCGTTTGCCTTTTAAGGCTGATGGAACCAGTTACCAGCGAGATTTATTTATTCACAACAGACGCTTTTATCCAAAGCGACTTACAGGTGATGCAATCAAATCAATATATATATAAGATTTTCTAACTAAATCTAATTTTCGCCGCTTTTACCTGCCAACCCATTAATCTTGAACTAATATGCAGTAAGATGCAGGTTATATAAAAAGACAACAATGCCACAAAAAACTGATGCATGCCTTATAGAACTTCAACATCTGGACCTCTCTAGTATACTTCAGTCAGCGCACACACGGCATGTGCATTTCTTGGAAAAAAAACAAACTAAAATAATATAAAAAAAAAAATTATTTTGCATAGTTCTGTTGATCTTTCCAATTCTTGCTACACCTTAAACGATTTCTGCAGACTAGACCAGCCTATGGAAAGAAGCTGTTAATTATTCAACCACAATCTTGAACTTTAAGAGAAAAAAACAGAATTAGCTCACTCCCCTCTCCTCTCCACGCCAGACACATGCTATTTAGAAACGGCTTGGCAGTAAAACTTTACAGCAAATGGAGTGGCTTGGTTGTCGTGGCTACAGTTATACGAGTTTGACCGAAGATCCTCTCACCATTTGGAAGGGGCCAGCGATTCTGTTTGTGATTATAAAACTGGAATGTGTAGAATATAGGAAAATTCGATCAGGGTTCCTTTTCTTTCTGCCTATTTGTGAGAGAAAATGAGTCGAGGAAGCAAGGCACACGGTATCTGGGATGTTATTAAAAATCGTTATTCATGTCAATCAGAAAATGTTAAATAGTTTTAGTGCAGCACGCCAGACAAAAAGTAAACAATTGCTCGAGACAGGTGATGTCAACGTCAAATCTTTACCGCAAGCAAGCAATCATTCACGGGACGTCGAAGGCCAAAGGCCTCTTCGGGCCGAACCTATTCGGATTTATAAAAACTTATTCAATTTTTCCAGTTTTTATTCCAGTTGTGAAAGAGAGTCGGCTGGAGAACAATGTAAGTGCATATTACATTTGTACACGCACCTTTTAAGTTGCTTATTAATCACCATAGGCTTTATGCAGGTTATCAAGTGATTAAGCACTTTCTTTTGTGAATGCAACGTCCTGATAAGTATAGATAGGTATGTATTGATATGTATAGATTTGGCAATGTAAAAAATATGACCATATGTCAGTGTTAGACATTTGAGACAAATGTTTATTGTATCATATTCATCATCGATTTACTTATTTTTATTAAAGACTTGTTGTAAACTATTTCCTTAAATTAAAAATTTTGCACTGGATCAATTACAAAATACAGCACTAATTTCAGGAAATTAAAATAGCAGAATATTGTAGTATGTAAGCTAAATAGACCTTATTTACACCAAGTATGTTTGCTTTAGAGAACATTAAGGTGTGTATTTGATTTTAAAGTCTAGACACTGAGCGCGCACTACAGTTATCAGAAAAACTACAGTTATCAGAAAAACGAGTTTTGCCAATCCCGAAACTACACTTACATATTAATTTTGTAGGCTAATATCTAGTCATGTCATAAGCAAATAACTAATTTGGTCACAAAAAAAACGCAATGGGGCAATTGAGGAAGCACGTGGTTTGGCCCTGAGGTTCACGTGCTTGTATTGATAAAAGCTGTTATTAAATACGCAACGTGAGCAGTCCGGGCCGATAAATTCGCAATGGTTCAGGCTTCGACTTGTGTAACATTTCTAACATTTGTGGCTTGATGTTAATTTTATTCACGATGCGCCAAAAACAATTATTTGCTGTGTATCAACATTGCTTTACCATCTAAAACAGGAAATAAAAAAGTCTTTAAACGTCTTTTAATCTTTTAATTCACATCTCGTCATATATATATACACATCTATTTAACATAGTTTATGTACAGAATTTGCTGACTATTAGGTCAAGCCCATCTTTCTAAAGATTTTATTGAAGATCTGTTTTTACAGTGTTTGATACTCCGGTACAATATTTTGTGTTCTCACTCCTGTCTTGTTTTTCTGAAACAAAACAAACTACACACTAAAACCTTTTTATTGGTACCTTTGAAATAGTTCACCCAAAGTTATTTTTAACCCAAATATGTTGCTATATTATTTAGGCACAGAGTATGTTTTGTTCCTCTTATAAAATATAAAATTAGGCAACTTTCTACCAAGTAGGCTAAAAAATACAATAACTATGTCACTGATAATAATACAACACAGTTAAAAATAGCGACATCTTATAAATTAATTTGTATAGGCCTACTGTGAATAAAAACATTGCATCAATTTGAGTATTCTTGTTTCTTATTTTACAATCTTAACATTGGTGTTATTTGATACCTATTTGTCTTTTTTGTTGTTGTTGATTTTTGTTTAAATGTCAGCATATTTCATTGGCCTACTTTATATTTTTGGTTAAACATTTATTACTTTTTTTTACTTGCATGGTTGATCTATTTCGCAGAGATAGTGTTAAACTTATTTAGTTCACCTTGACTATAATTGATTATTATCATTTTTAAATCTTTAAAAAATCAATAAGATTATTAAGGCTGTCTTCGTGGGCTTTTATTCAAACCTATATATAAAAAAAAAAATCACAATGATTTGGTATGAAAGCTCGATGAAGCACTTGAATTAAGCAGTTCTGCAAGGGGAGGAGCTTGCCCATGAACCCCAGTCTCTATTGAGCTAGCAGCAGAAGGAAACGTTCGTGCGCCATACTGCTTGAAAAGCCAATAGTAAGGACATTGTTGCCTTGGCCCAAAATATGCTCCAGCAATGTTTTTTTCCGACAAATTCTCTGCGGTGATTGTCACACTCTCTGAAGGGAAGTCTTTCGATAGCCCAGGTCTAAAGGATCCTCTGCGTGGGGCTTACGGATTGTCACGTCCTAACCTGGACTGCCAAGTCCAAAATAGCAGGACCACCCCAGCGTATTCGATCGCGCTCCAGACAGTAAAACAGATTCAGAAATTCCCCGGTTGAATAAGCCATGGCTCTGCCGCGTCACCAGTTTCTCCATGGAGCTATGAACTGGGATGGAGCGCACTTGAGTCCTGTCCAGGTTTCTCATATCAGCGCGTGCCCCATCAGCGTTTCAGGTCGAAAAGAGGACCCCTTCTTTTTTTCTCTGGACCCAACAGGGCAAGCCAGACAGCCTCTCGACTTCTCCACCTTCAGCAGATTCATGACAGATATGGGCTCTCTGAACGATACTGACAACCATCGTCCAGAACCGTCTTTTTACTCCGGACACAAACTCTTGTCTCTTAATACCGACACTGATCCAGAGAGTCCGTCGCACTCTTCCCACTCAGACTCCCAACAGTTGCACAGTCTATCTTTCTCCGCGCCTTCCTGTTCAGAAACTGACAATAAGCCCGATAGGCATTATTTACCGACGGAAAGCACTAAATACCCAAGCCAGTGGAGTGAAAGCAGAACCAACGGGAGCATCATCACCACACTGAGCATCAGTCAAAGAAGCAGAGACGACACAGAGCCAAATAATGTCCAGACAGACTTTACCGGGAGCTATAAAACTCACAGAAAGGGAACGCAAGGTGGGTAAACAAGGTTAAAAGAGGCAGCAGTGGGTAAAGCAAGCCCATAAAGTAGCCTACTAAGGCAAGATTTTATTTTTCCCTTTCCGAAAGCAATTTAAGGGTGTAGTCACTGAGAGACAAAGAGAACCAGGGCTTGAAAATGTATTTATTGCACTGAATTACCCCAGACAGACTAAATTGCACGTCGTTTCTCAGAACATCAAAACAGCGGAAGGATCCATTGTCAACTGGAAACCCTAGTGTGGGCCAGGTGTGGCATTGCTTTAGGACACTTTTATTGATGTGAAACGAAGAAAGTCACTTCTGTATTCAGAACTGGCTGCACTGTTTTTTATAATTACGGATAAGTGTGTGTATATGCTATTGAGGCTAGGCCTATTGGCTAATGTTAAGATAAACCAATGTTAGCAAATTCAGAACAGCTGTGCAAATATATTTTTATTATTCTAATATTTTTTAGACCAACACACACGTCCTAATAAATGTGACAGAGGCCTAAACTTGTCTAAAAGGAGTGTGTGTGCATGTGTAATTGGTTTGCCATTTTCCCTAAATAGTCTATACGAAGTCTTGAATATTTACTTAACCCATGTATTTTATTTGTTTAGCCCGAAATGTGCAGTAGGCCCATTTTAAGACATTTTGTATTATGTTAAACCTATAACAAATAAAAATTAGAACGATTGATAGTTGCAATGTAAATTAGAAAACTTAAAAAAAAAGGTGACAAGTACATTCCTTTTCAGCCTCTGAAAGTACCTTTTTTTTTTCTTGTTTAAAAATAAGTCTTTTGTTTTTGCCTTCGTCCATTTATGAAGCAGTTATTTGCAAAATACAATTGGTTTAATTCTCTTTAGTTAAGATCATATTTGGAACACATGAACTACAAAATATCTATGCAATTCATCGTTCTCTCTCTTTCTCCTCATTTTTTTTTTTTTTTTTTTTTCTCCTTTCTCCCCCTCTCGCCGACCAACACAGACACAGTGCGTAGTCTGTGCTGACATTATTTCCTGTCATAAAATGTCGGACACACAGCCAGGTAATGGCCGCGAGCGTCAAGCTCAGTGGCTGTTTGCTCACTGTGAAGGACGACTGTGTAATAGCCTTGTCTCTCTTTCTCTTTCTATCTGAAGACGTTACTTTAGAAAACGCTGCACATGGCTGGCTGTGGGCGAAAGCAGGGAGGAAGAAGCGGTGTCCTTACAGCAAACACCAAATCTTAGAGCTGGAAAAAGAATTCCTATTCAACATGTACCTGACTCGCGAGCGCCGCCTGGAGATTAGCCGGAGCATTGATCTCACCGACCGCCAGGTTAAGATTTGGTTTCAGAATCGGAGGATGAAACTGAAAAGAATGACTCGAGAGCACCAGACAAGGGACCCTGGCACAAGTTTCACTGTCTAGTTTGCTATGTAAGACGGTTAAAAATACCGAACTCAGCGCACAAATCATTGCAGCTATCATCCGGTGCAAGTGGATTGATACAACTGCTGCTTCTGATGGATTAACGGGAGGAAACGATAAGTCAAATCTTACTACGGTGTTTCACAATATGTGTTCTATAAGGCAAATGTAAGGGAGATAAATGTAATACCTCGCATGAAGATGAACAGAAAAGTGTAACGAAATAAGAAGAGACGTTTTGGCTTTTCGATGTAAGCCTGTCATATTCAAGGCCCATGGACAATGTTTACTGATGTCGTTTAAATTCTGGGCAACTTTTCAGCGACTAATATTCTGTAATTTTCGAGATTTAAACAATGTTTTCCCAGTAGCCTACATGAGGATGATTTTTTTTACAGGTTAAAGAGTGTTAAAGCAGTTGTTTTTTGGGGGGGCATAGGCTATTTATATGTTAGGTAGCTAACTATGTGCGAACACTCCCGAGTAAAAAATAAATAAATCCTAAAAGAAAATCCATTATCAGAGGAGCAGTTACATCAAGCACGGGTACTGTTTTCTATGTTGTTTATATAAACTGGAGTGAAAAGGCACAGATTTTTTTTCTTCTGCTGAAGCATGGTTGAATGTATAACTTAAACTGTGATTTTGTTTTTACGTTTCTGTTTTGAAAAACAGTGCATTTTTAAATAAAGATTGCACTTCGTGAACATAAAACGTTTATTCAGTAAAAAAGTACGATCGGCAGTGTTCTAATTTAGTATTGTGACAAGGAGTTTTTAAATAATAAGTAGAACTATAATGGTCAAATTTGAAGTTGTAATACAAGCTTTAAATGTTAAATTAGCCCTGTATATTTTTTTTAACTTTTGCTTCAAGAATTACCTATAACTACCTATAGTCTGGAGAGGAAGAACATGGCATGAAGCTTTCTTTAGTCTTACAATGAAAGGAAAAGGCATTTGGTAATTGTAACAATTAAAAAAACTTGAATTGCTGTTTTGAGTTGACTGTGAACTTTATTAATAGATCTATAAACATTTGTCTACTTGATTTTCGGTGTAGACTAAATTGTAGCCTATCAGAAAAAAAAAAAAACTTAAATTCCATTTGATTCATAGAATGTGTGGAGTCGTTGTGTTAACACTAAGTCTAAAAGAAAAGAAAACATATTGGCCTATATAATTTTTAACCAGAGATACATGGTATAAAACATAGAGTAAGTGCATCAAAATGCTAATTATATTGTCTCTGCAATTAATTTCTTGTAAATTCAATTTCTTGATATTTTTACCCATCTGGATTCATTTTAAGATCTGCTTTCATCTGCATCTCAAATATCTCAGGTTTGCGTTAGTTACTAGGTCTGTATTTGAATGGCCGAAAAATAATGAGGGCGCTTTCTTGAGTATCTTAAATATGTGCACTAAGAAGAATTAACCGGATATAATGGTAAAGCATGTGAACGTTAGGTATGGATGTTTGAAACTTTTGTATGTTAATTTGCACTGTGAAGGATTTTTACTATTAAATCTATTGTGTTATTAGATGTGCTATATTTTTGTAGGTTCCCTGTAAATGAACACGAAATGTTGCTTACTTTTTTCCAGTCTTTCCAAAAGTTCTCGGCGCGTAAGAAATAATTCTGAACATATGCTGATGTTACTTGACTTTTTACAGTTCCTCATCTTTTGTCTAAGCGAGTCTTTGCTTTGGTGAACCGCCATGTTGAGATGGGACAATCCCCAACGTCATTGGCCAGGCAGGGGCCTCTTTTTATAACAGGGGGCAATAGACCCTTTTATTGCCGACAGTCTGGAGAGAACCGGATATGCTTGTGAACTTAAATTACTTTATTTCAAGCAACGTCTTTAAACAATTCTCACTATCTCCTTTCCCCGCAGTGGGTCAGAAATGTTCCAGTTGATTTCTTGAGATTTTAGCTCTTCTGCCCTCTAATACGGTTCCTCAGTTAAGCAGTGCTCTGTTAAAGGACAGCACTGAAATATGAGTGCTCATCTGGTTCAGTACTTTTGGACGCTAGACTGCTGGCAGCCTTTCAGGTCTTGCCTTTGAACACGGAGAAGACCAAGCTGGTCTGTGATTTAGGTAGTTTCAAGTTGTTGGGCTGGACGTTTAATTTCACAGGAACCTGAAACTGCCTGAATTGCTCCAGTTAAATACACCATTGTCCGTTCAACGTGGAATGAGGATATAGTGTTGACTTCATGAAAAACACTGATTTAATAATCCTTGTAAAGAGCGATTCTTACGGATCATGTTAATGTTATTATTGCAATCATTACATAGTGTTGTTTCTTTCTTTTGCATTTTACTTACACACCCATTAACTGGCATGTATAATATACATTTTTTTAAGTGATAAAAACTTGGCTGTAAGCGCTAGTTTGTAAATCTTTTCATCCACAACGTATTTCTTCGATAGCTTTCTCCTCCATTTTCAAAATGGCCTGTTTTTTACTTCGCGCTGGCGAGTTGGCAGATCTTGCGCGATTTTATAACACATTTTATGCTTTAAAAATTCCAACACAATGCCTCGGTTATATAGGCTAATAAAATATTATTCAATGTTCCACTATTATTAATATGTTGTATAATTAGGCTATTCAAATGTTTTAGGAAATGTTATGTTAATCAATTGTGATCACCTGTGAAATTTAGCAGTTTAAGTAGAATAAACACCTTTTCATGCTGCATAACACACACACACTTAAGATTTTTATTTTTTACATATAAACATCATTTATGAAAAAAACGCGTTTCTTTTGATCTAATCCGTGTAGAAAGTTGATAATATATTTACTGTTGTATTAGCTGTATTGTGTGTATTCTTTATGTAGATCACTGTCTCTATGGTTTAATTGTGTATTTTTTGCATATTGCATGTTTTTAACCCCAACACTGAAATATTTAAAAATTGGCAATAGGTTTATACGTTTTTAAATACGTTTAGAACATATCAGTTCGGTCGTCTTACAAGCTGTTAAGTGTTAAGAAATCTACAATTAGTGACAAATCCACAACAGATTTTTTTTGTTCTATAGACGTCATCATATAAAAAATATTATTAGCTGTGATATTTTTTTAGTATAAAGAAAAACTTTTTTATGTAGTTTTTATGTAGAGAACCTGCATTTGTTGATGATTTGAGTTATACATTGTGTGGTAACATTTGCAGAGTGCCTGCTTGTGGTGACTAAGAGCAAGCAACGATATTGATCAATATGCTATCATTGCTGAAGTCATCAGTAGGCTATACCAGAATCAAATATGGCGAAAGTAGTTTAAGAAAGTTTTGTCCTTAAGAACAAAGTTATGTATTTTACGATTTCTTTCAACATGTAAATTTGTATTACAGCACTAGCCCACTCGATACAAGAAACACTCCATATTGAAGGTGAGACGTCTAGTTAAAAAAGTTAAGGTCCACTTTTCTTCTCTGAATACTATGTTTATGTGTTTAGATGTTTGGGTTACTTAAAAATAGTTATATAACGGTGTTGATATTAAGACATTTTAAACTTTTCATTGAAAAGGATACATTAATCTCTTTGTTATTGATGCCTTGATTATGTCTACTTATACTCATATATTAAAATATCAAACGTATCCAGAATATGTACAGGGAAGATAATGATGTTTAACAGAAACCTAACCCTATAACGTTTTCAAAAATGTCCTAAAAATTACGTTATTCTTGTTAATAGATATTTATTTGCAAATAGGTTACGTGTGCTAAGATGCATCTCGAAGATTAACATTTGTTTGGATGAAACTTATTTGTTCAAAAGAGGTGTTGTATCTTTATAAACAGACTATGTTAGATCAAATTGTATTTTTCTGTGGTCACATACGGCTAACAGACTTCTAAACACAAATTCCACTAAAAGAAACAAGCTACTTGAAACTTGTATGCTTACCAGTATGAATGTTTTTATTTATTTACTTTTTAAGAATATCACTTCATACGTTTTAACTGTGGCATGTTCCACTGTATGCTCTTATTCATGGTATAGAGGCCTAATTTTACATCTCCAAATAGATTACAATATAGAATTAATGTGTAGCTTTCGATACACATGTTTTTAGATTATGTTTCATTTTCTCTAGTAATTCCAACAGAAAGCAGATATTCTTGAGTACATAATGTGAATTAATGCACCGGTGACGAGTTGATATTTTTACAGGTTGTTGTTAAATGCCTTTTAAAACGGCTAAGTTG
Organism: Enteromius mattozi; assembly: GCA_032359235.1. Lineage (NCBI taxonomy): Eukaryota > Metazoa > Chordata > Actinopteri > Cypriniformes > Cyprinidae > Enteromius > Enteromius mattozi. The sequence continues at coordinate 16,418,497 of JAUMHE010000044.1, read as the reverse complement.
TGATTTAGGTGCATAGCCTTTTGCTGGTGCTATTAACATTTTAGTGGTTTTAGAGATTCTACAACGCAACTTACTGCACAAATTTATCTTATTATGCAACATGCCGTTTACCCGTGGTTAAGGGCGTTGTTATAAACATTGCACGAAGCTAAGTATGAGCTAAACTCATGAAATAAGATGGTAATAGTTATTTTAATTGTCTATTTTTCAGTGAGCTATACAGTACATGCAATGACTGTGTAAATTTGCTATTGCACTTTTGCTGAGGCACAACAGCATAATAAGTAATATCCATTCTTGTATTTTAGGGGCAACTATTTATTGGGCACAGCAAGTGCTGAAATCACTGTTATATTGTATTGCCATGCATTGATGGTCCAAGACATTCACCACAGAGAGCGGAATCCCTCCTGAAACATTTGCAAACATAATTCAGAATTTCTGTAGCAAAATGTTACAGAGAGAGTAAAATGGACTGGTGTGTATCTGAATAAAGAGATAATAAATAAAAAAAAATCTGTTTATTTGTGTGTGTGAAATGAGCGAATGGATGGAATACTACAGCGGAGTCGTTCACGGTCCTCGCCACAGGCAGTATATCAGGCCTATAAAAATCAAAGCTGCCTGATGTAGTATTTTATTATAGTATTAAACGACCAAAAAAGTTCAAGTAGTTTCTTCCATAAATACAAGGGAATTGTCGCACGGTGGTGTTTAATACCCTCGTTAACAAAAAATGACTGTTAATTTCCCAATAAAGCTGTTCATTATCTCAACATACTCCTATTACTCCAAGAAGGAAGAGGTTTGCCTCCTCAGAGGTTTAGCAGTCTAAACACGTGGGGGGATAAAATATTTTAGTGAAAAAATCGGTCGAGTAAACTTTATAAGCAGACGTCACCGCCTTAATTTGGTTTTTGTGGTGTCTTTCAGTCCTGTTAAATATCTCGATAAATTGCCTATATACATTGTCATATATTTTATCAAACAAATATGATCAAGCTCCCATTAAGCACTTATGCAATAGATCACGATATAATGCCACATCAATTCATAGACAAAAATGTTCTCTCACTTATTATTGTGGGCCATTGCCCTGCATATGCGTTTTTTTAATATATATAATGTCAAAACGTTTCATAATTTAAGTTGACATTTTCCCGACTGCTTGTAGATATCTGGAGATATATGGACACGCTCCCATTTTGCATATTGCATAAACAAGACAATTTATTTAGATGGGAAATATAGAGAGCGCAAGAGGAGGAGAGCTCCGTACAGCCTCTTGGCGGATTGATTTACACCCCATTGACGCTTTATCAGGCTCGCGAAAAAAGTCTGACCAATCACTTTGCTCGAAGCGCACACCACATCAGCCTGGCTCTACTTCGTTGGCGAGCGAGTAGAGAGGAGTACCGTAAAGAGGGGAGTAAAGCACATTTCTATTGTACATGTTTTCCCTTTAATGAACAGTACGTTATATAATGTCCGAGAATGTCCATTTCTGGAACTCTAAGCAACTACTATGTCGATTCTATTATAAGTCATGAGGGAGAAGATCCGAACGCGTCCCGCTTCTCCAATGTACAGTACTCCAGCGCTAGACAACCGGGACCCGGCGAGCATCCCGAGTTCCCCTCTTGTAGCTTCCAGCCCAAGCCTCCAGTGTTCAGTTCGTCATGGAGTCCATTCAGTTCCCACGCGTCCAATGGCTTACCCGCGGTCTACCATCCGTACATACCGACGCAGCCAGTGCCTTCAACGGATACTCGATACCTCCGCACATGGCTCGACTGTGCTCCGAGAGCAGAGCCTCTGCCTGGGCAAGGACAGGTCAAGATGGAGCCGCTCCTGGGACATCTCGGGGAACCACCGAAACTAGTTGGGCAGCATGAGTATATCTTGGAGTCCTCTACGGCACGAGAAATGAATTCTAGTCACAGCGCCGGGTTTGAAGACAATAAGGACATATGCGAAGGCAGCGAGGACAAAGAGGCACCGGATCAAAGTAAGTTATAAACCTAGGAAGTGAACACTCTGTAAAGCGTTTAATGCTGCCATAAAACTAGAAAAGCAACGGAGAGCAACAGACACCTCACGCAGCCAAGTATGATCATAGCATTCTCAAGTCTTCGCTATGCAGGTATTTTTTTTTTTAAATTGAATCTGTATTTTAACATAGATGATTTAGCCATGCTATACATAGCCTATATAGCATCGCTGAGGACTGTTTTGCTTTGCCTGGTTGCAGTAACGTAGATGTTTCAAACATTTATAAAACAAGCTTTACGTTTCCTGTCATGTTGTTTGCGTTTATTTCATTCTTGAGTAACTTTTAGTACATTCGTATAATATATATACTTTTTCTATTTCTATTAGAGTCCCTTATTTGCGCGTCAGTGCACTTTAGTGCACCAGTGCAGCCAGTTTTGGGTCGGCTGTAAACAGCACTTTTTTTTGTGTGACTCCAAAGCGTCTTTAACTTATACTATAGTGTAAATGTTAGTCTACTGTTTAGTAGTTCTTGGTTAGCAAAAATAGTAAAGTGTTTATTCGCATTTCATCTAAAACTTGAATTTTTTTTATTTTATGTTTTTTTTTTTCTGTGTAAATATTATTGACTGTATATAATCCCTATATCAAGTTATAATTTGAGTACCACAAAATAAACGTAGTAGCCTACTGCATAAATATGTTTTAGTTGTAAATCTGGCTGCTGGGGGGTTTGTATATTTTTCCCTGATCTGTTGGCCTGTTCTTGAGCTCCCTCAAGAGTGGGTTTGAACCGGTGCAGAGAATTATCAATAGAATAATTCCAGCTCATAACCGTGTAAGTTTGTTTATTGGCTAAATATTCAAACAAGTTTAGAAATGCATCTTAATTCTTAGGGATTTGTTCAACGATCGTTTTCGATTGTCGCAATGAGTTTGAAAAGGCCATTGATTTTAATCCGTGAAATAGGCTGCAGCACTGTGAACTAATGGAATTGTGCGCAATAGAAATCCCCAATGTGCTACCCCGGGCGGCATTCCAGAATAAACTGTAGGCAAAGGCAATGATGTTGGGAGTTACACGTCCCGCTTTGTGCTCATGGCTGCCCATGAGAAGGAAAAAGTTATAGCTTTCAAGTCTATCAAGTTATCAGAAGAGCCAGCATCCCCATTAATCGTACGTGAGCTCTTTGGGATGTTGCGTTAAAAAAAATCTCATTGTAAAATACGATTCAGTCCAAACATGGGCAAATGAAATCCTAAGGTCAGAGGTGCATTGACTTGGAAAACGTTTTGATCAAATTGCCTACATGCAATCAATTAAATTCTAAACTTTGTGTAGCTAATTTGTTGATTTTGATTCGTTTTTACTAATGGAAACGCACGTCACTTTCCTCATCATATAGCATGACCCTCTTAGTGTTTCATTGTTAGGGATCAGGTCTCGGTCCTGTCTCGCAAGTCGCAAGTTATACAGACGTGTCTGCGAGGCCTCTAGCTGACATGACACTCGCATTAATCATTTTACAAGCGTGTATCTCATTCCATCAGTATGAAAATACAATTGCGTCATAAGATTTGGGATATCGTAGAAAGCTGATGTGTATGTCTTTAGGCAAAAGCGATGGAGTTTCCACTTATAGGATGGGAAACAAATATGTTTATATTTATGTATATGTAAATATTTACAAATCTGAGGCTTTTACTAACACGCTAGCATACACCGTCAAACTGCCTGAGCCCCTAAAAAGTGTAGTTATGTGCCAAACGTTGAAAGTTTTTCATGCACTTTAAGAGAGCATGAAGCACCAACACGGTAGAAATTTTCCCTTGACGTCACTGAACCCACACAGGTACGGAAGACGTGCACAGGTGACATCAATTTCGTCATTACAGTGAATCTCAAGTCGCTGTAGCATTCAGCTTTTCCATGTGCATGTTAACAAAAGTCAGCACAACGGAAATTTTTCAGCCTCCCATCTGCATTCCCGACCAAACCACTGAGGGAGAAGACGCCTCGTTAGAGATGCTCTTCCTCCGTAATTCATCCCACATTTCTCCCTAAAAAGGAGATAATCTCATGTCACATGTGACCACATTTTACAGTGCATTCCAGTATGGTTAAAATCCCTGTAGAGTTCAAAATTAAACCTTTCTTTCCCCTCAGTTCATTTCTTATTTATTTTTTCCTCATTGCTTTCCCATTCTCCGTTGTAGGTAGATGAATGACATGGATTATAACAGGTGAATTTAGATGGCCTCATGTACAAAGTTGTTGCCTACTGGTGGTTTTGCAGTTTAAGCGTAGAGACATTATTTTTTATTATTGCGTATCAAGTTAATAGGATGAAATTGCTTTCCTTTCCTTTCTTTTATTTTCATCAATCATGGTGTTGGTTTTCAAGCATTTGTGATGGCGCCCTAAAGCACTTTATTTTAATCATATTCAGCCTTCGTGAAGGCTGTAACTTTGAGTGTATTGTGAAATGTGTTTCCAGTTTCATATTGGAATCTGTTCTAATATGATGATCTGTTCTTCTTGTTTTTGACTGTCATTTGCAGACGACCCATCTGCAAACTGGTTACACGCTCGATCATCCCGGAAGAAGCGATGTCCATACACGAAATATCAGACCTTGGAGCTAGAAAAGGAATTTCTGTTCAATATGTACCTCACCCGAGACCGGAGACACGAGGTAGCTCGCCTGCTGAACTTGACAGAGCGACAAGTGAAAATATGGTTCCAAAACAGAAGGATGAAAATGAAGAAAATGAATAAGGACCAGCCCAAAGAATAATAACGCTGACTGGTGCCAGGCGTCCAAGCATTTTACAAAGAGTCTTTTAAATCTGGAAGCCGATGCAAGAAGGTTTTACTGCATCAAAAAGAAAACGCACACACGCACTCACATACCATTTTCCGCATGACTGGACAGTGTTAAGCATATAGAGTATAAGGAAGAGGTGAGAGGATTCAGAAGAGGGGGAAGACGTCGTGCCATCTCTCCCTTCATTTATTGCATTTTATGACTTGTGCGAAAGACACACTTCATCAGGAAATAAACAGGTGATAAGGAACTGTTTCAACAGGCTAAGAACAGTTGAAATATTGTGCTTTTTATAAAGTTGTTCTCTATAATTCTGCATTTCTCATCATTCCTTTTGTCATAGACGTGTGCTGATATAAAATGTATTCAACAAAACATAAGCCTCATTCAATATACAAGGGAAGTTTTGCTTATCTGTAAAGCATGTTCACGTGTTTGCTGAAGACGTGAGCTCTGTTTTAAAAATTATTATTATTATTATAAGAGCGGAATAAAACAGCCCTTAGTTCGTCTTGTCTACACCATTTGTGAAACGGTTATTGAAATGTGCGTATGCTAACGGTTTTCAAAAACCTTTTGAAGTTTACGATATTATAAATTAGCTCCTTTTGACATTTACTTGTGCGCAGAGATTTGTGGTAACGTACACTTATATAATGTCTTGGTTAATTCGAATGTATTAATAATAATTTCTAAATTTGCTTTCAGATTTTTTTTAGGCTATAGCTTCTAATATAGTTTCGTTCAAATAGTGTTTCTATCATTTTGGGTCAAACTCAAGAATCAAACTCAAGTCATTATACAGAAATTAAACAATTTGTTTGTTTCTCTCTTTTTTTATTTTTTTGCGCGAAGTATTAAATATCCCAAAATGATTCTTTTGAAACTTAGAGTGCAGGTTCCGAGTGTATGTATTTGTAGCGTGTCAGTAGCCATAGAATTAATTCGTGCTTAAATGTATAACAACCTTTAATACAGATTCGGTCGCAGTTGTTTACATAAATTTGCGCATGCCTCGTATTGTGTAGTTTTATTATGTACGTGTTATTGAAAAAGCTAGTATTAATTCGAAGCTGTTTTATGTACGGTCTAAGGATTGTTATTTTTAATTTATTGTAAATACGTTAATATTTTTTTTCTTTTGGATGGAATGTTTTATATGTTGTAAAAAGAATTTCAAAAATAATTCATACTTGAATGAGCTGATACACGTAACCTTTTATTTTACATATTTTGTTTACACGTTCCATGTGTATGTCCAGAATCATGTCCGTTGTCCATTGTCAGTGATGTTTTTTCTGTACTTGCTCGTATCTTCATATGGCTTTGTTGGTTTAGAGATTTATTTTGTTTTTGTGATTTGACTTAACAGAAACTGAGCGCGGTTATCTTCAAATGCCAATTAGTTACTCCTTCTTTAATGCACGTCCATTCAAGAAGACACACACACACACACACACAGATAGAGAGAGAGAGACTTTTTGTGCTAGTTTCTAACACGGTTGTTTCATGGCTTCTGTACATCTATTAAAAGACAAATAATTACATCACCAGACTTTAACACGTAACGCAAGATCTAAATTGTTTTGTACACGACTGTTCTGTCTCATTTTGTCATTGTTTTGTGTTGTTAATCTGTGCTGTTGCACTGTTGATGCTGGACTCATTAAAAGTTTACACATAGACCACACACGTTTTGTTATTCCTATGGACAGAGCTTATATGCAGGTTGGTGAAAGATACCCTGATACAATATAATCTAAAATGTATTTTAAATGAGTGCACAGTCTGATGTATTACTGCAACAAAAAACTCTCTAGAAATCTAAACGTTCATCAAGTAATTAAAATAAATATGCGTGGCTGTGCATGACTTGTATGTGTTATCCATACTAGCTCGACACACTGGCATACATTTTTGCCAAACTAAGGTTTTTACTGCGTTTTATCATTACCATTGTTGTTGTTGTTGTCGTTATTATTATTATTATTATTATAGCACATGCCAACTCTTTACCTTATTTGGCGTGGTTGCTAATAATGTTTTTCATCCTATACCAGCCCAAAGTTTATCTCATCCTTTTTGTGCTGTAGCGAAGGACATGCTGCAGTACTCTACTTTAATGTTTACTGCATTTTATAATGAGACTCATATGTTGTAAATATGCTATCGTGCGCTCGAGCGTTCATCTTGAATCGGAATGAAGAAACGTGCAGCTCATATGTGGAAAGAAGAATTACTGAGAGTAACCATGACTCATCTTTGCTTTGGCTCTCTTCTTAACGTATTATTTGATTTCCCAATGATATTTGCGGTGTTATATTTGGCTATACCGCATCCTCCAGATGCAAGTTATGCATCAAGAGTCAAGAAGGGTATTTTGCCTGCAGAGGCGATGCGTCATAAATTATGCAAACTAAAAGGGATAAGGTAGGTCTAAATGTTTCAGACTCTGAAGTTCTAGACACTCAATAATGTAAGACCCGAGGCCCACTGTTACAGAGAAAATGTGTAGTGTCAAATGCGATGGCAAACATGGTCATGCAGTTCTATAGGATTAAAAAATAGAGTAAGACTACCAAAAATACAATGATCTGGCTACAAATTTAGACTACAAAAATTATGACAGTTGTGTAATTGCTGCAATTTCAAATTAGAAAATAAAGAAGACAGCTTAAAAAAGATCTGCATTCAACAGATTGTAGCAATTAAATATTTTTGAAGACATTGCCAGTTGTCCTGGCTCACAGATGTGTGCACGAATTCGGTCTTCGTCACATATTAATTCAGCATAAGTCTGTCCTGGTGATTCTAGGACTGAGAAGATATTTTGAGTCCTGCCACACCATTAACGCCCTTTATTTTGGTGTTTTGAAAGGAAACAAACTGCAGAAAGGATGTACGCTCGATGTTCGGAGGAAATGGGAAGTCGACTGTCATAAAAAAGAGAAAGAAATTCAATGTGGTGTGCCGCAATAAAATAATATGACTGTAATAAAACTTTATAGGGTATACATTTCTGAAGGTTAAGAACTAAATGGCTGTAAAACAAACACTACGCGAGAAAAAATGGAAGAAAATGTGAAAATCGTTTCAAGATTCTAATAACTGTAAGGCAAATAATTTGCGTAAACACTGTCTCCGTTGGGGGAGCCTGTTTTTTTTTCTTCCCCTTTCTCGCATTTGTCGTTTATTGTGTACAGCGTTTGTTCTTTAGGCGTCCAGATTCCTTGCAGAGTAGGGGGTCGGGATGGGTGAGATCTGGACTTCCACATGAGAGCCCTGAGTCCAATTCATTCGACGCCCACCCTTTGTTCCATTTCCGAACGCACTACAGCCCTTATAGCGGGCCATAAACTGCCACAAAAAGGATTTCTGGCGAGACGTCTGGGATGACCAACGTTAATTTGTTTACAACCTTTGGGACCGGGCTCGACTTCGCCATTTTGTGGGTACACATCCGATTGTGTCCTGGTGACACAAAGGCCGGTTGCTAAAGAGAAATATTTAATTCTCCCAAAAATAAAACCACACATTACATGAAATCTCGCCAAATATAGATTCCCTGAAACGTAACCCGAAGTATGTTCAGTAGATTTAGTTTTAGTTTATTAAATCTGTTTTATTGTATATGAATAACTAAACGTAATAATCATGGCCATGTCGTGGTGTGTGGTTTGGTGGTGTATAGTGTAATATAACTATACATGGCATAAAGCCTTCTAATAAATGATATTGTAAATATTTTTCTTTCAAAAAAAAAAAAATCTCTATAATTTAACTCTAATACCAGAAGGTTAAAGACTGTCAGTATCGACAATTATCAAAAGGAAAGGCAACATGACAATGGTGATGAATAAAATAATAAAATATTTAAATAATGAAGAAAATACCACTGTATTTTAGTGATGCTGGCGATACAGTAGAAGAAGGTAGCCCAAATGAAAAGAGGAGAAGTAAGTATTTATGCATGGAAATGTTATTTCGTGGTCTTATTTTTTTTCTAATAGTGTGCAAGTAATAAATATAATTTAGGCCGCTAGCATCAGCGTATTATTATCAGTCCGTTGTTGTTATTAGTACTAGTAGCTTAGTATCAGCAGCAGCAGGCTAGTGATTGTACTATTAATAGCGGTGATAGCAGTTTTACATTCAAATTAAAACAGTGTAACCCAAATAAAAATTGCATATCACGGACGGAATTCTATTGCGTCTTATTCTAAATTTTATGCTTAATACAGTTTAAAACGTTTAACAAAATACTAGTAAGACAGAAGTAAAACTTTCTTTGGTTGTTTTTATGGTTTAACATTAGTGTTAGGGCTCCAACCCAACGTAGCCTAAATTACTTTTCTAGATATGATGAAAAATACACATGACTAGATTCTACAAGGGTCGGTTTTAAATGGATTTCTTGTTATAGAGAATGAAAATAAGTACTTAACATCATTGAATTTGCACTTACTGAGCTGTTAATTCGCTCATTCTGTTTTTATGTCCGTTGTTTATAGAACCATTAGCTTTTGAACTTCCGTCTCATTACAGCTGCATTTGCTCATGAAGTGACAGACTATTGCCGCTTGATGGCAATGTTGTTCCATCAAAAAGCGACTGGATGGCCACCCTCCACCCCCCAAACCGGAAGCATTGGGGCCATAACATTTGCAGACATGTGCGGTATTACACTTGACTAAAGTAAGGTTCACACAATTTCTCTCTGTTACAGCGGAGCTTTTGAAAGGGACGAAGAACAGTAACTTCAAAGGATTCTTCAATCTAAGTGATAAAGATCCTGAGAAACAAGTAGACCCTTTTTATCTAATTTTCCTCTAATAAATATATCTTTAAATGTTAGGATACAAAAACTTAGGATAAGGATAATCAATTATACATTTTTGTTGCTAATTCAGTTTTAACGTGTAATCATAGTAAAATAGATGATTAAAACTTTTCAGCTTGGTTTACTATTAGAGCAATTTCAAAAGAAATTGAATCAGTGTTCTTTATATCTGCTTCATTTTATGTAAGACCCAAATATTTTGAGATGTTATGATTCAGTGATTGTTTTAAATGATAATGGGACGATTATATGATTAAGCACCATGAGATATAAAGGCACCACACAAAACTTGGGTTAGCAAACATTTTATTGACAGCAAAAAAACAAACATTACTTGACTACTGTTGTTGCAGTGAATCTAAATTGTGCACAAAAAAAGAAACATACAAACAAACAAACAAACAAACAAAACATATAATACTACGACGTTCTCTGACACCATTCATTTCATTATTAGATTGACTATATACTGACATGTTTATGAATGCAAAATTACAGAAAATATTTACAATAAAATGTCATGCTTGCATTATATTTTTAATTTTACATCAGAATTAAGCATGCCGAATTCTAGGCTCGACTAAAGCCGAATCATAAGCTTTTTTGGTCAAACGGAGAGATTCACGCTTGGTGAACTCTTTGTCCTTGTTAAGAGATAAACATTTAAATAAGATGTGCATGATTGCCGCTTAAGATTGAAATATAGAAACATTAACATTAAACCTAACTCACGTGTTGAAATGTAAATATTCAGTATGACTATTCATATAACTAGTCAACATAAAGCTTCAAAAGGATTCGTCACATTGAGGTGATGATTTTAGGAGAGACACAGCAGTAATTTATTACAGACGCAAATGAAGTTGTAAAATGACCAACAGCATGTGTGTCGTGTAGATTTAAAAAATAGAGAACATTTTTGTGCGTTAGATAAGTATTTTTTATTCAACGTATGCTTACAAATGGCAAATACAAACATTGGTTGTAACACATAATAAAATACAAAATCTTAAATGTTTAAAAAACATGAAACGTTACATAATTCTATATTTTTTTGCAATTAGAATTCAACATTTTTCTTCCTAATCAAAACTAATCCAGAAACATTTTTAAACACATAAAATATATTGTTTGTTTACTCCTTCATTTTAATTAATTTATTTAGGCTACTGATTTTTGCTTTTTTACCATGCACGGTACTTTTGACGCCTCGGATTTTCTAGGTCATGTTGATCAGATTTACTCAAGCTAAACACAATGGCAGACTACATGGAAAACAAAACTAAAATGATAATTAAAGGACTTACTATTTCTGCATGGATAAAATCCAGAGTGAAGCATTTACAGCACCGGTCGCAGAACCTCATAAAAACCTAACAGCTTTTTGATGCTATACGTCAACAAGAAACAGTAGGGGCGTTTATTGCATTTTATAGTTTGTTAAACCATTTACAACCACATTTGCCATTACACCTGACGTGCAGGTCCATTCCAACATCCTCATATCTCTGTAAATATATTTATATAAGTACAATTATCAGAATATTAAATATGACCACCTCGCTTATTTTCGATGCGCGCGCCTTGGTCGCTGCAGAGGATGACTTTTTAAGTTTAAGCGTTCTTATAGGATGTATTTAAACTGATGCCAATTAAATCGTGTACCTTTTAAAATTGGCCGTCTCGACCCTGACATTTAAAAAAAAAAAGAGAGAGTCGGCCTCGTTAGAGATTTGGAAATTAACGGCTAAATATGCATCACTTTAGGTTGTCTGTGATGAACATGCAAAAAAAAATAAAAAAAAATCAATCTTTCAAACGGGTTTGGAGTGGAGAAGTTGAGTGGGGGGAGGGACAGAGGCTATGCACTTGATCTGATGCAAAGCGGCAGATTTCTCATTAACTTACCCGCTTGAACATATTAATGTGCATATTCTCCCCTCCTCTCTCTCCCTTGGCCCCCCTTCCCTCTCCTGCTCCCTCGCGCTCTCTCCCTCTCAGCTCTCTCCCCCTCGCTTTCTCTTTTTCTCTCTTTTTCATTCTCTCACTCCCTTCATATCAGAATCGCGCAGAGCGGTGTCCGTATAGGGGATGCGAGAAGCCAATGGAACGAGGATCCGATAGAAGATGCAAATGATCGTGAAAACACACAGCAAAATATGAAACTTCTCATTTGCAGCCGAGTAAATCATAGAAAAACTGGTTGGGAACTGGCACCCTTCACCGGAATTGTGATGCTGGAACTCTACAGTGGGAACATGCCTATGGAAGCTTTAGCCAAGTTGTTTTAACAAAGGTATACAAACGCAAACCGTTCAGTTTTCGGAAATCAAGTCTTGCCTGCTGCATTGTTTGTTTCCTCAGTAACTGTGAAACTGACAACTCTCTGAAGCTACTGCGCTGATATAAAGACATTCAAACGCAAACTCTTGAACAAAATCAGCACCAACAACAACATCAAAAGATGAGCTCATATTTCGTCAACTCTCTCTTCACTAAATACAAAAGTGGAGACACTCTGCGGCCAAACTATTACGAGTGCGGATTTGCTCAGGACCTAGGGACGAGACCCACCGTCGTGTACGGTCCAGGCACCGGGGCCACTTTCCAGCATGCCCCCCAGATTCAGGAATTTTATCACCATGGCGCATCCACGCTCTCCGCAGCTCCTTACCAGCAGAGTCCCTGTGCAGTAACTTGTCACGGCGAGCCGGGTAACTTCTACGGTTATGATGCTCTTCAGAGGCAAACGCTTTTCGGTGCTCAAGACGCCGACTTGGTTCAGTTTAGCGACTGCAAGCTCGCCGCGGGGGGCATCGGCGACGAGACGGACAACACAGAGCAGAGTCCGTCGCCCACACAGCTGTTCCCGTGGATGCGACCTCAAGGTGAGCCTCGGTAGGCAGAAAAGCCGGCCGACTCGCGTTGTGTGTGTTTGTGGAAGTGACATAAACCTGGGTTAGCCACACGAAAAAAAATCTGAGTGCAATTTAGGTTTAGAATTGCATTTCCTGTGTGCACGAGAGGAGGGGGAACAATGGCCGTTTTTATTGTTTTATGGTGTTCAAAACTTGTGAATTACTTTACAGTTTAATGACCCTGCCATAGAAAGACAGGAGAGAGGAAGAAGAGGGCGAGAGAAAGCCCCTTCTCTTCTTGCTGTTCCCATATGTGAGACTTTGCCCCACAGCTGATCTCTCACTTCTCACCCAGGTCAAAGTTTTACTGCAGCCTTTAACGACTTACAGTGAGCCCTGAGTTTATTTCACTACACAGTGGTCGTTTCACAATGATTATGTCGTTTATGGCTGTGCCTAATCCTTGAACACGTGAAATAGTATAGACTGCTTTTTGACGACTCTACTGCGGGGTTAGTATTGCTCGTGTATTAGTGTTGTGGTAGCCTACTTATATTTGTAATGGCGGAGCTTTTACATTAATTACTGCGTTAGGCTGTGGGGAGTCTCCATGGTACACTAAAAGCCTACCCATAAACTAATAATGTATTGCGCTTATGTTCTGTAGATGTACGTTTCGCGTGGAAGATGCCTTTGTGGAATGTTGGTTCACGAATATGTTTTAACTTGCTTGTAAAATTACGATTTGGCGCGTATTGTGCGCACTGTCTAACATCTGTAAACTTCTTTATTGCCAGTAGCTGCCGGACGGAGGCGAGGCCGCCAGACCTACAGCCGCTATCAGACGCTGGAACTCGAGAAAGAGTTTCTCTTCAATCCCTACCTAACGCGCAAGCGACGGATTGAGGTATCACACGCTTTGGGACTGACAGAACGACAGGTCAAAATCTGGTTTCAAAACCGTCGCATGAAATGGAAAAAAGAAAACAACAAGGACAAGTTTCCAAGCAGCAAGTCTGAACAAGAGGAGATCGAAAAAGAGAAACGGGAGAAAGAACAGGCATCCGGGACACAGCCAGCCGGCGAAGACTGCGACAAGGCAAAACAAATGTAAAGCGGATGCGAGTGTGTGTGTGTGTGTGTGAGACAGAGAGAGTGTGTGTTTGTGAGTGTAGACTACGTGTGCCAGTCAATCAAAACGGCAAAGAATAAATAGGGAAAATAAAACAGACAATGAGGAAGAGAATAACGGTGTTTGCATGGGAGGATTGTCTCACAGAGACATTTTAATCAAGTCGAGTGGTTACATCTCTCTCTCGAGAAAGGAACAGAAAAAAATGACTGGGACCAGACGAATGACTATACACCTAATGTGGTGACCACAGAACTTCAGGAAGACGAAGGACAAGAGGCATTTCTACTTTTTAACTGTTGTTCAGAGAGTATGATAGTGTTAAAGCTAGTCTCCTTTCTTTGTGAAATTATTATCGTGAAACTTAAGTTTCTATTGTTAGGATATTGTCATTAACAATTACATTGGCAGCTGTATAGTTTTTAAGTTAAATGGTGCACTTTTAACTGTTCTCACTTATATGTTATGATGATGACGTAGAAATTAATGACTTCCAACAACATGAAACTGCCTATTTATGCCGTAGAATCTCTTTTTACACGTCTTTGGTTCTTCTTAAATCGATGGTATTTTTGTTGTCTTCCTTTCATGGGGTAAGCATGCGCACAGTGGATTATAAAAATGAATAAACATAATAAAAAAGAATTTTGAAAATTATGTCATGTGACCCATGTTTACTATGAATCCAATTGTCTTTACTGAAGTAGATGACTATATGTTTTGTTGTCATTCTTAACTGTATTCTAGTGTCTAAAACTGGAGGGATCCGGCAGAAAGTGGACACAATAAAGTTTACAAGCGACAATCGCTGGCACCATGTATCCTCGACATCATTTCTCATTAACGTGCGGTTCTAAGGTCCGCTTCAAATCAAAAACTTTGGGTTACCAGACAAGATGTTGTTTATGTCAAAACATAGGCCTTAATTTCAAAGAATCAATATAAGCGCAAACATGAAACAGTACAAAGAAATTAATGTTCACGTATTTATAAAAAAAATTAAACTGAAAAGTCATGCAGTGTGGTCTGATGTTTGATTTATAGTTAGATGCGTGAACTAAAAGAGAGGCGGCATGTGAAACCACAACTGAAAACCCTCGCAACTACTTACTCAGACCGACACTGTAACACAACACTATATAATACCCCACTAAACAGAAACAGACGATGTTTTATCGTGAATCTACATCAAAAATCTCTTAAAACGAAATCTCATCTTGCTGGTCTTTGTTAAATGTGGGTATCTGAGTTATGGGAGCGCGTCGTGTCAGGTGAATTACTGTCATATAGAGTATGTGGGCTTCTCAAACATTCAGAGAGAGTAAGTTCCAGACAAGATTCAGAGCTCTCGCGTGAACATGTTTGCTAACTATGTACAGGGAAACTGTTTGGGGTGCACTGAACCAGTCCGTCGCCATGGAAATGGCTAGTTGGCGGTGACTGTTAAAGCTTTAGGGATGCTTTGAAGCAGGAACTAGTAAGGGCCCGAGTCATCATGCTCTTGACACGGACACACTGTACAGACGTTGCAAAAATGCAGTGATGAGATTGGGGTATGCGCAGGAGCGGTGACAAGAGGAAATAGTGATGAAAATCAATAAAGAAATAAATAGGTTTCTTGTTATTTGTGTGGTGGCCTCCCAAACAGGAGGCACGTTCCTAAATCTGGACAACCTGAACTCATTTATAAATTTGTGCAACCCACAATTATTTATTGCTTGGCACAGATTTAGGTGATTAAAGAAACCTTCTCAATAGCATATCGATTTGTGTGTTCTCCTGCGCGTTTCTGTTGACTGTAGGTACCGTTGGCTGTAAGTGAATAATTTAACAAATTTATGTGGATGGTCAGCTGCGAAGCCCTTCTCCAGATTAGACGGGGCTCTGGGAAGACGCACTCCCATTGGAGGATATTTCATCACGTGCTGCCCATCACGTGGCCCCAGAGGAAAAAGGGGTGATTTTTGGTGTAAATCTAGACTGTAATTCTGTAATATATCATTGGACCTCGTAAAACCGACACTAAAACTTCTTGGCATATAAATCACTTCTCAAATTATGAGTTCATTGTATTATGCGAACGCGTTGTTTTCCAAATACCAAGTGGCGAGTTCAGCCTTCTCTACAGGCGTGTTTCCCGAGCAAACTTCTTGCGCCTTTTCTTGCAGCTCGCAGCGGGCCAGCGGCTACGGCTCGGCTTCTACCGGTGCACCGGTCTCCTCTACATCTTCTGTTTCCCTGTCGAGCATGTACACTAACGGTGTTAGCCTTTCCAGCCAGACTCAAGGCATGTACCCCACTGCGTATGAGTTGGGAGCTGTTTCGTTGAACATGCACAGCTCTCTGTTTGACCATCCGAGTCTACCCATGGTGAGCGCAGGCGATCTCTGTAAAGCGCAAAGCAGTGGTAAAGATGAGCAGAGGGGCTACCATCAAAACAACGAAAACAACCTCCGAATCTATCCGTGGATGAGGAGCACAGGTCTGTGAAAACTGAATGTTTCTTAAGGACAGGGGTGTGCGTCTGTATGTCTGAGGGGGAGGGAGACAGGTTAAGAGGAGCGACCGAGTCATTTCAAAAAGTGTTCTTTTCCTCAGATCTTTTTATTTGACTAATTAGTCGCCATAATTCAAGACACGCTAGTACGTACGTAGTAGTGTTTGTGGAAAAGGGAGGGGACGGCATATGAGAGGTTTGGATGAATTATGTTTAGCTTTAGCAAATACCCAAGGTTCTGCTGAGATTTTGTGTCATGATTGCATATATTGCTGCGCGTACACATGAATCCATCTTTAAGCTAGTATGTTGGCAGTCACTGCAGTTAAAAATCCTCATGTTTTCGATAAAGAGGGCGGGGCCTGTATTTCTAGGGTATGTTACAGCTGCTTGGACTTTTGTTTTAAATTACTGTCAGAAATTTAACTGTGTCTATGCGTGGACAAGTGTGTGTTTTATGTATGTATATGCTTCACATGTATGTGTCTGCATGCGTGCACGCACGCGTATGTTGGAAATTTCACAAAACATACGACCTAACCCATATAGGCTTGGAGCCAGTTCCGAGACTAATTTTTCGCTCAACAGCATTTTTTAACAAATCGTCAACTTTTCGTAGGAATAGCGCTTTTTTTTTCCACATAGTCACCACACGTCCCGGCTGACGTAGTATTTGAAAAGGAGGTCGACAAGTTCTTCTTAATGATTTTTCTGCGGCCTCTCAAGACACTCCCCAAGAGCACCGACGTTCCTATCAGTCAACTGTCAACCTGGGGTGCTTCTTCTCTTGTTAGCTCCCAGTGTAAAAATACAACAACATAAATAGTTTTGAAACAGATACCTCATTAGCAAAGTTGGTGACATTTACTGGCAGATAGTCCTTGCGCGCCTTTGGTGTATATGTTTTCGTTCTACGTCGTAGATGCCAATGTCATTTAAAAAACAATTAATGAGTCATAGTCTATTTTATTGTCGTTGTATACAGAGACATGCGCCATTGTAAAGCATTTTCATTTTAATATCCGCAGCAAATTCGTTTACAAACGCATTGAGCTTCTTTTAAATAGTATTTTAAGCATTTTATTTATTTGTATATTTTATTGCTTTGAGGAAAATTAGTCCACTGATGTCCTGCTATGTCTGCTGTGAAGGCCACATATTTGGTTTCATGATAGCCACGCCAAAACTGGTGTAGACAGATGCAGAGAAGGAACTCGGGCCTTTCAGCAAACATTCACACGTGTATAGTCTAAACACACATATTCACAAGAAGTAATCCTTTTTGCCCCTTTACATTTTTACATATCATGCTGGGCCTTGTACCTCCAACCACTGGGTTTTTGCATTTATTAGCTACTATAGGGCCAGCTGCCTTTTCGGTTGATTTCGTGCTTTGATATTTCACATAGATGGTCTCTGTCCCTCGCTTTATTTCTCTTTCACTAGCCACAGACAGACACATTCACACACTGACCAGATGAAATTCTATTTCCATGTCTATCATTCAGGAGCCTGTGTACGTCAGAGACCCTGCACAGTGACCGAGTACAATGCTCTTCCTTGTTTTAACTTGTGTAAAAGCATTCGTTCTGCGAGGACACATAATTTATGCACTTAATTTATACCTCTTAAAGAACGAAACAGCTGTATCAATTTTGTTATGGATTTCAGTACTAAACTTGTATTGCATTCTCTCCATTTCTCTCATCGCTTCTGCTTTTCACTCAAATTCTTTTTTGCACGGTTTGTGCTAGACTAGTATCAACAAGAAGTGACACGGTGTTGCCGACAAGACGGAAGTAAGATACAAATGACTGAAGAGTGCAATAAAAAAAGTTCAAAAAAGCACACGAACTCAAAGCAGTCCCCATTTGTCCACAGTCTGCTGAAAACGGAAACGCAGGGACAGCAAAAAGTCACTGACCGTGCATGGGCAAGGTTGTGAAAGTCTAGATAGATTTCTTCTCTTTAAACGTGCATCTAAACGATGGATACTTTAAGTAGATGGCTTCTTTATCTAGATGGATAGAGGAACACTTCAGCGCTTATGTGTAAGGGAACTAGATCATGTTGTTGACTTTGGTCATGTTTAGAAGGAAGTCTGAACGCCAGGACTCCATTAGAGTCACGGGAGTGTGCAAGCCAGTGATTTTTCTTTCAGAAGGGGTATTTGTGCACTTTCCTTTTGCTTTTGAATTACATTCCACTTTTATATTTAATATACATTTGACCTATTATTAGCTACTGTTGTGTGTGTGATGCTTAAATAGTGGTGAAACGCATGCTCAAATTACGCATGTGTGTGTTTTATTTTGCTTTATGTTTACTATAGTTTGTGACCTAAATGTAAGCAATACTATACAAAAAAATAATTTAGAAGTATTTTAATAGCAGCTTTTTTAAAGCTTCAGAATTTAATAACTGCTTGTTATTGGATGTTTTTTCGCCTAGGCACTCCGCAAAAAGCTAAAAGCTTGCTTCTAAAAAATTATAGTCACAAATCTCAATTTGAGAAAATGTGTTTGTATAATGACTGGCCGCTTTGTTTATGGTACAACAATAATACATCTATAAACAGCAGCATGACTCTTTCCCCCCCAGTGTGCAATATTGCTTAAAATACTAAAATAAGTCAAATCTCTTTTTTATATTCACTCATTGAAGTGTAATGTTTTTAACATAAATCTGAATGTTTTTTTCGATCACATATTTTCATATTTTCATATCATATTTTAATTGAATTATAAGTCTTTCGTTTTCATTCACGCCAGTGCAGATTCACACTGGCTAAACTATTAT
>JAUMHE010000044.1:16324243-16399451 GCA_032359235.1 Enteromius mattozi | reverse complement strand
ATATCATATTTTAATTGAATTATAAGTCTTTCGTTTTCATTCACGCCAGTGCAGATTCACACTGGCTAAACTATTATTATTATTTTATCCACCGATAAAGATTTTAACACTTAGTTTTATTCTTTTCTAATGTTGGTAGTATACATATATCCATATTTGTTGCTCTCTGATCCTCCTTTTGCATTTCCACAGGTGCGGACCGGAAAAGAGGCCGTCAGACATATTCTCGCTTTCAAACATTAGAGTTGGAGAAAGAGTTTCACTTCAACCGTTACCTTTCAAGACGGCGGCGTATTGAGATTGCACACGCCCTGTGCCTGACCGAACGCCAGATAAAAATCTGGTTTCAAAATAGAAGGATGAAATGGAAGAAAGAGAACAAATCAATGGGCTCTCCTGCTGCTGACCAAATCGGGGTCGAAGAAGAAGATGAAGATGATGAGTAGACACTCTAGTGAAAAAAATATCAAAATAGACTATACTATTCATTCAACCTGCTTTATTTCGGGATACACTGAGTTGAAAAAAAAAGACATGCTACTTACAATACTGTAGGTAAAATGTCACTGTCGTCTACCTATGTAACTTGTGTTAGAGGTGTTGATGTGTTAGACTATACTATAGTAAATATAGTAATACAAGTAATTTTAAACGCATTTTAATATAGTCGTATACGTTTAATACTCGTATTGTATATGTAGCCTAAATTATACATATGATTAATATTAGTGTTAATAATACTGGATCATATATTTCATATATTTGTGGCCCACATTTTTGTGACCTGTTACGTTCGGCCTAGTGACTGTAGGGTCAAACACAGAAGGGAGCAAGCTGTTTTTAATGATTTCATATTTTGATATGTTCCTATTCTGTATCTGTGTAAATTTCTGTCCTGTCTGCTAAAGCATTTCTCCCTGTTGTATTTTGCGCAAGTGTTAAAATAAACGAACTGTGCAGCTGACCACGAGATGTTGGAATTTTTGCCTCTCGAGAAATTTTCTTTTCTGTGCTCTTTGGTTGTTTTTCGTTTCGAATTGTATTAAAACCTTAATAATGTTGAGAAAAGACCTCTAAATATGATAATACCACGAGCATGTATGTTAATATTTTTTAAAGACCCGTGCCTTTTTGTTTTTTTTATTTTGCCCTAAGACACTCGAAAATTCGCCTCTGTTGTGTTTTATGCAATAAATATAGTAATATTATAGTAGTAATAATAATAATAAATTATAAAGTAATAAAAACTGAAGCAACCTCGCCTGGATGTCTAATTTCACTTTTATCTATATTAGTTAATTTCTATTCTCTAAAAGGCTAAAACATCCTCGAAACAAGCTTTTTTTTTTTTTTGATTAACAATTGCATTGGTATATTACTAAAATCTTAATAATATACTAAAAAAACTTAAATTAATACTTTTATATTATTTGGGAATTACGATTGCTTTGTTGTGGACAAAATAATAAAATGAAAATGTCGACAATAATAATAAACAGTCTGAACATTTGAAATGTTTTAAATATCTATAAATTAACTAAATATGTACAGTTATTTAATTTGGTAGATTTAGTAGATCAGTGGAAGTGAAATTATTTCACAAAGCACTAAGCGCTGCTAGTTTTATTCTATAATATTACTATAGTGACATTGTCGTTTTTTGTCAACATTAATACAGCAGTTTTCGTTTATTGAGACTTAGTTTTTTCTCCCTTAGGTCAAGCCGAGTGCTTGTAGAAAAGTGACAGGTTCTGTATCGTGTGAGACCAAAAGAAGGCGTTTATATTATGGGGTTGTAAACTAATGTGTTTAGTGCATCAATAAAAAGCCGGAAACGCCATAAAAGGGACAAAAAAATCTGCAGAATGGGAAAGCGGTTGGTCTTTTCTTGTTTCAGATCTTGTAGCAGCAGTTAAGCTTTTGGTGACAATAACCTTCCCGATTTAGACAAAACTAATATTATAAGTGACCCGTATTTGTATTAAATGTGTTTATTTTGTTTAAAGGCAAATCACCAAAGTCTTCAATGCTATTCGCTTTATTATGCTTTTTAAAAGTGTGCATTTTGTCGCATTGCGAATTTTTTGTGCATCTATAGTTCAGTGCAGTGTATTTCTCGCTTGAACTGTCAGGATTGAGCATTACACTATAATGCCATAACTGACCGATATTTTCGTCCTACGTCGTTATTTATTATTTTATTTTTTTAATTATAACAATTTTTTACTAATATGCTTTTCTGTTTGAATCGAGATTTGTTTTATTTTTCCAATTCTAAATAATATAAAAAAATTAAATTTGAAATATTTTATTGGCTAATTCTTTTTTGTTTTGTTTTATTCATATTGCTTTACGATATTATGGATCTGCTTTTCAGGCAAATCAGCTACAGCATTTTGAAAATAAAGAACAAAGACGTGAGGTAGACGTTATATTAAAAAAAGCCACTAACCAGTTTATAGCACCGTAAACCTAACATCAGTGTAGTATCTCTGATCTGTCTCCCTTGATTCGTGACATTGTTCTGGATTGCTTAACTTACATTAAGGCTCCTCCGTGCTAAATTGTCTTAAGGTATATTAAAAAAAAAAAAATCAAACCGCACTAATGTTATATTTCGGTTTCAAAAACACAAATACCACATGCTCCAGCCTTTTATCTTACCCATTTGACTAATACGCTTTTTAGTTACTATATCAGTATATCAGTGCGTGGAAAGAAGCACGAAAATACGAGATTTTCCTTGTGATTGTACAGGGAAAAAGATGGCGACGGCAGAGCTACTGCTGTTAAAACAGTCATGAAGAAATGCAATAAATTCCTTGTTGTTTTATGAAAATTTACAACTTTGTGATAGAACTTTATGAGTGCCTGGGTCCTGGGATTGGCCGAGGATGGTCATGTGGACGAGTAACCGTGAACATGAACTTTTTATGATTTCCCAAGTGGTTATATTGCAGCATTCTTTTGGCCGCAGCACTTAATGTAGCTTCACCGTGCTCCTTAAAGGTTCTTGCTCTATTTTTATAGTATATTTTGACCAACTCTGAAAATGCACACAGTCGGAGAGCGTTGTTCAGACTGATGTTCTCAGAATGAACAGGGAGAGAACAGCCTCCTCTCCGCTCTGCTATGCTAATGTGGCCGCCTGTGATTGGGATAACCACTGCGATGGAGTCTTATTGAGATCTGGACACGCAGTAGGGTCTCATCTAATTTTTCATACGGGGGTCTGACTCACGTTGACTAAAGCGGGTGAAACGGATGGAAGCTGTGGTGCCGCTGTCATTTTCACTGCTTCGCTCTAATGGCGGGACCAAGAAGAGCAACAGGACTTACCGAGCGCGAGCTACGGCGAGAGGTTTGCGCCTCTCTGTCCTGGTGCTGGGTGACGAATTATCAACAAAGGTAAGTCTGTCATTGTCTCACAACCGCATCGGTTCTCTGAGGTAGGCGCTCGACCAAGCCTAATCATGCGCACTGGACGGACGTACTCTACTTCTAAGCTGTACACGCGCGACTTATTAGTAAACACCTTATGTAAATCCAATTATTCATTTCCATGTTGGGTGGAGCAGGGTTTTGGTGCCTTTCCTTGTGTTTTCGTCTGGTCAGCGTTTGGATGTTCAGACCCAATGCATGTTGTTCATTTACAGAGATTCAGATATGCTGATTTCGGTTTTTTCTACTGCATTACTGTATTTATGATATGGAGCGCAGTCATGGCTGCGGTGAGAGGGCGAGGTTTGAAGAAGCTGCTGTCTTACCAATCGGATTTTAGCCTTATATCCCTGGGTCAATTATTTAGTGAAATGCTCCAGATATTATTCCATGCCACATTTAATGCAATAAATGCCATAAAAAATTAATACTTACCACCGTTAATCACAAACAAAATCTAAAAATAAATAAACTAAACATATAATAATACATGAAGGCCTCACTTAAAACGTTAGGGTTGGTTCAAAATACCCCCAAATAACCAAAGGTCTGCTTGTGTTTTTGCATAGACGTCTTTCACTTCCAGATAAGATGAACAAATCTTCCAGGTTATTCTACTGGCTATTGTTAGAGGAAGGTAATGATTCCTCGCGGCTCTGCTTGGCATACAGGGTATTGTCTCTATTCCATGCCGTGTGTAAAATGTGAAACGTTCCTACAAAAATCTTGTCCACTTGTTCACAAGCTTATTTAACACTGTATAGTGTAGACTCTATCTATCTCTCTATGCCTCACCTATTTTTGGGTGTAACTTGTATGTAATTAAAATGTTTGGAATATATCAAAATGTTTGAGAACTATAATCTCTGCATCTTACACTAAGACTGACAGTCTTAAATAAAATATATCCAATAGACTGTGAATAATTAAATATGCAGTCTTATTATATCTGCATTAACCTGGTCGGTGTTTTCTAATTTCATCTTCCCAGGTGCATGAATCTGATCAGCTTCTTCTTGTTGAGAGATGCTGACACAAATCCAAAGCATTTCCCCGCTATCTGGCGCCATCTAGTGTTCATTCTTGCATTTTGCCAACACAGACTACTTCGACTGGAGGGTGTGTTTATTGCACTGGGTATGTGTGTGTGTGTGAGAGAGAGAGAGAGCGTAAGAGAGAAAGGATTTATTACAGTGCGCATTTGTTTGCTGTATTGTGTGTGCCTGTGTGTGTGAGCGCGCGCACGGCAGCGCGCGACGTTTTATGGCAGTGTGAGAATGTGTTTTAGTGTTCTTCTAAAGCACGTTTTATGGCTGTGTGAGTGTTTGTGCGACTGTGTGCACGCAGTATCTCTTCTTCCTCTTTTATCAAGTCACACCAGCATTCGCCACTCACCAACAGATGTGGGCTTTAGCTTTTAAATATTAATAAAACCTCTTAAATGTTGTATGCAGTAAAGCACAAACGTTGCAGCCGCAGATAACAGGAAAGACAGGGAGGGGTTGTCGGCCCGGTGGCAGTGAAACGTAAAAGAATGTAGGGGCTGTAAATTCTCCTAGCTGTTCTTGCTGCTCTTTGAAGTGTCTGCCTTTGGGGAAGATTTGTGGCATACATGCACACAAAAACCTGAGGCCTGAAGGGCTTATATTCCTTCTACTCTGCTCTCTTGCTTATTGTAATGCATCCCGAATATCAGGATTTGACTACTACTAGGCAATTTTACTGTAAAGGGAATGAAGTGCGTCGAGGCCTGGGTGCGAACCGACCTGTGTGCGCTCTAGCCAAAAGCTACATCCTTCGCCAGTTTTTAAAGTCATGCTGACCTTTTTATTTCTTTGGCGTTCTCTCTTAAGGAAGTACACACTCCAAGCAATAAGTGTTTATTTGGACTGGTAGTGGGCATAGTAACCGGAAAGAGAAAGAGTGAGAGAGAGAGGGAAAAGTGAGAGGGAGGAGGGACTGCTTGAAGATTGTACGACTCCTGTTTAATGTCGTAAAGAGCGAATGTGTGATATGGTTTGTCTCTTGGTTTTTGTGTATATTTGACGGCTCTGCCGTTTTGCACCTTAAGTACTATAATTTGTAAGCAATTCCAGTCACAAGACACAAGTTTCCATAATGTAAAAAGTACAAGCACTCTCCTTTTATTTGCATAGCTCCCGCATTTATGACTTCAATGATTTATGCTATTTCAAAACATGGATAATTGCAGGGCGGATTTTAAATCATTGGTAACACAAATATAAAAGACCTGTTTAAAGTAGCTTAAAGTGAAATTAAAATGTTTTATTCTTTGATCAACCTAACAAACACAACCATCATCATTTTTGTTGAAAACAGAGAGTCGTTGTCTTTAAAACCATCCACACACTCAGAAATCCCTTGTTATGAGTGGCTGACAGAGCTTCTGAAAATCAATAAGGCTTTTATCTATTAGGTTCATGATGTTAGTGAAATCTGATATGGATATAGAAATGCATTTAAAAAACTGATTTCAATGATTTAGTAATTTATAAAGACGTGGACACCTCCATTTGTTTTGTATTTTGTCTAACATGCGGATTTTATCATTTAGACGCGCTTGTATTTTACTCGGACTTTACCGTGCGAGAGAAGAGATTTCATAATTTAACGTTGGGGTACAAGAGTTTGCGGACCCCCTCCCCTGACTTTTTGACAGTAAAATGCATGCGCATTTGTAAATGAAACTTGATTCACCAGATTGTTGTATATAGTATCCCTAAAATGTACAAACAAATATACATAAATTACATTACTCCATGACCTTCCGGTATTTAGGAGAGAAGATAAACAGTGAACCCGTGAGTATATAGTATCATACCATAAATACAAAGCGCGAAAATAACTTATACTCAAATGAAATTAAAGCGTGTATATAGTAGCAGTATATATGATATAAAAGCTGTAACCACAGTCTTAAAAAGCTTAAAAGCCTTAATTTATGTTCAAATATATTGTGCACGGACACACGGCATTTGGTGTAAAGCCTGCACGACATTTTAACTGTTCAGTTTCAAGAATTAGTCATTATAACAAATGTCTGACACCAGCATTCAAAACAGTGAATTTGTGAACTCTTTATATATGTTATTAATATGAAACGGTTTATACAGTTCTAAATTTGAATTTCACAATCACTATAAAAAAAATTAAAAAAAATCAGTTACTGAACATAAATGTTTTTCAAATGCATTACATAAACAGACTATAAAAGTTAGATACACGTGTAGCTATTAAAATTGTTCATTAATGTACATTTACATACTCACATACGCTCCACACTCGGGCAACTTTACAGAACGTTATAGAATATTTGACAAAAAAACTTAATATAAGAACACGTAACTCCATATCCAATCTGGTTGTAAAATTGTTCACTTTTACTCCTTATCACCAAATAAGTGACTTGCGCAGATGTATTCAGAAAAGTTGACTATCTCCATTGCTATCCAGTTGCCTCGGAATCTGTGGTTCTTCGACGAGGAACAAAATACCTGTAACGACAGAGAAAGAATAATGAAGTTAAGTAACAAAACGAGCTTTTTTGGAGAAAGACGTATCACGCTTGTATTTTGAGTTACGTTTAAATACTGTGCTATCACAAACTTGGTTAAGAATTTATAGAACCTGTAATGGTAGTTATTGCTCATTAATAATTAACAAACGTTGACCTGGCCCTTCTCCCCCTTGCTCATTTCTACAAATGGAAACACAATAGATGCTTTCCGTTAACAGAAAACTATGCAATGCGAAAGGAAACGCAGCATCCTAGTCAAAGGAAACCGAAATGAAAGTAAAATGCACGCAACCCCCACTGCGCCACCTTTAAAAATATCCACTTGTTGTGCCGCAAATGGTTTATTGGTCGTATAGCGACAGGATACCCGGCCACCATAACTGTACTTTTGGTTAATGAAAAACACACACGCTCGACCAGCGCAGCGCAACAACAAACACAAAAGATAAAACACTTTAATTATTTGCTGGCATTCTCAAACCATTCTTAATTTAAGCAAATGAGGAAACATCCTGTGCGTAATGCTGTCAAAAAATCCGAGTCTGTTTCATACTTATAAAAAATAAATTGAACAAAAGTCTTTGTATATTTACACACACACAGTATATATACGCACACACACACCAAAAATTGTGCGCCGCACGTCTTTCAAAAAATGTCATACATATAAGTACATACTTGTACTGTATGCGTCAAAATTAATATTTAGTAATTTAGATGATCACTAAATATGTGGAAAAACCGGTTTTGTATATACACCAACATATCTGTTACCTATTGGATTTTGTTAAATAGTTTTGCTCAGGCTCATTTACTTTGCACTGTTTATATATAGGCTTTGGTTTTCTTTAACACGTCGTTTACCATTTATAAATCACTATGAAATTACAGTGATGAAAAAAGCGATGAAGCCGCGATCATCAATATGTCATTTTATCTATTGTGACCTACTTGTGCGATAAGGCCTAGTAAATTACCTAGGCTATCTGAAATATAAATAAGGAAGGATGAAATATTACCAAATGTTGTGTGGAATAATGTGTGTTTGGAAACTGTGCTACTCCGGGGCTTGTATGTTGACACTCTGTTCTCCAATGGTGTGATAGGACCAAAGACGACTGTATGTGGGGGCACAAAGTGTCGATGTATTCAATTTAGCGTTTTAAAATTCCTATGTGATTCGTATTGTGCAATCTCATTGGAAGGTACGGAAAGGGAGAAGGGATTAAAAAAAAAAAATCTAGCTCTCTGCTCCGGGGTCCCCCGGCGCGTGCAATCACAGCCCCCCTCAAGGGTGCTATTTTGCAGGCACGTCCGCTCGCTATTGGTCAGTGGCTGGTCAGATGGTACGGTTTCCCTCTGTCCCGCACTGGCACATAGCCACCCAGAACACCCCCCCACCCCCCCAACTAAAACCCAATCTCCGATAAACTACTAATAGCTAAACCACTTGGACTATAAAACACAACAAATCATAAACCAAGCAAAAGAGCCGTACCCTCCCAATGAGTTCCTATTTTGTAAACTCAACTTTCCCAGTGACTCTGCCCGGAGGACAGGAGTCGTTCTTGGGACAGATACCGTTATATTCCTCCGGATACACAGACCCTTTACGACACTATCCCGGTGCTGCTTATGGAGGTTCCAGTGACCAACAGAAGGCGTACCCATCCTCCTTTTACCAGCAAGCGAACGGTGCCTATGGCAGGGCAACCGCCGGTCCCTGCGACTATGCGACAGCAACCTTCTACAGGGAAAAGGACCCTGCCTGCGCCCTCGCCAGCATAGAGGAACACTCCTTCGTTCTCAGTCAGGATCATCGCAAGCAAGACTGCACGGGGTCGACGGGGAAAAGCATCTACTCTGAGGCCGACGAACAGAAGCCGTCAGCGCCGGTTTATCCTTGGATGCAACGGATGAACTCGTGTAACGGTGAGTTCATGTTGTCTTTTTCACCCTTCATTTTTCTCATCGCTAATAAAGACGGAGCTAGAGCGTGCTATACGTGACTTACAGCTCCACTGTACAATGCCGGAAGCCCGTACAGTGCAAATACGCTCGTCTCCACCATAGTGTCATATTGGAAGTAAAGCCACTCCTGTAAAGTTCTGTGAAATCTCTCATATGTACTGTACTTGATTTTGAGGGAGGACATTAAGAAAAATGTTCGCCGCAAGGCTCATATCATTTAAATCACCGGAGAAGCTTGTCTAATTATAAACAGAAGAGCTGTTGCATTACCGTATGTCTTATTGCAAAATGACCATTGTTGTTTTGACACATCTGTTACTGTTTGTCCCTTCTTGGGATACGAACAATGGCGAGTGTATGGTAATATAAAAAGCACGAAATATAGCCCATGATTAGACTACTATAGTTCGTGAAACAGAATGAAACTCTAAAGTGCAATAGAAGTTGAATACTCTGTGCATTTTTCATCTATTGATTTTAGTCGCTGCCCATTACTAGCTCTGTCCGTTAACAGTGATTTCATGTAAAAAAAAAAAAATCAGTATGGAGATCTTTGTACATGTTTCAGCCACAAACACAACTTTGACAAGTGCTCAGACTATTACTGGACGCATGTGTCTATGTTTGGATATAAAGTTTGATATGTAGCATATAAAAGCATATATCCTTTATTTATATCTGTCACGAAATAAGGAGAATCACATTTCCTCTGTATTTTTCCCCTCGTCGTAATAAAACTGTTTTTGACCTCCCAATACGTCCGCACATGGGTTTAAATGACGACAAAATAACTAAAAATGGCCATAATAAACATTTTTAAATGTGGCAAAAATACAAAATAGCATAAATGTGTGATACTGTGGACTGTATTGTAGGTGCATAAATTTCACACTGCCTTGAGTGTTTCTTGTCATTATGTCACCCCTCGAGTTGTTTTCTCCGGACGCATTTATCATTGTAATAAACAGGCTGTCGGTGTTAATGTTTGACTTTTCTCTTTTATCTCATGGACAGGGACTTTCGGTAACGCTGGCCGAAGGGGTCGTCAGACGTACACTCGCTACCAGACGTTAGAATTGGAGAAAGAGTTCCACTTTAACAGGTATCTGACCCGAAGACGCCGCATCGAGATTGCGCACGCACTGTGCCTGACAGAACGTCAGATAAAGATTTGGTTCCAAAACCGGCGAATGAAATGGAAAAAAGAGAACAAATTGATCAACTGTTCACAAACCAGTGGCGAAGAGGAGGAGGAGAAGAGGACAGAATGAAATTTTAAACGATAAAATCCCCCCCAAAATAAAACTATTGCATAGAGGGCACCAGACACCACTCTGTAACAACACAAATGAAGACTTTCCATCATGTTAGCAACTGTAGCATTCCTGTTAACTCATAATTGTAATTTCTTTTGTGATTTCTTTTTTTTTTGTACATGACGTTTAAAACATGTGGTTTTGTGCGCTCTTACTCTGTCTTTAGATTTGCTCTTATAACTGAAATATCCATGTTGAACGAAGCTGTTTGAAATGTGTGTCATATTCGTGTTTATATTTAAGCTGTGTAAAAATAAAAATAAATTCCCATTGTACGGAAAAGGTTTTCTATCTTTCATTTTTTTTGTAAGGTAAACGTATAGACACTATGAGCTAATTTCGTGAGACTGGGTAAAAAGCAGTCAGAGATTCTAGAAAAACACACTAGCTATCAGTTGTGTTTGTATGTGTGTGTGTGTGTGTGTATATATATATATATATATATATATATATATATGTATACACACCACGTAGGCTACCTTACTTTTTGTTTGTTACTGAATAAAACACACAAATCTTTCCGCTTGTACCTATATGACCGCCGATCATGAAATGACGAATCCTTTTGCGGTACAACACCTGTATGCTTTCCCTGTATTGTTTTTTATTTTTTTATTTTTACCAAGAAAACTAGTTTAAACAAATTACTGTTGATCCATAGGTGATGTCATGAGAAATACAGCCTTTACCGCATCTTTAGCCTGTAGGGCAACGCGATAACCATGCACTCTTCTGCGTAATTAGTATGAAATGTCAGTACCTGCAGGATAATATGTAAATACATGATACATTTATTAGTGTGCACATGATATTTTAGTACAAATACTGGTCACCTGTTTTCCTGATTTTATTAGACAGGTACAAAGCCCCCAAAAAGTTTGCGTTAGGGATTTGGTTTCGCTTTTTGGACTACTAAGAGGCCGAACGTTGCCCACTTGGTTCCAAAATACTTTCTACAAAGTGAGAGGTGAGAAGGTTCAGCAGGTTTTAATAGATAACCAAAAGAGAAAGCTGACCTGTCGGCGCTGGTCACTCACCCTGAGAGACTATACAGCCTGGAGGGCTAAGCGACAATAAACCAAATTTTTCAGTTTGAGGTTCCTAAATTAAATAAAATAAAAAAAAAACTAATATCAAACACAATTTACATAATAGAAAAAAATAAAAGTAGTAACGCACACGTTTTCTACACGAAAAATCGCATTAAATTATATTTAGCTATATTTGAAAAGCAGAGCATACATGCATCTGTGCATGAATGTGTGTTCACAGAGCACAATGGATGGACTTCATGCTTCTTCCCAGCCTAGAATATTGTATATATTTTACTTTTTAAATTGTCCACTTTTCCGAGTATCAAATCTATAGCTAAAATATCAGTGTAAACATTGATCTGAGGTATTTAAACGGTGCTTTTCCGTCTTTAAAGTAATGAAAAGGTAATGGAAGTGTAGTACAGATTTACATTATGCACATACATGAACCAGCATTTGGCGTTTTGTCAACAAACCATATATCATCTTGGAACATAAATCACGATCTCGCATTCCTTATATTCATTCCACAGAATTTGCTGTGTGAGGAGCTCATCTTTGGAACGCGTCTAGTGAAAAGTCACATCGCTTCTCGAGTTGAAAAAATACATCTGCGGCAAGACTAAGAATGGAATATGTTGCAAGGGTTTTTGAATTTCCTCTCTTTAAACTGTAAATAATATAGTATTTATATATATTTCATGCATTCAATGTTATCATCAGTGCTTAGTTTTTTAGTTTCATTATTTTAACTTGACATAAGGTACAAACTATTAAAGTAGCTGTGGAGTTTCACAATGTTACAACCGTTATAACGTTAGAAATGTACCATAATATATACATAAACTGTAAAAACGTAATTGTTTTATTTATTCTTTTTTCCCGAAATGATGTGACAGTTAACTGTATTGATTTCTGCATATCAAGTAGCCTACGCGTTAGCCTGTAGTTTTTGGGCAATGTCTGTACGCGTAAAGGGTCGATAAATACACTAAACCACATTAATATCACAAATAAACTACAAAGATGATCAGTTTTATTCCCATTTAAAAGAAATATAACTAGCGTTGAGCTCTGAAAATATCTTTCCAGCGTGCAATAAATTTTATTCCCAGTAGGTGACGCTGTCTGCTTACATGCAGCAAATCCCTGCAAAGGGAGGAACACGTTGACTCGAGTCTAACGACTCCCCGTCTCGTCATCATTTGTAACCATAGAGCATGAATTACCTCTTGAAGTCATCAGTGAGAATTTACGACTGGTCAACAAAAGCACGTGATTCTCAAACGCACCCCCACCCCCATATTTGGCCGCATACATAGCAAAAACGAAGTACAGTGCATTGCTATAATTCATTAATACATCATAAATCGTGAAGCACAGCGTTATAACGACCAAGATCTACAAATCAAGCCCTCTAAAACAACCTAAATGAGCTCTTACTTTGTAAACTCGTTCTCAGGGCGCTACCCAAATGGCCCTGACTATCAGTTACTAAATTATGGAACTAGCAGCAGCGCTATGAACGCCTCGTACAGGGACTCCGGCACCATGCATTCAGGCTCTTACGGCTACAACTACAATGGAATGGACCTAAGCGTCAATCGTTCAACCAGCACTGGCCACTTTGGGGCGGTTGGGGACAACTCCCGGGTCTTCCAGTCTCCAGCCCCGGAGACGCGATTCCGGCAGCCGTCAAGCTGCTCGCTCGCGTCTCCGGAGCCGCTGCCTTGTTCCAACAGCGAAAGCCTTGGACCCAAAGGCTCTTCGCCCCCTTCCGACCAAAGCACCACCACTGCGGGTAATAATCTAACCAACAACACACATTTCACAGAAATCGACGAGGCCAGCGCTTCTTCTGAGACCGAGGAGGCGTCGCACAGAGCGAACAACTCTGCACCCCGGACACAACAGAAGCAAGAGACCACGGCAACCTCCACTACCTCGGCGACGTCCGATGGCCAAGCTCCCCAAATATTCCCCTGGATGAGGAAACTACATATTAGCCATGGTACACACGTATTATGTTTACGTCTCTTTGTTTGCTAGCGAATGCGTATTGTGTTCACTTCTGATTTTGATTCACGTGAGGCGTCAGTAACAGTCTTTATTTTAGATTTCTGTGAAAGTGCCATAAATCTATCAAGCTTGGAGCCTCGCAAACTGTAGAAGAGAGAATGGGAGCGGGGTGGAAGAGAGGGCAGGAAGGTTTACAAGTTGTTGTTTCTGTGAAAAGTTCAGCTTTATGGTGTGTGGGAATGTGATTAGTTCAGTGTTGGAGAACCGGTAATAAAACGGAGTGAAAGAACACGGGATAAAAGGCGAGAATAGTGGGAAAAACGGGGGGGGGGGGACTCAACACATATAATAATAATTTAGAATGTTTGGTGCTGTGTTACATGTACGAAATATTGAGGTTTTAAGACGTGAAACGAAACAAAAACAAATGCCATGAGCCTACAGTGAGGCGCTGTGCAGTCAGTGTACCATTTGGTGATTTCCCTGTACGCATTCAGCTGTAAATCGTGTCACTCATGTGTATCTATAGCAAAAAAAAAGTTGTTGGAAACTGTTGTTGAAATGATGTGCAGGTCAATTCTCGCTAATCTTTATTCCCCTTTGCGTTTTGTCCACATTATTCAGATATGACTGGACCAGACGGCAAAAGGGCCCGAACTGCATATACCCGCTATCAGACGCTAGAGCTGGAAAAAGAGTTCCATTTCAATAGATACCTCACCCGAAGGAGGAGGATAGAGATAGCCCACGCTCTGTGCCTCTCAGAGCGTCAAATTAAGATATGGTTCCAAAACCGGCGGATGAAATGGAAAAAGGACAATAAACTGAAGAGCATGAGTCTGGCTACCGCAGGTAGCGCTTTCCAGCCATAGTTGTATCCCAAGTCCTACTACGTGGTGTGCAAAAGAAAATCACGAGGAAAACGAGATGAAAAATAGGTCTCAAAACATTACTTACAGAGTAC
This sequence comes from Enteromius mattozi, assembly GCA_032359235.1. Taxonomy (NCBI): domain Eukaryota; kingdom Metazoa; phylum Chordata; class Actinopteri; order Cypriniformes; family Cyprinidae; genus Enteromius; species Enteromius mattozi. The sequence goes on along the minus strand of JAUMHE010000044.1, from coordinate 16,385,168 downwards.
TGTACATCGCGGCACCTTTCGGCATGTTATGGATGTTTTAGGCATTTTAAAATTCTACTGTGGTACTGCTATAATGAAACAAAAATTAGTGTTCATATGTTGTTCTTTTAATACTATGGTGACTATAATTTTGGCAAGTAAATAAAACTGAAGGGGAAAGAAGCTATCAATATACCGCCTGATGTTCTTGTTATAAATATTGTTTATGTGTCAAGTGCTATGTTAATGCTTTCTTGAGAGTTAGCATGTGAGCTCTTAAATGTTATAACTTATTTACCTATACACGTGTATACCTTTTGAGTTTACAGCTTAGAAACGCATCTGCCCTTGTATGAAGTGAAACTCTAGTTTAGTGGTGACTGCAGTAAATTTAGCAGAAGCCTCTGTATATTTCATGCTCCTCTGTTTAATCATTGTCTAAATAATCACATTCAATTTGTCATGTGTTCAAACTCTTCCTATTATTTTGAGAAAAAAAAAGGAAATGTGTAAATAGTCCTCACTAGATTCTTGTACCCGTTCATACGTGTGTATAGTTGTATTCCAAATATGTAATTGTATATTACTGGATCATGTTTATGTTCCAAAAAGGATGTACATATTGAACATTTTTATTGTGATCAGTTGGCTATTTGTAGTAGGCAGAATGAACGGCAAACGTGTGGAAAACGAAAAAATAAAAAAATAAAATAAAAAAGCAATGTCATGTCGAACTGCCTGTTAGCATTTTGCCAAAAAAGCTTTTTGTATTTGTTTGTAGTTTAACTTGGAGTAAAAAATAAAGTTCCTCATATTCAAATCTTATACCTTTCTTGACAGTTCTTCAATTTACACACAACCGAGACAACCAAATCTTGTCAATGTTTGACAGTTATCGATTACACACTCACAATATTCTCTGAAAATCAAAAAGCTGCACGGTTCTTTAAATGACTGAGAAACGTTTAGCTACGCCACAATGCAGATTCCTGAACTGTATACTGACAGTTCACACTCAACTTGGACACGAATAGCAAAAAGCTAAAATGCCCTAACTATTAAGCGAAAACAGACATTAGGAGAAATATTCACCAAAACCTGGCGCGTATACTAGTTAAGACCCGCTAATTCTAAACAACACACATTTTCCAGAATGTTTATATAATTTGCAAACGCTCTACCATGTAAACCCTTGTATTTCTGAGTCCTAGTAAACAAGCACTGAACCTTTACACTTACCATGCGTGCCAAACTCTTCTCTACCTCTAAGTTTTGAGAGCCGAGTGGAGGTCCCCGCAGTGTACCAGCGGCCACTTGCCTTTTGTAATTTTGCTTTTCCCTTTGCCCAAACTATACAAAAAGTAGCTATGACATTTACATGTCAAACGGATGAGCGTTTTATCTTGAAGTTAGATCGTAAAAATCGCCCAGGCCACAGACAGATACCCCTTACTGGCTCTCAAAAGTCACGTGGGGTCCATAAAGTTAGTTTTATGGTTTTGGGGAGTTGACAATGTACTATATATTTCACATTCTAGAATGCAAGTGACGGTTTAACTGCTTCGAGGGGATTCTAAAGGGTCAGTTGTGAGAGGAAGAGCGTACCAGTAGGCCACTACAGTGCCAGTGTCTAGTCGGTGCAATGTCTCTCCGGTTCTACTCACTTGGAGGCGGAAATATGGATAGTGGACCGTGCAGAGTCAAAGTAAGTTCAATTTAAGGCTGCATTGGCCGGTGATTTGATCTAGGAAGATGTGGGAAGGAAAGGAGGGGTATGTCTCAAGTAGAAGTGTCAATCATTTTGTTCCTGTGAGTGCAAGAAGAGGTCCTTAGATATTGGTTGTGTCATACGCTAACGCGTTATCACAAGGGTTCATGTATACTAGTACAGTGAATCAGCATATAAACTTTGGTTACCAAATTTTTTTAAACTTCAAGTTTTTCTTTTTAGTGAAAAACTTTTTTCCGGTCTATTTAATCGTGTGTATTAATCGCGTGTGTGTGTGTGTGTGGCTTATATAAATATAATATATATATATATATATATATATATATAATTTTTAATTCTATTCTTCCCTGTTCTGCTGTGTTTTTTTCCTCAAAAGCTCTTGACATTTTTTAAATATTTGTTAGCTGCACAAAATGGCGAATAATTTTTATTAAATGGGTGAAAATCATCTCCCTGGATCTCTCTTTTTCACACACGCACACACACGCACGCAGACACACACGCAGACAACAATATGACAATATGCCTCCCTAAGGTTCTACAAGCAAAGCTTTGTTCCTTCCCCGCCCCTGTATTTTCAAGGGAGGAAGCGCGTAAGGAACACATAGTTGTACTTTTTTTTTTTTTTAATGGGCAACAACTAAAGCAAAGTATTTGGTTAGACTATGATATAACTATATGTTTATCACAGACAAATAGCTATGATAATATAGATATCCTACGGCATAATTGAACTCTCTGAATAAATATTTTTGATTGTTCTGTCAGAGCACTTTTGTCGCTTGAGGTCAGTTCGGGTTCAACTCAAGTATACAGTTTAAGTATATTCTTGTATTATACTTAAGGCAGAGCGAATGACCTCTTGATTATTATTATTACTTTTTTATTTTATTTTCTTACCTGTAGCAACAAAGAAACTAAGACTTTACTTCTGATATTAACTGTTATGTCCTGTAAATCCCACCAAACTTTGCCGTCACTACAGTTAGAGCGTGTAACTTGACAAGGCTCAAAGCATAATAATGCAAAACACTGTTGTTAACACTACATTTAAAACGGTAAAACTGCTTCCTAATATCATTCAATAATATTAAATAATCTGTTAAATTATTCAGTGGACATTAATACAAGTGATATTTTAGCTATTTACTATAATCTAAATTGCGTATTCATTACAAGCGGTAAGGGTACTTAAAAAAGCCTGTAGCATATGTATAAGTAACACAATATGTTGGACATTGATTTTCGGGACCGGCTTGCCAGACCTTAACCTTTATTTAAAAAACACGTTGCAAATTAATCGAAAATAAAATACCTTATGCTTATTTTTTTAACAAATACTTGTTTGGCTCTTTGCTGCTCCTCTACATTTAACATCAACATTACCTCCAAAATAATAAATGTTAAGCTTTCAGGGTGTTTTACAGCCTACTTTCAATGAGTGTTACAGATTTTATAGCCCTCCATTTGGCATTTTTGTGTGTGAGAAAGAAGAAGAAGGAGGGAGAGAGAGCGCGCACAAGAGTGAAGGAGACTTTGTGTGTGTGTGTGTGTGTGGGTATGTCCGAGCAACAGAGTTAGGAAGTTTCAGGCCATAAACAGGAAGGCGAAATTGTGGTCTCAAGCTTGAGTCGAGGGCTACCGTTTCATTTTTCATCAGCTTCCTTTTTAATGATATGAGTGGGGAGGGCTCTGGTCTCTGAAAAAAAATACGAGCATTCCTCTATAAAGTCACTTAAAAAGACAGGCGTCCATACAACCACAATCGAGGTCAACCACAATCATAAAGTCCATACTTATAGCATACAATGCAAATACAAAACAATGCAAAGTGAGGAATAGCAATTTCCCTTGAGTGTTTATATGTGCTGTGAGTCACTAAGGCGACTGGGCGTTAATTCTAGGTGTGTTTGTGCGTCAGAGAAATATTTGCAGGGTGTGTGTGATACGTTTTGACACAAACTCAGGGGATCAAAGACTACGGTCTATGAATGTGGTCTGTGAAAGTTAGCCCAAAGACATGGACGACAATTTGGTAGTACTATACTTTTTATAGATGTCCTCTGAACTTCGTTGCATTTCAGTATTCAGCATTCTCTGTCCATTGAGCATCTGGTACTAAAAATCAATTTCTATGATTTCCATGAAGCCTCTAACATGTAGACGCAGCAATGACGAACGTTTAAATAGCAATTTTAAAACTAATGCGTTTTGCATATTGATAAGGGGCAATCTGCGAGCATATCTCATCCATAATGCATAGGGACGGGATCATCCAGGGGTCAGCAGACGGGCACTGCTGCGAAGGCGCAAGCGCAAAACAATGCAACTAGTCCATAAAGCAAAATTACGCGATGTTTGTCCTTACATTTTTTAAAATACAGTTATTATACAAATCGGTTTCCTTTTTATTTTTTTACATTTGTTTTATTTCTTCAATTCAATTTAAAGCCAAGACGAAAAAACCCCTGCAATGTAGTGTGGTGTTTGCTGCACGTTCTGCTGGCCTTCTTGGCACTTCAGAGAAGAATAAGGGTGGACTGGCAGATGATACAAGCAGAATTTGAACTCCCGTCGCCCGCTCGCCATATCCGGGCTAACCACTAAGCCACAGATTGATTATTCTTATAACCCGTTTAAAACGTTGCCTAAGAATCGTCCGAATTCAATAATTCAAAACACCTGATTACACACTACAAATTCTGCAAATATCTAGCTGTTCGATTATGAATTGTAACTAATGTACAATAAAAAGTATTAATTTACACAATTCTTAAACCGTCTGGTTATAGGTTAAGGCTAAAAAAGAGCACATGTATCTTGTTTAAATGTTTTACATATGTATAAATCATAATTAGGCTATAATAAATGAATCATAAAATATCATAACGAACAACAAATGAGTTGTTGTTATTTGTAATAATAATCTCAATATTTGTTAATTGCCTAATATTTGTTAATAGCCTAGATATAATTATTTTCCAATTAAATGTTCTAATTAAAATTTATTTAAAGTTATGATGGTAATTTTATCAAATTTAAATGAAATGTAAAGAAATGTTTACGGCAAATAAGTCAATTTTTAGATTTTAATTTTATTTTCCATTTTATTTTAAAGATTAGCTAGAGCAAATATATTTACAAGACTTATTTGTAAGTTATCCTATATATTTTTTTGTTTCTTATTTTTTTAAATAAAATGCATATTAAATATTTTCTTCTTCTTCTGACGTTATCCTCGAGTCAGATGTTTCTCAGATGTAACTCTCCTTCATCGCCAGCAGAGCCCGCTTTAGACCAAGATCATGATGTCTGAGGCTTTTGGTTTCTGCTTGTAGCCCTGGACAAAAAGCTTTCGAAACATTTAGAAATACGTGATTTTAATGATCAGCATATAATACAGTCCTAATTCCATCCGATAGGTTTCAAGGTTTTCTGTCGTGATCTGAAATGTCCTATCTAACACTTTTCAGCATTTGGCCGATAGAAACACCATGAGCCAGCCTAGTTCAATGCATTTGTCGTAAATCAGGAAGCATAAAGCTATGGTTTAGGCACAAGATTGGCTCTTCTCCCTTCTCTCTCTACGTTATATCCAAAGGAGGGAGAGAAGGTAAACGTACTCTCGTCAGAAGTGGCGCGAGATTTGGCGGGGTCAAAAAGTTCAGGGGTCAAAAGTTTACGTAGTACGTGACTCGGTCGTTGGCTGTCGACTCACTGCGCTTGACCAATCGTTGGATGTCAATGGCAAAGTGGGAGAAGGAGAAAGAGGGGGAGTGAGGGGTTTCAGACTGTCTCTTTTGAAAAGATTAGAAAAATGATAGAAAGAGCAGAGCTGAGAAGACCGACTTTGTAACAAAGCACGTTCCCGAGAAAGGGTGTGTTGGAGAGAAAAAAAAAGACAATCGATTAGGGCATCAACGAAAAGGCCTGATGTTGCAGTGCGAAACTTTTATAAAATGTAGCATAGTTATTCAGATACATTTGATTATATTGCAATTATGCATTTTGTAAGAAGGCAGGTTGTGTTATTAGAAAAATAAGGCCAGTCAAAGGCAGATATAACAGATCATTAGATTTATTCGTGCACTTTAGAAACGTGACTCTCGAAGAAAATCATTAAAATCAATTTGTTTACCTGTCAAAAATGCAACAGACATTTTGTTTAAAAATACAATATTAAAACGATTAAGTAATTGCTAATTAGGCTACTTTGTTACTTTCCTAGTATTTTAAGTCCAAATGTGAACTTCCTTGTCAAAAGTAATCATTTGAACTCTACATACGAGACAGTTTACACATATAGGGTTTCTGACGAGCGGTTTACTTTATGTCATAATATTCACGTGAACGTGAGAAATAAGAAACGCATATATATTCTATACATTTTGTAATAAAATAAGCTTACTGTTAGTGACTGAGCTTGTGAAAATAATGCGCTGAATGCGGGCACAAAGCAACGCAAATAAAATATTTTTCTTTTTCTGATTTCGAAAGGAATAAAGCTAGTTCAGCGACGCAATTGCTTTTATTTTAATGTAAGGCCTATTATATTCCGCATTCTGTTTGTTGATCAGATTCTCCTCGCTCGAAACGGAAGACCACCTGCGGTATTTTGTTTACATGTTTAAAATGTAGACAAGTTGCGAATAAACACAGGAAATTTGTTTAAGAAGCACATTTCCCTTTCTTAGGAAACGCAATTGTAGAGTCACCATATCATATCATATATCATATTCCATCAATCGTCATGAATAACTTAACAGCAAAAACTAAAAGTAGGCTAACAACAAAACAAAAAAAAACTAAATAAGTAATATGCCTACTCCTAAACGTATTGTGTGTGTGTGTGCATTTTATATTATATATATAGGCTATATATATATATATGTTCACTTTTTACAAGGCGAAAAGATTGAGACATTGGGATTGGATCTAGTTTGGTTTTCATTTTTATTTGAGAAATTAAATACTGATTTTAAAGGCGTGTTCGGAATATATTAGTGTTGAAACAGCGCCGAGGAACTTGGCAATTGATAATTTGTTCATGAATATTAATTTTTTGGCACGAACATTTGGTCTAATAGCGGTGAGTCAGGATGATGTGAGGTATGTGAGGACTTGGTATTCTCAGAAACAACGTACGTAAGTGGTGAATAATTATATTAGAAATCTCGTCCCATTTGGAGTTCAGCTAGAGTTCACTGAATTAATTTCCATTCCATCGTAGCATGTGCCGTTGCTGGGCAGTGTTGTACCCTCATTTATTTTATATATATATATGCTATATATGCGTGTGTGAAAAATGTAAACACATTATGAAAACACATTGTGTGTTAATCTGCTCAAAAGGTAACGACAAATGCCCACATTCCACATTTACAAAAATATGTTATGTAGTCTAGATCATTTTTGTATATATTTGTTTTTATATTATTTGAATTGTATTTAAATATATTTCGAAAGCGCTCGATGTTGCAAAGCGAAAACGGTGAAGGGGCTATAACAATATTTAAAACATTTTAAAAAGCTGTATCTTTTTTTAAAAAAAATTATATTGTTGTAGCCCCTTAACACTTTTCGCTTTGCAACATCGAGTGCTTTGGAAATATATTTAAATATAATTCTAAACAAATAAATACATTCATTTTTTTAGCCTGCATAATGTATATTTAAAAATGTGTATTTTTTTTTTAAATCAAGGAGACATTTGTCGTTACCCTTTGAGCAGACTGACAAACAATTATATATGTTCACACACAGAAATATATTTTTATTTTTAGTTAACGAATTAACGAAGTTTCAACTACTTTTATATTGCATAGATGTAGTTCTTTATTTTAAATTAATATTTAGCAGTGTGTTTGTAATAAACGGTCATTTTTATTGTCTGGACTTAGATACACGCTTAATTTCTCCTTTAGTGTTCTGAATACAACTAGGGAAATAAAGAATTGCTCTATGGTTGAACTGATTTGTGGGTTATAAAGCCTTTTTGAATGACCCCCTTTCTCGAGTCATTTTTCTTCACAGTAATGACCTGGGCACAATTCAATATGAGCGAGCAAACTATGCATGCATTACTATAGAACTTTAGAGTGGGAGAGACCCAGAGAAGGGGTGAACTGGAGGTCAGCGCGTCTAACAAATATTAAAATGTACTGGGACTCGTGACACGCCTCGCTGTTTAACAAAGACTGCCAAAGTGCGAGATTAATATGAAAACTTGAGAGTCCACAACAAAATGCCTTATATCGCCCAGTGGTTTTGTAGAGCTCACAACGGCTCGAGGCTAATGTGCATTTTATTTTTAGTTGTTTCAGGACAGAGAAGGCTGCGTTGTGTGGGGAAAGCCCCTTGTTGTTGCCAGCAAGATAAAGCGTCAAAACGAAAAATACGGCGCGATGACTCCTGCTGTCGAAGTTGGTGGCTCGCCGCTTTTTTTTATTTTTTTTTTTTTTTAAATTATTACTGTTTTTCTCTGCTCTCGAGTCGGCTGAAGATTTTCTTGGATGTTCTAATGTCCGCCTCTCTGTTATCGTCGCTTGATGTTAAAGAGGAGCTCGAGGGGACCCACGGAAATGAGAGGGAGTTGAGCACACAAAGGTATCACGGCGAGGTCACGGGCTAAACCTGTGGCTTTGGAGAAAGGAGTGAGGGGGGGGGTTCAGACGGAGGGACTCGCAGGAACGGTTGAAACGGAAAGAAGGGCTTTGGAGCGGCGACAATCCCTTGCAAAGACCGCATACGGCAAAGGAGAGAAGATATGGGCGAGAGACTACCGAAATGAGAGGTGCAACGCTCAGAGTCAAAAAAGTAAGTAAAGAAAAAGGCGCTTCATTTGCATATCGCCGCGCTCTCTTCTGCAGGTGTTTGCTTGGGCGGACCACGTGCTCGCGCACACTGTGGCCAGAATATGGGTCCCCCCTCCTATCATAACGGAGTTATGACTTTGAATTCAAGCCCCACGGAGTTGCACTGTTGCGTGTGTGGGTTTTATATGGTGAATATTTACCTTGGCTATAGTCTCTGAGCCGCGGCTTTGAATGCCTGTCGGTGTACACATTAACCCCATAATGAGGCAGATGGCTCGAGGTCCCCATGGCTTTTAGAAGGAGATGGCTCACGGGGGTGAAGGCGAGGTCGGGGACTTCAGGGGGTGAAAGGGTTAGAGTGGACACCAAGGCTGAACTTTCTCCTTTTCTGTTTCATTTGCATCGATAAAATGTGAAATAAGGTGTATAGGTTATATGCGAAGTAAAAGCTGAGCCATCTAAACACTAAATTGTTAGCCGTTTTCACGTTTTCTACTCGTACGTGGGTGCCAACGTGCTTCAGTTCGAGAAGGTCGGCACAATTATTACCGAGCAGAAATCAAAATGAATTGAGAGAGAAGAAAAGAGTCAGGCAAGTTGGAAAAAAGGACTGAAAATGGCAGAGGCCCATTTGAAAAATTGCCAGAGCTTTGACTGCCAAACGCTAGGGGTGCTACAGATTTCTTTGATATGATACAATTTTTTTTAATACACATTCAGACTGCTCAGTGGATGAAAAAAGATTTTCCTTCGTTGGAGAATATTTCGATACTATTCGATATTCTATTGATACAAGTATTCATACATTTCATTCGTGTATACTCTGGAATCAATTTATAATCTTTAGTACATTTTTGCCTGTGCCGCAGAAGAACAAAGGAACCAGAAACCCTCCTGGCTTAAATGTATATATATATATAATTGTGTGCAAATGTAAATTATGTATTTTTTTTTTAATTATACATACTATTCCAATATAATTAGGCTACAATATTTTGACATTTACTGAATAATTATTTCAAACGTACATATGTAAAAATAAAAATAAAAATTTAAATGTATAGCTGTTTGGCATTGCTGTAAATGCTTTGTGGAAGATTACAACGAATAATACCATGTATTGTGAAATGGTGCGCACTAACATTTCGTTGGACACAATATTAATTTTATGATGTTTATCTGGTGACTTTTTTACTATATAACTAGCAACTCTAGTAACTTGTTTCTAGTAGAACTTTCTTTTCGTTAAGGTATGAAATGTGGGAAACGGAGCAATATGTAGTTACAAACAATTGTAGGTCTCTCCCTCATTTTGTGCAGATTTACTGACGTAACATACTAGCTGCTGTAATAAATCGGGTAAGGTCGATGATTTTAAATAGCAACTGCAGTTTCGAAAAATGAATGCGTTTTCGTTTTTTCCACTTTCCCAATTTTTCTTACTTATACTGTAGAATTAAATAAGGAAGTCTTACCTTTTTTGTACATCTAAAAACCAGCCTTGAAATATCGGTGCATCTCCAAAACAAAAAGAAACTCCATAGAATGAATTTAGAAGTTCTTTATTTCAGAGCGTTTTTCATGAAATGAGTGACCGAGTGCTTGGTGAGAGAAACGCTTGTTTAAGGAGTCATAAAATGTTTGCTCGGTGTCAGGGGGTTAGATAACTATTGGTATTGTCCTGTGTGCATATTTTATTGTTTTATACCCTCTCACCTCGCTATTTATTCGCCGTTTGACTGGTGTTTGTCGGCAACAAACAGAGCTGACCTGCCATAAAACCCACGTTTTATTTTAGTGGCTGCTTCAGCTTGCTTTGACCTTTGTTAAGATCTGTCGCGGTCGCATTTACTTGCTGGCCTCTACGCGATTTGTATGTTAGATTCTAATTAATTATTATAAAATTCATGTGTCTCCTGAATAGATGTTGTATAGTTGTATAAGTCTTAGCCTGTATTTGTATGTTTTATTAATCTATCTATTTTTCCTCTCGAATTTTAAACGTTTAGACAGAAAAAGCACACCAGACAAAGGTGTGTGCTTCGACCGTTCAGTATTTATTGAAGCGACGAATAGCTTGAGTTCGACGGTAGGAAAATTCCATTTTCCTTTCTGAGGTTGTGTGTTTAGTTTCTATGTAGGGGATAAATGTACAAGAAAAACTCCAGTGTTTACCACAAACCATTAGCAAAGTTTATGAAGGAAGCACCGATCCATTAAGTGGCGAGACAGATTGCTGATATCCTTGGAGGCAGACTGTTCCAGGTGCAACACTTGACACTGGGAAGGCACTGTCAAGGTGAGCAGGCTCTCTCAATACCTGTCAAGAAGATACCTGTCATCTATATATACCCTGTAGATCCGGATTTGTGTAAACAGACGCACAGTCACAAATTCGTATCTAGGGGAGTATGTAGTTGATGTATAGGCTACATTTCAACTTCAACGGGGAAAGAAGATGACAAAATAACTTTCAGGTTGTTTATTAATGACTGTTTGGTAGTGGAATATTGTAGCAGGAACGAAAGTTTTTTTCCCCCCTAACAACTATTGTTTTTTCCCCTAAATTGTGGTGTAGAACGTAAGGGCTCTTATGATGTCACACATATTTTGTGACTTTTAAAGAATTCGAAATGAGGAGGGGAAAAAATGAGCAAAAAAATATTTTGTACAGTTTTGCACTGATTAATGTTTATCTGAATGCGATGATTTTTAAACATTGTTATCAGTAAACAGCGAGATATTTGCAGCTGGTGTTAATAGTGAATTGAGCACATACATTACTATTCAGTGTGTGTAGATTTGGCATACAGGATAAACGCGCTATTTGGAGTGGAATGACTGCAGACTCCGTTTAAATGCAGAAGGTCTCCTTTGTGATTTAGGAGGCTTTGTAACCTGAATTAGTTGATGAATTTTCTATCGATCTTAAACAAGCCCAGATTCATCTCTGACACGCTGCTCACGCCACGACCATTCTCTCACCGTTATTAGCGAGTGCATTTAAGAGCTTGGCCAAGGCGAGCTTCTTGCATCACTTTCCCCTGGTACCGCTATTCATGAACACTGGCCAAAATTAAGCAGGATTTTTGCTCGCCAAATCTGAAACAGCTCTTTATAGAGGTGTAGTCATGTTGTCAATGTGCAGATGAACTGAGAGGGACTGGGGGCGTGACTTTCTGTGCTGCTAGAATCCAGCATGCCTTTTCGCCGTGTCTGCTTTCGCTTGTGATTGTTTTGATTTACCCACTATCTCATCAAGCGCATAGCTACGTATGAGAAAGTATGGAATTTTGGACTATTCCGAAATGCGAGTTGATGAGCGCGGTCTAAACTGGCTAATCCCATTTCCTTATCCGGGAATCGCGAAGATCCACGCCATTGGCTGACGATGTCACATGGACCCTTAACTTTGTTCACTTGACAGAAAGTAGGAGGGTTCTACGAAACAGGAAAACGAGTAAAGGGATACATATAAATTTTAGTATATTTTGTGTGCAATTCAAAGAAATTAATGGCCATGAGTTCCTATTTGATCAACTCCAACTATGTGGACCCCAAGTTTCCACCCTGCGAGGAATATTCCCAGAGCGACTACCTACCCAGTCACTCTCCGGACTACTACAGCGCCCAGAGGCAAGACCCCTCGTTCCAGCATGAGTCGATCTACCACCAGCGGTCGGGCTGCGCCGACCCACCTTACTCATCGTGCCAGGGTTCGGGGCAGCCTGCCGCGGTCATCTCTCCGCGAGGTCACGTTCTACCCACAACCGCACTCTCGACCCCTCTCCCTGAACCAAGCCATCGCTGCGACTCGGTAACTCCGAGCCCTCCGCCTGCCTGCGGTCAAACTCCCACTAGCCAAAACACTTCAACGGTCACTTCAAGAAAAGATCCCGTGGTATACCCCTGGATGAAAAAAGTCCACGTAAACATCGGTGAGTGCAGCTAAACTTCTCTTGCTAGTGTTTCCGCGCGCAGACAGCTGAGCCACTTTAGAAAGCCTAATGTCCGGCGTTAAATCTATTGCTCCCCTTATGAAGTTGCCCTTGGTCGAGATTTACGATCGTCTGTTTGCAGGGCAATATAATTACACCCTCCATAAATTTTTATTGCACTCCTTCTTTAAGCTCTTTCGGGGTCTATGCAACTTTCTCGTTCTAATTTTTTTTCCCGAGAAGAGGTTTATGATTTCTTATGTAATCCATAAGTTAAGTTTTATGTTTTAGTAATTTGATTTTAAGTGACTGGACGGATCAATGTGTACTTTACACTGTCACTTAACTATCGTTAATAATAAAAAAAAAGTTTTATTGGAGCTAAAAAATTAATAGTTATGAGGACGATAATAAAACTTTAATGGCAATACAAACAGTCGGACTCTTTTATAAACTATTATTCCGTGATAATTAGTGATTGTATTCATAGAGCTGCCATGGTGTGCGCTGAAAAGGGGGCGAACTACGTGTTTGCAGAATCACGGCTTAACATTAGTCGCCCATAGCCAACTATAGATTATGCTTTTCCCTCATAGTGAATTGCTGAATGTGCCCTTTTTATGAATTCTTATGCAAAAATGTAATATCCGTGTTGTTTTATCCAGTGCTGCCATTACTGACTTATACTGAGCAATAAAGTCTGGACATTAATGTCACTGTCCCGACACTGTGCGATTGCTTATCCTAAATAGACAATGGCCACTTTTTTTGTTTTGTTTGCCATTTTTGCATAACCGAACCTTTTAAACAGTCACATTGTATACTTGCAAATACCAGATACACAGACATATTTTTTCATGTTTAAATATATGTATTACATTCTAGGCTAGTATTATAGTGTTTGTGCATCTGATTGTTCATGAACTGGAGTGTGAGTGTGTGTGTGGCTGTGTGTGTGATTGTGTTATACTTTTTTGTAACACGTCGCTCTCTGTATCCCAACAGTGAGCCCGAACTACTCAGGGGGTGAACCCAAGCGCTCACGCACAGCCTACACGCGGCAGCAAGTCTTGGAATTGGAGAAAGAGTTCCATTACAACCGCTATCTGACTCGCAGACGGAGGGTGGAGATTGCCCATACACTATGCCTATCCGAACGACAGATTAAGATTTGGTTTCAGAACCGGCGCATGAAGTGGAAGAAGGACCATAAGCTTCCTAACACCAAAATACGCAGCAACTCTGCCAACACTAATTCAAGCAGCGGCCCGACACTGGGAAGCAATCAGAACCGAGCAAGCGGACCTCCGCCAAGCCTATAGCCCTGCACTGTTGCCCAAAACACGTACAATTATAAAAATCGAATTTTCTGGAGTGTAGAACGTGGATTTTACCCGCGTTGTGTCTCCAAACTCTCCCCTGCACTCTTATTACAGGGATAACATACGAGGAAGATGTGGGGGAAAGGAGCAAAGAAAATGTTCATCATTTTAACACTAAAATGGGTGAAGACTCGAACTCAAAATGCTACTATAGATGGGTTGCCTTCCCAGTCTGGTTCCCATTTTATCCCGCACGCCTCTCCTGCTCACTCGCCCCTTCCATAAGCACAGAAGGCGGCAGATAGTTTTCAGATTTGGTGAAGATGGATCCGTGTTTCATCTTTAATCACGCCAAACTCGGCCCCATTTGTCATGTTTACTCTGTGGTACAAAGGATGAACCGTAGGCCTGCCCATTACCTCGACGTCTAGCGTTGTGCTTAATAAATGAGTCGCTCTGTTTTGTCAAGAAGCCTTTTCTAACTCCCTTTATTCCCCTGGCTTAAAAATAACTAGCCGAGTGTTTTTCGACTGATATGAAGTTTTGTATTTTGTAGCAATTAGGTTATTTTGCATTTGCTATTTGCATTTCCAATGCAATGCCAATGGGACTGACGGTTTATTGTGCGTGTGGTCCATTTGTCGCTCATTAAAAATACAGGGACTTGTTTCACTCGCCTGTTTAGCGCATTTCAGTTTAAGAACAGCAAATTACTAATTAGTTGTTATTCATATTAAATATACTATAAAAGTTCAATGAAGCTGGACGGCTAGATATGCATAACCAAAACCGGTACAACGCAAAGCATTTTAATGAGAGCACTGCTAAGTACTATTTGAATTACCTCAATTGTATTTTTTATTTTTTGGTCTAGTTTTATGAAGTGATACGTTTAAGTTCTTTGGACTTGATGGCAAATATCTGCAATAGCTAATCTCAGCATTTGTAAGTTGAAATGAAATTTAAGTTAAATGTGGCCAGGGTGTATAGAGAAAGGTGCGTATATTGCATGAGTAAATACACTATATTTTCGTTTATTCTTTATTATGTCACTACCACCCTCGTTTTGTTTTATGGTACATAGACATGTGCACACACATTTCTTTCTTTGTTTCTCTCTTTCTTTCTTTCTTTCTTAATTTTATTCATTTTATTTTGTTATTATTTGTTATTATTATTATAATTATATTATTATTATTATTTTTACATTCCAAAGATCAGTTTTCTCACTGATGAATTGTAAATTTATTCTCTTACATGTTTGTATTTTGTCTTCTTTCTGCTTGTACCTTTCACTGTTTACCTTTGTTACATGTAAATAGCTCTAGAAATTTAATAAATGGCGGAAAAGTATAATCTTTCTTCATGTGTCATGTCTTCTTGTGGATTTTAAAGCTAGATATGCTTATTTTAAACACATATTTCTTGTATATGTGGATACCATCGTCCTTTGTTTTGCTAAAAACACAATTTAATTGAATTTGGCTTGCCACAGCGCATTTTCGTTAGCCTTGTAGCACTCGCCTGTCTTGAAGATCACTGCATATCTCTCTAGTGATTTATATCGCTGCATTGCGAGTAATCCTGGTACATTACGCCTTGTAATCTTATTCTAAATCACAAAACCCTTCCTTTCTGTCTCGTCTCTCCTTAATTTAACGGTGCACAAACCCTCTGCTCAACGATGCCGTGAATGCGCCTAAAAATATGGATCCATGTTAGAAAAAAAAAAAAGCAGAAGTTAAATAGTTTCTCGGCTCGTGGGCTTTTAATGCTTTAATGAGTGTAATTCTTGCACAACAGTTTCGCGACTGTTTGCCAGCGCAAGCTGTGTGTTTTTTATATTACAAAGGAGCGGGTCGGTGCCATAGCTCAAACCCTGACAACCAAATAGATAATCAAGAAGACAAATGGCTTCTTTTGGAAGGCGCAGCCCTTGTATTAATTTTCATTTTCTTTTCTCAGAGCAGGTATTGAAAATATAGAGCCGGAGAAAATAACATTCCGTTTGCTGGCGTTGAACTTTACACAAAAGTATGGCCTTAAATTGGTCTTCTAGCATTCCGTGGCACCGAGAAGATTTTCTATTACTTGCTTGTTGATATCAGAGAGGCCTTTTCGCCACACAGCCCGCTAAAGCCATTTGTCTGTTTTCTCCCTTTTATTTATGAAATGCTGTCTGGACATAACGTCAAACACTTCAAAAAGCAAGAAAAAAAAGCATGAAAAAAACTGAGACAGGAAAATAATATGAGGACCATAGTTGAAAGTAGAAATAGTTAAATGTACACAGTTGTATATATTTTTGTTATTTGATAATACAGTTGATAATATTTTGTTTTATCTTTTTTTTTGTTGTCTTGATTTTGTTAAGCTAATACTGATTGCAGTGGCAAAAAAATAAGAGTTTTTAACAAACATGTATTGTATATATATATATATATATATATATATATTCAGTATTTTGAGGTTGAGACCCAACTCTTACATCTAAATTAAATGTTTAACTAACATGTGTCTCTCAAAAGGTAGGAACTTAAATAGATGCATTTGCGTGTGGCATCTGTATAGACCTTGGAATTCTATTGTTGTCACACATATTTTATTTTCTTAAAAAAAAAGCCACACTGATTTGAATAGGAGTGAACAGATTTCTTTTGAGGGCCTCAAAAGTTCACCACCATTATTTGAAGACAGAAGCCTAAAGAAAAATGTGAGAATTATACAGAAAAATCATTAATCACGCTTCTCTTTAAACAAGTCTTCTCTCCTATTGTCATTCGGCAGCACAACTGCTCGGACCTTCTGCTAGGAGGGGAGTGAAATCTTGAAGGGCACTTGAAGACATCCCCCCTCCCTCCTCTACCATCTTCTATTCACCAAGTCATGCCACAAGAAAACTTTTTTGGCGAGGGATGTCCCATGAAGAATCTCTTGAAAATGTTAGCGCGAGTGAGAATCTTCCCAGGACGAGAGATGGCAGCGTTTAAGGTACAGTACTTTTGTTTTATTTGCAGCACTTTTAGTGTTTTGAGGTTTATTGCTTTATGGCCTTCTCGCAGTTGGGTAGCAGAGGCACATTTGTCGGATGGGTTTTATGGCTGCTTTGACAGTAAGGGTGGCGTTTGGGAACCGATTGTCGTGTGTTTGTGATAACTTCTAGGTGTGTACCATCACAACTAAAGTGGTAGCATGTTTTCCTTTTTGTCTTTGAGTAACGCATCTGTAGAATTGTTACATGGTGTATTGTGGGTGTTGGTACTGAAGTAGTATGGAGTGCAAAAAAAATATAAAAAAAAGCGCGAGCGTCTGTTTGCCCTTTCGTGTGCGCGTGAACGCCCATGTGTCTTATATTAGCACTGTGAATATGCATGAGTTGCAATGTGCCACATACACACGCAATATGTAGGACAGCAGCCCAGACACCAAAGTCTCCTAGCTGTGAATGACATGCTGCCCTGATGACTGTTGTTAATGACATTTTATTTCTTTTGCATATCACGTTGTTTGTGTGAGCGTGTGTAGCCTATGTCTTCCCCCACCCTAAAAAAACCTTTTTATTCCATCAACGCTTGGGTGGCACACAGGTGCAAAGTGGCC
Source organism: Enteromius mattozi (assembly GCA_032359235.1). Taxonomy (NCBI): domain Eukaryota; kingdom Metazoa; phylum Chordata; class Actinopteri; order Cypriniformes; family Cyprinidae; genus Enteromius; species Enteromius mattozi. The sequence continues at coordinate 16,367,785 of JAUMHE010000044.1, read as the reverse complement.
GGTTTCGAGAATAAATTATTCGATGCTCTGTTGGTCAGACAGGAATGAAAAGCACCGAAGAGAATGTCCCGAGAGCAACTATTTGCCTAAAACAAACGACTTGTAGCAAATTGCTTCAATTGCATGTTGTGTGCTTAGATGAGCACCAATGCTCTGATACGGGCTCACCGCCATTTAACCCCTGCAAATCAATCTTTTGTGCGTATTGGAGAAAAGGCCAGTGGTTCTGGTTTACGGCTTTCGCCTCCCCCTGCGGACCTGTGTAGCATGAAGCGTGGCAAAAAAGACAAAAATATAGAAACTGATATTGAGGGAAGTTGAGGGATGACAGAAAAAAATCGATTCTTGCAGCAGGCAGGCAGAATGGCAGCAATGGGTTCAATTGGAGGACACGTTTTTCTGACCGATTAGGTCTGTTGCGAAGGCTCAGACTGACCCTTCTGAAACCCTTGACCCGACGCGGACAGGACAGCGCTACGTGTTACATGGTCAACAAAGCCCTAGGGCGAGTTTGTCATAACAGCGCGGCCGGGGCACTGTTACCCGAGGGCACCGTGCTATCTCTTCCCTCAGACAGTCTAGTAAACTATCGGGGCCCTTAAAACAACAGCAGCCGTGGCCTTGCAAAGACCCATCCTTAAACACCTCTCACGTCTTTTGGTTTGAGCAGCTTGCGAAAGGCCAGAATAGTCCCCATGCGTGTCAAGACCTGCAGAATGCACACAGCGAGATTACTTTACGATTTCCTTTCTATGTATTTCAGTAGCTGTAACACTGTGAGGGAGGCCAAGAGGGCCTTCCGCTCCAGAAATATGACGGCTATTTTGTGTGACAACGCCTCACATTGTATCTTGTAAGCCCCCTCCTTCTCGCTCTCCTTGTTCTGGTCTCTACTCCCTCCTTCAAGGTTTGTTGGAAAGCTCGCCGCTTGGCCTTGTAACGCTGATGTGATGGTGTGGTGCCTGTTTTAGCTCACGCCGCTAATTGCGAAACAAATAGCCCTCGCGCATTGCTGAATTATTATTGTGAAAAGCCACGGAGCGGAGGTCAGCACCGCATAGTCACAGAGATATATGGCCCGCGTACGCCAGCATTGTGGGCCTGGGCTGAGAGCCTGGGTGTGTGTGTGCGCGCGAGTGTTTGTGTGTGTTTTAAAGAGACACATATTAAGTAAGGCAAATCACCATTGTTAACATTGCCAGCAAAACGCAATCCCTCTCTTTTCTGCTGCATTACTAATCTACTATTTCATCAATATAACTGTACTATTACTGATCTCTATCTACACATGGTCTACTACAACTATTTAGTAAATATGTTTAATCTCTTGTTTTGGAAAAAAAAAAAATGCAGATTAGGCGTGCATTTATTTCTTTAACTCTCCGTATCTCTCCAACCGGGCTCCTCTTCATTCGATATTAATATTTAACTAACTGAATGGTTGCTGCGATACAGATTCCATTATTTCCTGAGATAGCGAAGAGTAATGAGTAAGCTCACTAAAGAAGAATATTCAGGTGCTTTATTTGTTACTCTTGGCTTCTGAAAACGTGACTTCTCATTTAATGTGAAACTAACAGTTCGCGCATGCTGCAGTTATTCCTACTGCATATTATAGTCTAATGATTAGGTTCGCTGATGGCACGTGAAAATATCTAATATTATTATTCTGAATTAAAATGATTGTTATTGCTAATAATAATCATCATCATCGTTTAAGACGCTACATTTTAAACAATATTTGTTAATCTAAATCTTTCTGATTTCAGTTTTGTAACAAACGAACCTGACACATGGAAAACGCACATTTACCTCAACAAGCAGCTGTCCTGCGAGTCTCCCTATCAAATAATATAATTTTTTTAAAAAGGCACTACGCGTTCTGCCGCTTTTGACAGATTTACAGTCCCCAATAAAAGAGGGTATGCTCAGTGCCGTAAATCAATCTCCGCAGCTCTGTATAAACCTAGCCTTTAGCCAAACGTTCTGTTTACTTAAGCGCCTGTAAAATCTGGGATATTCATTGACTGATTTTTTTTTGTCTTTATAATCTGTGCTCTCTCTTTTCTAATAATAAAAATATTGATAATAATAATGTTTAATTATCAGTATTGTTGATCTTGCTGATGCACGTTTAGCAAATTCTAAAATCTATTAAAAATATATCATAATTATATTTATTATTTGGATTGCAAAAAGCTGGCGATACAGAATATATTAATAGACATGCCTCGAATTTTAATATAATTCCTATCCCATTTATTTTAAAGATTCGGTTTCTGTTATTTCGTTTCAATTTTGCAGATGATTTGGTCATTATTTCAAATACGGATTTTAACTCTATTCCCATTGTCCTAAAATAATTTAAGGACACGCAAGTACAAGACAATTGCATTGTACATTGAAATGATTTTAATTATTGGGTACATTTTATTTCTGTTTTGAGCATTACTGGGCTACATGCATTTCCATTTATTTATTTATTTATTTTTTAAACAATAAACAACAGAAATACAGGCCTTAATAAAATAAATATTGTGATTAACTCCTAAAGTCACATATTTTAAAAGCATATTTTATCCATTTGGGAATCACACAATTTTATTTTATTCTTACAAAGCAGTCAACACAGAGCCACATACATACATGGTTCAATCTTGATAGACAGTGGTGCTTATGTGTTAACATTGACATAATTCACATTCAAATACTAATACATCATTTGTGTTTGTTTGTATTTACACCGCTACAGCTATCTTGCAAATGAGAAAATGCATGGACTGAATTGCACTATTGCGAAGAAAATGCGAGGTTCAATTGCACATAAAGCTTATCTTTATTGTATTTAAATTATTGGGCAAACAGTCTAATTGCATTTGATAAAAACTGCTGCGAAGCTGGCAACACTTTAATCGCGCGTCTTATTCGTTCCTTCGAGCTGTTTTGACTGAAATTAGCTATAGAAAAGACGGTGCAGATTCTTTGCTAGACTTCTTCGAAGCACAACATCAAGTCATCCTATTGTTTGACCTTCAAAGTCTCTGTACTGCTCCGTTTCTTTTGACTCAGCCCCAGGTCTATTGTTTCCGTTTTTCCTCAGTGCTGTGCAGAAGGGCATCCTACCATTGTTGCTTAGAGCTCGCGGCAGGGTCTCCAAAAGAGATTTTGTCCCCTTTATCTGTCGCATGCTACCTGTCTTTGCACAGCCTAAGAACACCAGAAAATATAAATAATAATAATAATAATAATACTATTAATTTAAAAATAAAAGTAACAGCTTGATAACTGTATGTGGATAAAATTGGGCTAAATCAAACATCTACAAATCTACCAACTTGTTACAAAGGTGCTCTCTGCATCAGAAATGTTCAAACCTTTAAACTGACTTAATTTCGATAAATTGTCATAAACGCGTGGTATAGTGTTAAATAAGCTGGCAAAGAATCAGTGATGAAAATTGGGTATGTGATATCAGTTGTAATGCCAACAGCCATTCATCAGAGTGCTTGTTATCGTAAGAATTTCTTCACAGAGAGAGAGAGAGAGAGATTCTTTTTATTTATCATTATTTAATGCATATTCAAAGTGGTGTTACAAAGAAATCAAACGAGACATCAATATAACATTAAAGACAATATTTTGGCTTGAAAATGATCGCAAAGTAGACAAAACTGAATGAAATACGCTGATTGCAAATGTTGGCTATTTCATAGAAACATGACTGCATACGCAACTAATAAAAGTAAAAAAACAAAACAATTTAGATTAATAATGTCTGTAATAAAAAACTTAGGCGTATAAAAGGCAGAAAACTTGCACGCAAATGAACCTATAATTATCTATGCATACTATATAGGTTACAATTTACCACATATACGCTCGTGCCGTAACAAACTTTTTTATTTACCTTTGTCCTGAATAGTATGAAGATTTTCATTTTACGAATAAAAAGGACAGAACAGCATGTAGTGTAGCTTTGGAGTGTTGGGTCATAGTAATCCCGCGAGCGTGCAAGCCGTGGTGCCCCCATCCCCCTCCTGGTCACGTGATTCATTAAATAATTAATGCAGTGGTTGCAGAATAGATATGTATTCGTCAGGAATATCGCAGACATGGTCTCCTAGTGTCTGACGTGAAATTCAACTGTCCTTTTAAAAACAAGCCCTATAGCGGAGCGAAAAAAAGCACAGGCAGAGACCCTCACAGAGGCTGCAATAAAACAAATTTGGACGGGGGAGCGTCTCACCGTGTGAAGCTTGTGAGTATACGAGGAAACGGGGAACGCCACTTCGACCGCCGCCACCGTTCCAGGCTTACCCGACTCCTTGCATTTATTTGCTGTTTTGTGGTGTTGTGGTAAATATCGTCCAGAAATACTCATCCTCGCCATCCCTTGTCATAATGCATGCATGTCTCACAAACCCATTCCATCGTTTGAATTCAGCTGCCAACAGGAGTGATGCGACATGTCATAGCATTACACCGTGCTCCATTCATATCATATATATATATTTTGAAAAGCAGCGTGTTACTCTTCTTTTCTTCACCGTCCCACATAAACCATCTTTCTCCCTTCCTTCGCATGTCCCTCTCTCTCTCTCACTCTCTGTACCGTCTTTTCAGCCAGCTACTTCGCTTGATTTATAGTGATATGTGTGTCAGCGGCAGCGGGGCTGCCATTGTGTATTTGTGAGGGAGTTGTGTTGTTTATGGCCGTCTGCGCGATAAATCATTTCTCTTTGAAAATGATGGGCGAGCGACGATACGCGGGAACGAGGAAGAGATTTCCCGGATTACTGTTTAGACTCGCCGACTCTCTGTTTCGAAAACGGCCCGCGAACCCTTCGCTTTTGCCCTCTCCCTTCATATTTAAGCCCCCAAGTTGATTATCGCGAACGATTTACGACAATGGATCAGCGACTAATATGAAGGCTAAGTAGCTGCAGGTCTTGAGTTACTGAATATGCAATTACCAATTAAGGGAAGATTTGTTTAAATTTGGCAGAACGGGAACGCCTCGCCGCCTTGTAAATCTCATAAAAGTGTCCGCGCCCGCCAGGAAACTCATAGCCAGGGGTCTCATACCTGGACTGCAGCTGTTTTTCTTCATGGTGTAAAAACCTAATTGGAACACTTACTGAGCAGAAAGGGGTAGCTACTGCTTTAGTTTATTCTTAACTAGAACATAGAGCTTTAAGCTTTTTTATTGCCTTTAAGCTAAAAGAGGGTCAGGAACTAACCTTTCAGACACAAAGAATATCCTTTTTCCCCCTGAAATTCCCCCCCTTTTTTGTGGGACAAATTTAATATTGCCTAAGAACAGGCTTTTCTGATTTGCTTGAGTTCAGAAGATTTTGATAGCCTTTTCATTGTTGCAACTCATTTTCTTTTTCTTATTTCAATACTGTGAAAACGGAAAGAATAGTACAGAAATCTGCCTCATTGGCTGCCATGCTGTTTGAACTGTATTCCCCCCCTTATCTGCGAGCGAGGAGGAGGCTTGTCAAGTGAGCGACTTTACCTGTAGTAAATCTTGTTTATGACGTGTTAACGTTATTTCGTAGAGATGGCAATAATTGTGCAATGCACATGCGCCGCTGAAGAAGACGACCACAAACAAAAAGGGTTAATCAGTCTATTATTTTATTCACACAAACATAAAGACATGCATTTAATGTGATATATTTTTATTTTGACCTTAAACCCCATATAACTGTTATTGCTACTGTTAACAGCAATAAATGAGCAGCAGGAATAATAATAATAATTATTAGTAATAATAATAACAACAACAACGTTTTGCTTTATAGCATTGCCATTGTTTTATTCACCTCCTCTCCACCTGGGTAATACAAACCTTTGTGTAGCAAAATTATAATAACTCCTTGGCTCCTATCAAATATTAATGGGCACACCGGCATGGCGAGCACGTTCAAAATGTATAATTCCAACAGCGCTCCTTGTTGCCGGGCGCTGTGTCAAAAACAATATCCGAGCTCATTTTGGAGGATGCGCAGGGGGCGAAAAGATGGGACATTTTTTCGTGCAGGGACTCGCCAGGCAGATCTCATATCTGATTTCACGTGTTTAGTGACAGCCGAGGTTGAATAAATGATTCAAAATGCCAGTCAGTTTGGATAGACATTAAAAATTCCCCATATCTATGCAGGAAAAAAATATAGTTGTTCATGTGTAGTTATACTGTTACGTTTATCACACAAGTCAGTGATATAGATTAAAAAAACATTTATACAATATAACATGAATATTTATTAAATAATTATTAAAATATTGCATTTACAATTGTTACGTTTTAAATGTTAGTCTGGCAGCCGTACGAATTAAGTTTCAGTATTAAAATCGTGGTGTAAAACTATTTAAATGACCATGAAGAAAGCAAACCCAGATAATTGTAAATCAATTTATTTTGCGTTTAGATAATTCTATTTAATGGATAGGCCTGTATATATGACTGGAGATGATTGTTGGCATTTTTTTCCTTTTCTTTCTTTTAACAGACAGTATTCCGATAGTTCATCACTAGCAAGTTTCCTTAGGCTTTGGATTGGATGTCGGCCATATTATTGCATCCAAATGTACACTAACAAGATGGAGCGATGTATAAACTAAGCTGCCGTTTAGCAATTTAATCTTCAAACCTTCTATCATTTTGACTAATTTAAAGCAAACATTCTCAGACTTGACGGAGCAGACAAACGCAAGACAACTCAAATGTATAATAATAATAATAATAATAATAATAATAATAATAATAGGGATTTCGACATGGCTAACTTAGAAAGCTTACACCGTTTTCTGTGGCATGTATGCAGTAAATAAACACGCATAAAATAAAGGTCGTCTATTTGTACCACTAAACTATCATGTGGGATGTTCTATGATTAAATTAGTGTTTTCGCTATCACTAAACAATCATAGCAAATACACATCTATCACTAAGCATGGTGGCTTAATGCAATCATGTTTTAGGTCCCACACGGAATCTTGTAGCCCCTTTGTCTCTCATTGGATTCGTCATTTTATTAGGCCAGCAGTAGCAGTTGTATGTTGCTACGATTTATTTTATGTAAGCTTAGGTGAGTTTTCCAGGTGTTTCCCCTGTCTCCTAATGCACGAATAATTACCCATTTGGAAATAAATCAATATCAAACCTCTCTCTAATTCATAACGGTCTACACAGAACAACGATTGAAAGCACATGAAAAATGAGCAGAGAAACGCTATCCAGAGGCTACATGCTGGATTTTCATCCATTTGAGGAGCATGGGGGAGCGCGATAAGAGAATTCAGGCGGAAATGTTCGAGCCAGCGTCTGCCTTTTTATGCAGTGGCTAAGAATAGCACGGATACTATCATCACACTTTTAAATAGTTATAATTGAACTTCCGTCTATGTCTGCTTGGTGTGTGTGAGCGCACGCGCCTGTTGTTTTCTGCTATCTCTGCGTGGGTAGTGTACAACCTAGAACACAAAAGCCTCGAAGAACAAACGCCAAGTGCAGTGACTTGAAGGTTTGCAGTGTAAGGCTAGTGAAAGCAGGCAACATGCATTAGGGCAAAGCTAGCAAAACAAAACCGACTTAAGCTACCACATGAAAGACTGCGCAAGCTTATTTTTGTAAACTCGAGAGAAAGCGCTTTTGCTGTTTATTGGAATTTGGCATCATTCCCTTAAAATGAAAAAAGGAGACAAGAAACGTGTTGGATGTCGACAGGGAAGGGAACAATTATCGGAATGAGGTTGACCGTGTTCGCCCTTGCCGAAGCCTGCAGGTTGCAATAACCATATGGCCCATGTGTTGGCCCCGTAGCCGTGCAGTCCCCTATTGGACAAACGAACCTCGTTGGCTTCTCCACCCTGTGTGTCCTGTCAGTCCACTGGTTCACTAGTTCACCGTGTCAATCCACCCTGCTCCGCGCAAGCAGCGAGAGGCGAGCAGACAGCTTGAGGCTAGAGGTGGACTCTTTCGCCTGCTGGTGAGTGGTGCTCCAGAGCAGTCACACGCCAAGACTCGGAGCCTGGGGTTCGGCTGAAGGAAAAACGAGCTCCCGGAGTATTGGGGTTGTGGAGTGCGCGCGCATTAGCAGTTCCCAGCGCGCCTGTGAACGCTTTGATCCACAAAGTAGCCTCATTTTGTTTTATGCAAACGTTTAAATCGACAAGGAAGCTGTAAAACGTTACCTTCTCGCATCGAGCAACCATTTATATACACCTATAAAACAGTCCTTGCCTGGCAGTCAATCGGTTCCGTCGTTTGCTTAAATATTCCAAAAACAAAGACTCATCTTCGGCGGAGAGATCGGGAGGAATGCTGGATGTCAGGTAAGATTTGCAAGCTTAGAATGATGCCGCATGCCTGGACTCTTCCTTGTGTCCCGAGCTCTTCTGCCGACAAGTCATTAATTATCCGTTGTGTGACCTAGAGTCATCCCTGGGTGTGCCCGACTTCGAAAACTTTTTTCTTTGTTTTCAAACAACTGAAGACGCCTTTAAGTTGGTAACCGATGAGGGCTACAAGTTGGCTCATTCCCCCATACCTCACCACTTTTATTTTACTATTAGCTTGTAGTTCTGTGTTTTTTTTAATACATTTTTTTTTAAATCGACATTATACCTCATAAGTTTCCTCATCAGTTAGCCTAATTTCTCAAATGCTCACTGACTGAAAAAGTGTGGAGATTCGCGCAGAGGCCTGAAAGTGTAAAAAGACGACAGATTTATTACCTAAACAGACGACTGCTTATTCTACTAACAGCTTCTAATTTCGACCTTTGCTTTTGCTCTCCACTGAACGCGCCACAGGTATCCCAAAATGGCCTTTTGGCCATTTTGTCTTGTTATTATTTTTCAATTTTACTGCTTGTAAAACGACTGGTGTCCCTAAAACCTACAGTAGGCGCAAGCTGTCAAAGGTAATAGAGGAGCGGATAATAATTCAAATGTGGCCTCAAGGTAGACGGCTATATTGAAACATAATGTCTTCTCGGTGTTCCCAGCTCCTTGGTCGTTTTAACGTGGACTTTTTAAGGAAAGAAAATAAATAAATAAATACATAAGCAAATAAAACAGCTCAAATAATTTGTGCACAGTTTACTATCGCCAAATCGTGTAGTAAATATATATAAAATAATGTGATTATAATTAATTGATTTAGGAGACTATAAAAACATCTCGCGTAAAATGTAACTCTTTCGTTTATTATATATCATATTATTTGTCCTTTTTAATTAAAGACGGGAAAATTGCTATTACATCATAGGGTCAAAAAATTATATAATTAAATTTCAGCAAACTTTGACTATAAATTACTTAAAGGTTCTGACACAAATGTTTGACATCAAACAAGTGAAAACTACATTACCACTTGCAGACATATGCGCCAAAAGGTACTACAAGCTCAGAAAACAGCCCTCTGAGTCAATCTGCGCGCTTTGACACATTTTGAAAAATCTCTTCTCTAAGTAGTACTTTTGGTTTTGTTGTTGTCTTGGTGGTCGTTTGCCCAAAACAGAAATTGTGACCAGCGGTTTCCGTGAACCAGCGTACAGGTCTGAATAAAACCACAAAAGTCTAAGTGGATATAATTTAATTGATTTTATCATAAATCACTGACAGTACAGAGAGAGGAACAGTTAGAGAGAGCAATTTAAAGTACACTGTGACTGTCAACTAGGTCATTAAAGCACACACACAGATTTTTTTTTCTCCAGTCTGGTCTGAATAGTTGCTACATTGCTGTCAGAATTATAACAGTCTGTAATTTTCATGGGCACCAATGCTGAAATGGTGTGTGGAGTTATTTAGCTTTACTTAAACGCACGGCGACCACAATAAGATCATCCAACGACAGACTTAACTTATCTTTTACTCTTAAAGTTAAAATAAAACCCATCTGCAACTGTTTCTCCTCTAACAGTGTGCAATTTTATTTTCTCTGCTCGTTTGTCAGATTTGTGAAGTTGGCAGTTTTGGGGACCCTGGGGGCATGGGCCTTGGTTGACCCAAAGACCCTGTCTCTTCCTTACTCAGTGTCTTCATTCAAAAATAGTTAAACATTATCCACCCTATGCACAGATGGTCCTTAAAAATTAACTTTGTGGTCAAAAAGCTGAAAGTTTCACTTTTGATATAAGACCATCTGAATGAGCACTATTAGAGCAAGGAGGGTTACAGGGCGTTCCGCAGTAATTCATAATCTTCGGCTTTTTAGTTCCGTTTAGTTAGCCTTACCAGTAAGTCGATATCTTAATCAAGGTTAAGCTTTAGACCGGGTCAATTACACAATGTATCATTAAGTATTACAAACATAAGGTTTGCGCAAAGAAAACCACATGACCCCACTCCTAAACAACAAATAAAGATTAATTCGCATATGAGAAAAAGTTCTTCCCGGTGCGCGTCTTTGTTGTGACCATTGCGCACAGGTCAGAAAGGCGAACCAGAAATCTTAAGTTGATGCTACATGCGTGGGTGTCAGAAACCAAGCCCCCTGCCCATTCACACAGCCTGAGAGAGCAGAAACGCCTTTAATCGTTCAAAGATTGGCCACAGAAGGCCTAACGTATCCAGCGGCCTCACACTGAAGTTTGTGGTGTTGAAAGTTGGATGTCATCCGCCAGACTGCAAGAGAAAAGAAGACATAGCTAGCCGCTCCCAGCTTAAAACAGCCTCCTCTCTCGGCATTTGGGTATGCTAAGCGTTCGAGCTCATTACTTTTCAAAGCACAGGAATCCAACGAACGGACTTGATGAAAGCTCACCATTTCTGTGATGGGAGGCGATGTCAGTGTTTTTTGCTGGGTGGCACTCAAGAAAAGCGAGGCAGAAGTCACTAATTGCGGATTCTAAATGAAAATGCATGTTTTATGTTATTGGATTTATTAGACTAGAGACTTTAAAAAGACGTCCTGGCGCATGTGTGTCACGTGAACGAAGGATTCAGGGCATTATTTTGGATTTGGGAAGAAGGCCCTTGAGGTATCGCACAGTCACTACAATCTCGCCAGTTCACAACCGCCTGGTAAATTACACAACAAATGGGATGATGTCGGCTTTGCGCTGACTTCCAGAAGGTGCCATACGTGCTTCTCAAGAGCCTGTGGACGTACAGGACGGGAGATTAATGCATAAATATAAGACATTACAAGGGGATTCCAAAGTACCTCTGATTGATCATTAATCTGGTGAGTTATCGCACCTCCGTGGAAAGGTCAAGCTGCAAACCCAGTGCCAATCTGTCAAAGCCAAGCCGCGCGCCTCTTTTAGTTTCGCGTGTTTTCTTTCTCTCTCCCATGTTCGTACTTACGTGTTGCATGCATATTTTTGAAAAGAAGAACTATATTACAGATAGCTACGACCATGCAGAGAGGTGATGCAATTTCCGAGGGTGAGAGGGATACTAAAGTTGAAAATGTAATGGTTTGTAAGCGAGTAGACAAAAGTGAAAATGAGTTCACAGTGTGAACTATGCAATGCATAAGTAGCTTTACTATATTTAAACGGCCTGACAAAACGAAAACAATCTCCCACTGCCCGTGCATCCACTTAATATGCGTTTATATAAATGATGCAGGAGCCCTTTGTTGCAAAGCCCGCAGTAATGAGCGCACGTGAATCCGGTTGTTGTTTACTTCCGACCTTCGATAGCCTGAACAATAATTACACACTACTGGAACGCTTTCCGTGTAGTAGAGGAGAAGCTGGTTCTGGTTCGGCTAAGCCGTTGCTCTCTGGTTGCTTTCGCTTCTATTTTCCTCACTAAAAATTGGCTCATCAGCTCTTCTGGCTGGGAGCTGCCTCCTCCCTTTGTTCTGAGAGCAGCAGCGTTCCTGCTTGCTGGGGCACGAGCACCCTTCACTTTATAGGTAACTTTAGGTTAGTCCAGCAAGGCTGCGGGTCGCTGGCGTGTTACCGGGGACGAATCGACCCAAAAATACCCGGACAGCGATAGAAACGGGCCCGGGTGCTGGGAATGGAATCGAGCCAACGGCGTGCGTAAGTGCGGGGATGCAATAAATAACTTTATAGCGCTGTAGGCCGCAGAGTCGGGGAGGTCGGGGGAATCCTCGTTTTGATTTATGTGTTTGGGGTAGCTGTCACGAGCCGGCGAACGAAACCGTCCAACGTTTTTATTCCACTTTTAATAAGCGCTGCTATGCAGACCAGCAAGGCCATTTCATTCCATTTCTGTTCAGGCCATCGCCTACTGTATATATCCATTTTCGGTCCTCCAGGGCACCCGTTTGGATTAAGGACTGTGTTTATCAAGTTTATGGGCGGATTTTATACCAGAATGGTGGGGCTCGCGCTTCATGATTTTCTCAATGGTCGCCGAACGTTGTTGCATGTTATATTTAATCATTTTCAACCTGTTTCGTAATTTGTATGATTTATATGATGATTGTATTTTAAACGTTTATTGTTATTTTATTATTATTATTATAACTACTATTGCTATTATTAGGCTGTTGTTAGGCTATTATTATGATGGTGATTATTATTGTCATTATCTGTTGTTTTTTAATTGTCTAGGGATGTTATGCAACTATAAATGATTAAATATTGCTGGACAGAAAAGTAGGCCATTCTTTTTCACAAGGCCCGGAGAGATTATGCTGTTAAACACTGACGGAGAAATGCGATTTAACTACAGATTTTCACTATCACGTGTTTATTCCATTATTCATCTGTATATTTTCAGTGTTTGAATAAGAGCGCATGCATGGTTTGGATTTTCAAATGACCCTTCCTGCTGTCAGTAAATCCGTTAGGAAGGCCAAAGGTTCTGTTTTAAATGATGAGAAATATCACACTTAATTCAATACATGTTGAAAATCAATAGAAGTAAGGGACTTTGGGATACAGCGTAAATATTTTCGTTGGCCTCGAATTTCTCTCTGTATTCCCGAACATAATTTAAGGTTAACATGTCGGTCAACAGTGGCCAACCATCAAATTGTCTTCGAGGTCAATTTCTCTACATGAGGTCTGATGTTCTCTATTGGATTTTTGGCGACCCCGTTTTGATTGCATCTCTCCTTTTTCTGTTCCTCTACTTACAGTTCCTTCTCGTTATCAAGAAGTTGTATCCTTGCATAAAATCTAGAAGTGATAAAGGACAATATCTCGGTAAGTGATTCAATCTTTTTTGCGTTTGACAGTGATTTATACCCTTTGGTTATGTGTTTGGGAAAGAGACTATTTTCTTTTTTCAATTTCGATTTTTTTTTTTAAATTGTATTATCATGAAATCGGAATTTATATTTTTACGGATTCAAATAATAAAACAAATTTGAAAATTCGCATGCTTTATTAAAATGTTTTAATTTCAAAGACATTTTCATACAATACAACATCAGAGTTTTAGCTGCAATATCATGTAATGCAGTACCATACAAATGCATGTTTGATTGCATATAATGAATCCAATTTTGATGGCAATTATACCTTCGAATACTGGGGGAATACATTTCATAAAAAATGTACAGGCCCCATGCTATATTCTCTATTTATAGATACGCATCTCGTCTGTGCTGCATCCACATTGTTTTCCACAAATGTATACAAAGAACGTTGCCATTAGGAAAGAAAAAAAAAACACTTCATGCTTAACTGAGACAGTCTATGAAATCTGCATTGCAATGATAAAGCATTATAGTGATTTGGATCCTGATTTTTTCATTATTTTTTTTATTTTTGGGGCTGCTCATGCGTAACATTTATTTGCGGAGTCTTTGAAAAAATCGTTTGACACCTGAAATAATTGCTAAGCAAACGGTGACTCGCTAGTCCCACGTTCACAACATGTTTTTGTCATGTAAATAAACATCCAAACAACAACATTAACAGCAGCTCATTAATTGTTTTGCCAATAGGCTACTGTGTTGTTGTATGCCATAAATTCATTTCAGGGGCACAAAAATCTGAAGGAAAAATAGTATAAATAACATCCATTAATTCCAATTTTTTAAAGACCAATGTCGTATAAACTTAACGATTTAATCTTTAAATTGTTCATACAGTAATAACTATAATTGGCATTGCAAAACGCGACAACTTTTTTTCTTTTCATCACTGTTCTTAAATTTGGTAGAAATGTATAAATGAAGTAGCACAAACTACAAAACTCCATGCAGCTGCGTAGAAAACGTCATCTGTATAATCTATACAATTTTAATACTACTTTAATGTCCTGTTTCAACACAGACACACATTAAACTTAAAATCCTTTCAATCCTTTAATTTCAAAAAGGAGTATCCAGGGATCCGCGTGAAGTAGAATGGAATGTCCGGAAGTGTAGTTTTGTTTGTGGTTTCTCGAGATGTACATCCATGGAAATAATGCACCGAGGCTGCGGCTTTTTTTTTTTTTTTTTTTTTGGTTATCCCATTGGAAAAGACAGATAAATGTAACATCCATCACCGTGCAGCTCAATGTGCTGTCCTTTTGAAAATTACCAATATGATTCCCAGTCCATGAAAACCAGCATGCCATAATCCAAACTGTAAAATTCGACCCACTGTCTGAAAATAACAGTTTGTTAATGTTTATATCACAGCTGAAAGATGGCGAAATGGAAGAGTAGAAATTGTGATTTCTGCATTTCGTTGCCTCAGCCCACGTGTTAGTTAATTAGTGCCCTTTTAAGTGGCTCCCCATTGGATCCTTTTAGCAAAGGTTGCAAAATAAGGAACAATGCCGTTTAGTAAAAAGTTGCAGACACCTACATTTTTGCCTTGTGCCTTCCTCCCACACCGTTGGTGATGCTCTCTATTCAAGCACCTAGAAGAAATGCATCTTTTTAAAGTTGCCTGTTTACAGCTGCCTGTGTATGGTGGAAGTCATAAATCTTACGTAGCCATAAACGACGGGGGTAGTGTCCTGAATAATAAAAATAGAGAGAGAGTAAGAGAGAGAGGGAGACGTGGTGTTTGGCTTAAGGAGAGAGAAGTAGCAATATCTCTTGAACACCTTCGTGGTGTTGTTTTTTTTCTTTTCTTCTTTTTTTCCCATTTTGTTCCCGCGCCGGCTTTCTTCCTCGTTTTCTTTTCGCGTTTTTCCATTCTGTCCTTCATCCTTAAAGGATATGTTGATATTTTTGTCCTTTTTGTAGCCTACACTAAAAACAGAAGAAACTCTCTCGTCTATTTTTTAGCGTGCACGCGCCATCCATGATACTCGCAGAACTTGTGTGACCAGGACTCGACAGAGCTTCTTAATATTAAAAAAAAAAATCTTTCTTTTTTCTTTTTGGTGATTTGTTTTCACACCCCTCCCTCAGGTCTCAAGTACGCCTGTTGTCTGTTCTCTTGTTCTTAAACCCCCACCTCATTGGTTTTTATATTTTGCGCATAAGTTATTATACTAGTTGGGTGTGTTGGCAGGGATGTGATGAAATATTAACAATACAGATAGAATGTTGTTTCTGCCTCAAGCTAGAAGCAAGCCGGCGCTGAGAACGTACTTCCTGGTAATTTAATATACACCGGTAGAGTAAGAGAGGGAGAGAGAAATGGGTCCTCTCTGCTATAGTTGCCTATTAAACAATGTTACTAGAGCATAATAGTTAAACCACACAAGTGAAAGAGACTCGGGAAAAAAAACTCTTCAGCTTCCGTTATAGACCCTTATCTTGTCCCGAGCGCCTGCAATTAGCATAAGTTTTCACTGGTGACGCTGTTTGATGGGGATTAACGCTTGCGCCTCTCACATCCAGCCTGCTCCGTTATTTCCAATAGCTGGAAAGGCCTGGTGTTGACTACATACAATAACCTAGCAAAGACGAGCAAATAATACCAGCAGACCCCGGGCCCCGACATGAGACGGGGAGATGTTACGGCGAGTCGGGAGCCCACCTCGGATTATGATGTTCAATTTTGCGCCGTGAGGAAAAGGCGAGGGGAGATTGAAGGCGAAATCTGAGGCCATTGTTATCTGCGAGCAGGGCGTACCAGTCGACAGGGCGGCCAGGAGCAGTGCTGCCTGTCCATTTGCAGCCCCCCTCGCATACCTCAGATCTTTCATGCTAGACCGTCTCCCCCTTTCGCGAGCCGAGGGGAATCGTCCAGCAGCGCCCGCACTCTGGCGCGGGGCAGCCGTGCTCGAGATACCCGGCGTTTGACGCGCGCTGTCTGGCTGGAATATCGAAACTGGTATGAGCTTTGGGCTTTTTTATTGATTGCAGCGTGGCCGAATGTGGAAAATATGATGCCTGCCCGCGCGTCTCTCGTCAGAGGCTAAGGTAAGCTGGTCTGAAATAGGCTATCAGTTTGTGAATGGCGGTATGTGTGTCCTAGTGATTTATGACCGTATGACTCCAAACGCGGTTCAAGAAGAGTTCACAATGCTTTAAGCTTCCATTGAAGCTGGAGCTTTCTTTCGCTACCTCTGAATAAATGTACCCCAGATTGTGTTATCTAGTGTAATTTTGTCTTAGTTACATCACAAAGGAAATCATTTTTGGGGGATGTTTGTTTTCATATATAGCTTTGGGAGAAAAGCGTGCGTTTCATTTTTCAAGACTGCCTTGGTGTTTTTACGCTAGCAAAAAAAATGCGGTGGTTAAACGTCGGTATGAAATATTCAAATGCTTTTAACGATTTCAGCAAATGCTTCGATTGGCACCAAGGTGTGTTTTCATTTGATATTGAATTTGCACGTTCAAGGCCTATTCTTTCCAAATGTGGGTGTTTCTAATCGCAATATTTACTTACAATATTTTTGGGGTTCATATGTAAGCTATCCTTTAGAAATATACATAAATATCAGGTAACTTATTTTCGAATAGCAAAGAGGCGCCCAAACAATGTTATGTTGTTTTTGTTGACGTTTGGGTTGGTCCTGCTCCTACTACGTCCGCTCTCGACTCCGTAATTGTGTTAGGGCTGGATCTACAGAAAAGTTGGTTATTGTGTTACCGTAACAAGAGGGCCAAGACATTACGTGTTCCATTTAATGGAACTGCGATATGATTTCATATCTATTATGCCTGTTTTTATATCCCCCTCTTCCTCTCCCCTTTCTCTCCCCTGAACAATTCCTTAGAGTAAATGATTAGGATTCCGGCCGTCCTCTTCGAAGATAAATGACCGACATTTGTGACGTGTTGAGACTGAGTCGATGTCCAAAAGCTGTAGCTCATATTTACGCTTTATACAACATAAACACAAACCGCTCCTCAATATTTACAGATTTATTTATAAATAATAGATTTTTAATCGTAGGATTAGAAATATATAATGCAGATAAACACATTTTATAAAAATAAACAATGATCTTTTCGAGAAAAGACAAATTCACTGACTATTTTAGTTCACGTTAACAAAGGATTTTTTTTCTTTATGAGTTAAGCTTTTACGATAATGTATTTATGATCCATGAAGCCTATAATGTTGGTTCAAAATGTTATGGCAGCTTTCAAACGCCTTTCCTTTTGTTTTTAAACAAACAAAAGAAAAAAATACACATACTGTTTTAGAACAATATAATGTCAGGATAATTCATTATGATAATATTTAACAAACACATGTGCTATTTTGTGGAACAGTTTACTGCTATTATTATTTTTTATTGTTGTTGTTGGATAGATAGATATATAGATAAAAAGATAGATAGATTTAACCAGTATTGTTCTTTATTTGATCAAATTAATATTTCTTTCTATTCTTTTCTTTGCTGTATTTGATTTTAGCAAATAAATAAATTAATAAATTAATAAACAAGCCCAAGAAGCTAAACAGAGTTTATGTAAAACAGGCCTTCGTAACATTTTTCGTGCATGTGTATGTATTATCCATCGAAATATAACACAACATTAAAATACCAATTTAATATTCCCGTCATTCTAATACATATGTGTATCATTTGTGGTAATATACACATAACTAATTTTCAAATTCCAAGCTCAGGCATACAATTTGTAGCTATGGAGGAAGGACGCGTAATAATTACAAAAAAAATGGTATTGCCCACTGTGAAGTGAACTTGCAAGTATCTGATAAAACAAAAGCCACAGTAGTCCTCCTAAAACATCTTACGCAATCTCTTGGCTTCCCCTTAGTCTTTTTAATAACATTTACTACGCAGGCGAGTGAGTGAGAATAAATGCCAGGTGCCTGTAAGTGTTTGAGTGATCGTTTTCGCCCGGTCCTCTCAGCAACCCCAGAGCCAAGCTGCGAGGTCTTGAGCTTTTTAAAGGGTTGGATTTGTCTATTTCGGTCCATCGACCATTATGAATAACACCAACCGAAGCTTCCGGTGAAGCTTTCCCTATGCGTTCATAAAGGCCAGCAACAAAGTTAAAGAAACACAATGCCGGTTTATCAGGTTTTAATGTTGCCCAAATACGTTTGTTGGTAACTGGAGAAAGCCCTCCAAAGATGGCCTTTGTGTCGGAAGCCAGAGCTCTCATATGTCCGCAGAGCTCGTCTGTATTGTCCATATTTGTTTTTCTCTTTTAATAACGCTGTGCTGTCTTTTATTGTATTCAGTTCTGTTTTTAATTGCAAAAATGAAATATATACGAAATGTTTTTACACAATATCAGAAGCTCAGAATGGAGCCCCAGTGTCAGCAATTATACCCCAATAACACATCTTGGCCAGTGATTTCTAACATCAACATTTTTATAATAAGAGAGTATTTATTTATTTATTTACTTTCATATCAGAAAGAATAACGACCACAACACAAAAACATTTATTTAAGGGACATAAGCATGATAAAGCTGTAATAAATGTGCATTTTAAATAGCATGCAATAGAAACAAAAATGTAATGAAACAATTTTGATGAAATGTAGTCTTCCAGTTCTAACCCTTATGTGTGGTTTGTTATGATGTGCACAAGAGAGAAAGTGAGGGGGGGGGGGGAGAAAGAGAGAGAGAGAGAGAGAGAGAGAGAGAGAGCATCTGCAGGCTGTGTTGTGGGAACATGCTATTCATGTCATGGCGTCTTTCAGTGCAGTAAGATGGATTTACCTCGCGCCCCTCTTATTATGTGCCTCTTATAACCTTTCAGGTCAGCTTCCAAGAGGCCATTGGAAAGAGACCGTCACGTGACATCTAGTGCCAATGTTCTTCCAGAAGGTCGTCAGGACCCTGGTAGCCGGTAACTTGATTTTTGGAAATGCAGAAAACGACCTACTACGACAACTCGACACTTTTCGGAGGATACTCGTACCAGGGGGCAAACGGTTTTGGCTATGATACCCCGGCACCAGCCTTCCAGAACTCAGCGCATCTTGAGGGTGACTACCAAAGGTCTGCATGCTCCCTACAGTCGCTCGGCACCAGCGCACCCCCACAGCCTCAGCATGCCAAGACGAAAGAGCTTAATGGCAGCTGCATGCGGCCCAGTCTGCCACCTGAACACCACCCACCCCCCCAGGTTTCCCCTCCTCAGAACGCTGTAAACGTTGCTGCCTCAAATGCCACCCAGCAGCCGGGCGGCAGCGGTGGTGGCGGGGCCGGCAGTGGGGGCACGGCCAAATCGTCATCCAAGTCATCCTCTCTGGCCCCAAACCCAGCTCTCACGAAGCAAATCTTTCCTTGGATGAAGGAGTCACGTCAGAACACCAAGCAAAAAAACAGCTCCCCTAGTGCAAGCTCAGCTAATGGTGTGTTTGCCCCTCTTCTCTTTTCTTCTCTTCTCACCCTTCTTGACCGAGTCAGATGTTGGCCAACATTATTAGCTTGAAATGGGATACAATGGGGGTGGGACCAAATCAGACCATGCACATTTCAAATGTTTCCAATATTTAGCGATTGGATATTTAACAAGGGGACAATTTATTGTACAACCAAAATAATTCTCAGAATTGTGATGATTATATGATGACACACTCTGAATACCTCTGACTATAAAAGCGTCAGAAGATTGAAAATAAAAAATCAGTACACAAAGATTATTGTTCAGATTTTAGATCACAGCAATGCCACATTACTTGTGTTATCTGGACACGATAATTATGTATGACAAGATTTATCCCACAAGCCTCTGAATCTGCATGTAGAGGTTTCTATCGTCTTAATTCTCTCTGTAAACCACTCAAAAGACAAACCATGTAGCAAACACACCGTTGCCTAGTGCACAGTATGAATCTGGCCCTCGGCTTTAGTTGTAATGTGATTTACATACACAAGGTCAATGTTAGGGCATGCGTCTCTTAATAAATGCCAAAGTTATGAAGTGTTGACAACCAATATCAGGGGGATAAGTTTTTCATGGCCGGCTTTATTAGTGGGAACGATGCATTCAATTTCGTGTGGAGTAATTATGTTTTATTTCATTCTCACCCCAGCGGAGAGCAGCGGTGGTGAGAAAAGCCCTCCGGGTTCTGCAGCTTCCAAGAGAGCACGCACCGCTTACACCAGTGCTCAGCTGGTGGAGCTCGAGAAGGAGTTTCACTTCAACCGATACCTGTGCCGGCCGAGACGCGTGGAGATGGCCAATCTGCTCAACCTTAGCGAGCGGCAGATCAAGATTTGGTTCCAGAACAGGCGGATGAAGTACAAGAAGGATCAAAAGTTGAAAGGCATCGGCTCGTCCTCAGGGGGGCCTTCCCCCACAGGAAGCCCACCTCTCCCAATGCAGTCCTCTGCTGGTTTCATGAACTCTATGCACTCAATGGGCACTTATGATGCTCCCTCCCCGCCATCTTTTAACAAGCCCCATCAAAATGCATACGCCATGTCCACAGCCTATCAGAACCCAATGAAAGGTTGCCCACCCCAACAGAAGTATGGAAACACTGCACCGGATTATGACCCACACGGGCTACAGGGTAACAGTGGCACCTATGGGACACCAAACATGCAGGGTAGCCCCGTGTATGTGGGAGGTAGCTATGTTGATGCCATGCCTGCCACTGGGCCTTCTATGTATGGCCTCAATCACCTACCACACCACCAGTCGGCAAGCATGGACTACAACGGTGCCGCACAGATGCCGGCGAACCAGCACCATGGACCGTGTGACCCACATCCGACATACACGGATCTGTCTGCGCACCATCCTTCTCAGGGTAGAATCCAAGAAGCACCCAAGTTGACTCATCTGTAGCAGGTTTGGACAAAAAAAAAACTGAAAAAATAAAAAAACAGGAAAAAGAATGAAAAAGAACGAAACACGACAAGACGAAACAGACTAACCCATGGGGCGATGCAATGGGGTTGAAAAAGATGATCCAGTGGTTTCTTGCCATGACTAGAGCACCGGTTTGTGTCAATGTTGTCTTTCCATTCATACGTGAACATAACTGAATTTAGTATCCATAGGTCTAAATACCCCTTTAAAATGAAATGACACACTTTATGAACAGTGGCTAGTTTATGCCAAGGAATAGACTGTCTAGCTGTATGACCTTTTAACATCATCCTAAATGTTTGTGTACTTCTTCAGCATTATCGCTGCATTCCTCACACTTTGGAGGACGGTACGGTATAGCTTACATTTAAACTAACTGGTGCAAGAAAACCACTGGATTGTTTTCGTCCACCACCCTTATTTCACATACCTCTTTTTTTAAATGTCTCGAAAAAACAGTCAATTTTTTTAACTTGTTCCCAACAGCAGCAGACTGGCACCTTGTCTTTAGCAAGACACGGTGATCAAGATATTCATCTCTTTTAAGTCCGTTTTACACTATGCTACCTATCACTAATAATGAGAAGTGAATAGAATTTTGCTATGGCTTTGACACAGGGTAAAAAAAAGAAGAGTTGAGAATACTAGTAAATTAAAGTTCATTCCCTAGTTCTCAACTCGCTGCCCCTCCCTCTCCCCCTTCTTCATACTCCTTCCCCAGTTCTTTATCTTTCCCAATCTTTGGGTTCGCCTACATTAGTTCAAACTAATATGAAAGGCCCACATTTTCTCATATCTTGACTTAACGTGGAAACAGGGTATATTTGAACAAAAATGCATGTCCGGGAAACCAAGCTACGGCGCAGACGTCTTTGTTTACGCCTAATGCGCTCTCGTCTGGGCATCATTGTTGCACTTAGAGTTTACATTTAATGGGTGAGGAAGAAAAGTAAATCTTATTTTGAATCGGAAGACCTTCAATCAGCGTCTTTCGCTAAGTGTGTTCAAGTGAACATTCATAAATATATATTTATTTGTTATAGCCAGTTTAAATACTTTCTTTTTTGTATTATTTATCCCCATGTATTTATATCGATAAAAATGTACTTTTTTAGTATCTACCTGTTATAAAAAGACGCTGTGTTCTTGTCATTGTAACAAATTAATTTTTAGTTCTTGTATTTTAGAGATATGTAGGTTTATGTTACCCTTGTATAAATAATGTCTTGACTTGTACAGGGGGCGCAAGAACGGAATCAAACCGTTCCCGCATAGTCGAGATTTAGACGAAATATAGCGAAACATTTTGAGAACTTCATTTGTCCTTTGTAACTACTTTTATTTCCTTGTTAAGAGTTGGTTGTTGAACAATTCTTTAATAAAATGTTATGTTATTCATTTCCACTCTAGAAGTTCATGAGTTTACCAAACAGACGAATATACAGGCAAAGACTGAAGGGGGTGGGGGTAGGGGTTCCTCAAGGCCTGTGAAAGAGCCCTGGAGGCCGCGCCTGCAATGGTCACGTGAAGGGAGTCCAATAAAATCGTCGAACACTCCTCTTACTGGTTATGGAATTAAAACAAATGATTACAAATAATCTCAAGTTTAAAGAAGAAAGGTACAAATAATAGATGACTAAACATTTTTTTTTTGCTTGTTGGATCTCCATCGATTATTGTAGGAGGAAAAAAGGAGCTGCGTTGCTGTCTTTGCTCATTTATTAACAACAGATTTGATTTTAACATGCCCAGGATTTAGACAAATCTAGACAAAGAAATTCAGAGCCGCGTGAATACACAAACAAATATTACAACAACAGTGATAACATGAAATAATTTCCAAGGCATGCACAAAAAATAAACTACAACAACGCGGCGTTTACCTCTGCATTTCTCAACATGCACTTGATTAAACGTTTTATACTGTTACATTTATACTACCTTAACGTGTCTAAATATATAATAAAAGCATTAAAGCCATTATCAGAATAAAAGAGGGCACAAGGAGCAAATTTTTGCATTTTAACTAATACACAGAAAATACAGTCACATGAAGGTAGTCGACGAACGTAAAATATCAAACAGTCAAATATTACACTTTCATGCATTTTAGATAGATGATAGATAGATAATTAGAACATAGGACATCTCTTAAGAAATGAATTAAAAACCGCTGTCCTCTGATGATATAAATCCCTTTAAGCATTAATGCAAATAATTGTTAAATTCGTCCCAGAATATTATCATTACTTTCCAGTGGGAAAAAAATCCAGTTGAAAAAAGGATCATTTGCCATTTTTATGCTAGTTCTGTCCGAGAAAGGAACACAAAAACGCATAAACAATAAATAAAAATAGAGATTATCAGTGCGTCCCAGTCCCTCGCAGTCAGCTCCGTTCTGTAAGGAGGGCCTTTTAGATTGACCCTTTTCCGAAGTGCCCACGGCCTACAGCTTGCTTTGTATTTCCTTTAAAATTCCCAGACACCCACACAGGGTTACAGCCTATCTATTTCAACTGTTCTTTTAGACGAGAAAAACGACGAAACGAAGCTCGGGCTGCAAAATCCGAAATTCAGATTACAGCTGGCCGCAACACAGTTTAGTTTTAATCTCTAATCCTATCGATGCGACGCGCCAATAGAATGTTTCCAATGCAGAAAAAAATATATTTCTTGGGGGAAAAAATCCACAAATCTACGAGGGAATAATGGGGGTTTTCTTTGTTGTGATCTTGGAGGAAAAAGGCGAATTCTTGAGGGTGGCTGCTGTCAAGCGCTTTGCCGGCGAAAAGATTGATCACCCTTGCTGCCTCTCTACTCCTGCTCTAAAAATATCTACCCCCTTTTCCCATTCGTTTTAAACTTTGACGCAACCAATTTTGCTTAGTTTTTCCTCAACTAACATTATATTGCTGCTTTCTTCGTCCAAGGTGCAATAGAAATTCAAGTCAACACATTTAAGCAATTTCCATTCTTAACGCGACCTCACGATGAACCTTTGGTTGTTGTCAGAGTCAACAAATGTTTCACACACACCGCTAGCAACTATTTTTCGTACGGTGGCCTATTTATTGTCATTCGTCTTAATTTAATAAATGAACAAAATATTTACATAAATATTATTTTGACAATTCTCTAACCTGGATTTAGTGCAAACTTACGCGCTTTATGGTCCCAGTTTTCAGGATTTCTTCAGAGGCTTTAGGTGTGTAAAACAAACAAAAAAAAATCTAATTAAAGGTAAACCCCAAAATAATTTATTTGTATCGTAGTGGTTGGGAATCTCCTATTCGGCAAATGTGGTGGACACTCTTACCATCACTCTTGTACATCCTTATTTATGTGCTTGATAAAAGAAGTATTTCTACACCTACCTACATCTCTTGTCTGTTACTCTTGTCAAAAGTTTTAAGATTAATGACCCTTGATTGTAAATACGCAAGAAGCCATATTGTGGATGTACTTATCAGACAAGGCCTGTGAATTACATCACCGGTAGTTCTGCATTTGGATTTGTATTGTCTAACATAAGAGGCCTGCACTTTACCTCTCACGACAAAACAGGACTGTCCGAACACATGGCAGCCGAGAACCTTTTTAAAATTATTATTTCGTCCTTGTTACAATAAGAACTAAATTATAATATTCTGCTGTATTTTTTTATCAATTCAGACAAATATTGCTTTCTTTTACCACCAGGCCCCGAATTTCGATTGGCTGAGACGAGTCATGTGACCAGGAATTGGCTGCAATTTCGCCCATAGTCTTCAGTTTAGTAGACCCTGGTCCCCATACGCTAGTAATATCACCAATATACACAATTATTAAAGCCCGCAAATGCCGTCATAGCAGGAACGCAAAATAAATCCTAGCCTTTTGGATGTTATTTTTTGCGTATGTTGGTGTCGCTGGACGCCCTTTTTGCCCAGGCGAAGCGATGAATTTTGAATTTGAGAGGGAGATTGGGTTCATCAACAGCCAGCCTTCCCTTGCAGAGTGCCTGACGTCTTTCCCCGCTGTCCTGGAGTCATTTCAAACTTCATCAATCAAGGACTCGACAGCAATTCCACCTCCTTTCGAGCACACCATCCCTAGTCTGAGTCCCTGCACAGGCAACCAGGCGCGACCGAGGAGCCAAAAGCGAACTGCCTCCAATGGCCTCCAGCTCCGGACACAAACAGCACCGCCGACGCAGCACCAGCAAGGCCCGGCCCCGCTGTCGGGTGGCGCGCCCCTGGCCCACGAGTTCCCATGGATGAAAGAGAAAAAATCCTCGAAGAAGTGCCCCAAGCCCGGAGCCACTGCTGCAGCAGCAGCAGCCTCCCCTTCTCAGGCATCCTCCGGCTACACAACCGCGGGATTGGAGTCCCCGACAGGTACGTTTCTCAAAGACGTGAACGCGTTTGTTCTGCATTTTGGACATTTTCCCCTGAATGATTCGTGACTCGAATAGACGTGAATGTAGCCGAAATCCTAAAGAACTGAACTGCATGTTATTATAGTCTAAATAGAATTTAATACAGTGTGATTTTACATGCTTGGAATTTTTACGCATTAAAAAAACTGTCCTTTCGAAATTATTCTTTGTCCTGTTTGTATGTGATGTACGGCATAAGGTGCTTTGGATGGGCTAGCATGCGAGCTCTATGCGTTTAGGAATAATTTAATTTCATGTGATGTCTACATTTTAAGCATGTATGATTGTTGTGCAAACATATATATATATATATAGAGGCCTATATATTTTTTTTTTTTTTTTTTTTTTTGAAAAACCCGTCCCAGTAATGTATTTAAAAGATAAAAAGGCACCCCTCCCCCATTTCTTGGCACATATACAAAACTGTGCACATTCTGAAAGATTACGTTGCCATCCTGCAGATAGTAGATCTTGATCTATAATAACGATTTAATCGCAATTGATGTCAGCTGAGACTTGATATTTATTCATAACCACGTTTCATGGCTTTGGGAGCCATTTTGGATAACAGTATATATTGTGAAAGCTGTGGAACGCAACAAAATATGGGGCTTGCTGAAATAACGCTTGTGCACCACGCTGGTCTATTACCACAAGACATGCCTAACCATTGCAGTCATTGCTACATGACAAGCCCAAACCACAGGGCTGTTCTGCACTGGGATTTATTGTCATCTGGACTATTTCTCACATGAAGTTCGATGGCTTCGCTTTTTGTATGGGACTTATTTCTGTTTTGATTCTTGCAGAGGCACAAAGTGGACTGGATAATGGCAGCGGTTCACGGAGGCTGAGGACCGCATACACCAACACGCAGCTACTTGAATTGGAGAAGGAGTTTCACTTTAACAAATACCTCTGTCGGCCTCGGCGCGTTGAAATAGCAGCACTTTTGGATCTAACAGAGCGCCAAGTCAAAGTGTGGTTTCAAAATCGACGCATGAAGCACAAAAGACAAACTACGCACCACCGGGACGGGCAAGAAGGCGAGCCCAGCGGTTTTGAGCTCCTGGAGGGAACCGACGCTGCTTCACCGTATTCGAGCCAGTCGTTGGAAGTGTCTGGCTCTGGCTCCGGTTCCGCAGCAGCCTCCGAGAGTGAGACTTGCCCGACAGCTGCCTCCTACACGAACAGTGCGGACAAAAGCCAGCCCACGCCTGAAGAGGGCCAGGCGAACCAGTCGGAGCCTGCATCTGTTCCTGACACAGCGGTTCACTCCCCCCCGTATCCAACGCCTACTGCAGATAACCCCAGCACAATGGCTGAGGGCCGAGCAGCTGGGCCGGAGCATTCGTTCACAGAGCCGCAGGATGCCACCTCTCTACCCGATTTGAATTTCTTTTCGACGGACTCCTGCCTACAGATTTCGGACGCTTTATCGCCGAGTTTGCAAAGCTCACTGGACAGTCCAGTCGACTTCTCCGAGGAAGATTTTGACTTGTTTACGAGCACCCTTTGTACCATAGATTTGCAGCATTTACAGTTCTGAACTATTATCACATCACAACACATACAAGAACAATCGAACTCAGTCCAACTGCAGTGTCACGAATGCTTCTCGACCGCAACATTCCTATACTAAGACATTAAATGTGAAAAGAGTCATCTATCTAAACAGTTTTTTAAACAAAAAAGGCGTGAAACAATGCCTAAAAGGAAATAAATTGTCCATTATTTTGAAAATACGATGATGTAATCTTTTTGAATACACATCGGGATGGCCCCTGTCGAAGTTTCAGGTATTTTATTGCCTTCTGATCCTCGGATTTTAGTTTATGTCGACTAACAGATGAATGGTTGCGGACTTATTCAGTGAAACTCAATCATTGGAATCTCAGGAATTGTGTCTGACATAAGGGTAGTTTAACTGCTTTTAGGAATTCTCCCAAGGCGGGCGTTGTCCCTGTTGAATAATTTTAGAACTAGTTTATTTATTGAGATTCTTTAATAGTAAATTTCAAATTTATTTATTGTACGTTATTTTCATAGTTGAAATAATAAAAAAATAAAATAAAAACACACATAAATCGGTGAAGCGAGTGTGATTGATTCTCTAAGTTTTAATGAACTATTTCATTAAAAATGTACTTGCATATAAATACATAAGACATTAATTTTAAGAATTTGTTTTTTCTGCTTTGTATTGGTGTATTGTGAGGAAACTACACATTTCAGTCCGCAGGTTGAATTTGTTAATGTTTGAAGAACGTTATTAAGCGTATATACAATGACTATTCTTATAATACTAATTATTGTTATTATTATTATTATTATGTTAGTATCATTATATTGTGGTGAGAGATATTCTGTGTAATTAGCATTCATGCGATTAAGAGGTGGGAACTGCATAAGCTCAGGAAAAAAAGAATAAGCCACTAAACATGTAGAAAAATTCGAAATCTATTTTTATAACACAAGCAATAAATCGACTAATCTTTTTAAACGATGCAGCACAACCAGTGATTATCATGAACTTGAAATTAAAATGTAAAACAATATAAGCTATTTTCACAAAATCGGCTATGGCTGACAACATGAGACGTAAAAGGCAGCAGCATGGATAGTAGTTATTTTTAGATGGATGTTTAAACGAGCCAAAAAACTATTTGACCAAAAAAAAAAAAAAAAAGTCGCGGGATGTTCTGCAGGAGGGTCAAGCGGTTGACTGGCTGTGGGCTCCCATGGCTGCACTCGCCCTGATGCAAAATGGCGCTCGAAACACAATGAAGGATATGAACAATAAAGCGGCAGCCATTATGGATAGTTTAGGCTGCAGCTGCGAGCGGGATGCTCCGAGCTGGCTCGTTTTCAATTGAAAATATCAATTTAGACAAACACAGGCCAGAACTGTATCAGTTAAAACGGTTCTTTAATTTTTTCTATTATTATTAGTATCAAATATTAGACATTATTTAACAGCTGGATCTGAGCCTTTATGGAGATCATCTTACTATGACACGATGGTTAATACTAATTGTTATTATTATTAGCCTATTATTATTACTATTCACATCCCTACTTTAAATTATTTTCAGACTGTAACAGTAAAAACTTAAAACACTTAAGGCACAAAAAGCCATTGATTGTTATTGGCATTGAATGTTATTGCCTATGTTACTTTTCCTATTGTCTTTAACCCAGATAGACTGTACACAATGTTTCCCTCACCCAGGTCAGACTTCTGTCATGAATTTGAAGCAGCAAGTAAAACAACATTTCAATTGCATTTTTTTCCCGCTTGGTTTACATGAGAAGTACCAGTAAATGAGCCCTTGTGTGCACTGAACAGGTGTTCTGCTCATATTACTGGGAAGGTGGATCTGGTCACAGTAGCACTATGGCAGCTAGAGTTTAATGCTGTGTACAAGAGCCACACACTGTATTAACAGACTCACCTGCATTCAACAGAAATAAGAACAACTGAATGATATCCAATCTCAAGCAAAAGCTTATGTTTGCTGATGTGTCAAGAGTAGAAGCTTGACATACGGATAAATAAAACGACAGATGTCGCTTGTGCTGATGAGTAAAAAGGAGTGTGATTTTGGCCAGCTGGCTAGCATCTATCTCTAAATTTCAGTGTCCATTTCAAGTCATCAAGTTTGATTTCCAGTATTCAGTTACTTCTTGTTTAGGTGCTGGTTTGGGATTTCTTAATTTCCTGATGCCAGCACATACAGCACTCATTCACTCTGCCCTACTTCTGTTTAATTCACCCGAGACAGGTGAGACTTTACATATCAACATATCTCCAAACTAAGATAAACAACTTCTTCCCTGCCACAAGACCACACAAGTTTGGTAAATATTATTTAAAAACTCTAACCGTGATTTTTTTCCCCCATTAGCTTGATAATTTGAGGCGTGGCTAGGTCATGTTTATCTCAGTCCCTATGCTTTGCTTGATGGCCTGCCAGCTCGTATTTATCAGCACAGCACAGTACTTTGGGACAGTGAAATCTAAAATAAGGAGAGGTGTGGTGGCATAGGGATTTTCTCACATGAGAAAATGGGCCAATGTTTACAGTGGTGCATCCTGGGTAATGCTGTGCCTGAAGCAGTGGTGGGACTAGCCAAGATTAAAGTGGAAATGTCTCCTGCCCTATTTCAGTCAAACCACCATGAAGGCTCAGTTTAATCATTGAAGTGGTTAGGAAACCAAAGTACTTTGTCATTGAACAACAATAATAACAATGGTAACAGCAAAACATTATCTTAGCTTATTTTAGAATGGCCTTATAAGACTTTACGGTTAGCAATGTAAACACATCGTATTGGATTATGAGCTCTGTAAACAGCTCCCTTTGTAGTAACTCTTGTATTCATTTGTTTAGCAAAGACTCTTTGTTCATAAAAGCCTGTGACTACACAGCTACTGGTCATTAGCATGAATGTGGATCAAAATGGTAACTGCCAATTTAAAAAGAACCTCAAAGAAATTAATGCAACAATAACACTAAGATGCGCCTCTTTGTGCTCTGAAAACAGACAAAATTTTTGTGATTACAATGCCAACTGAAACCTCTCACGTGACACTTCATAACGTGAAACATTTCATAGCTTCAGCAGTTCAATTTGCAGAACTTGTTTGGCACGCAGTCCTTAGCAAATTGGCACATTACTAAAAAAAAACAAAAAAAAAACAAGACATCAGTTTCATATAAAGTCTTAACTTTTCAAACATTAAGCCTTTCTGTAATGTGTAATAGATCAGTTTATGTGCACAGAAATTTGATATTTTCACATTTATGGACATTTCAAATGCATATAGACTATCTGATAATCATTATCTTGCCTTATGTTTGATAATGAAGAGGTATTATAAAGGTTTGGTCTCTGTATTATATCTCTGCTGACAAACAGTAAAAGGAAACTGTTCAAACTAGAAAGCTTTTGTGGCTTGTACACTCAAACCTAATTATAGCATTAGCCATGTAGCTATCTGCTAATTACTGCAACTCTTTAAAGGAAACAGAAGCTGTCAATGACAAGTAAATAAAGTGACTTGCCAAATAGCAAGTCGGCCAACACAGTAATATCACTTGTAATCCAAAAACTCAGTGGTTTACATTATCTTTTTGTCTGATTGTCACTATATTCACAGAAATAAAGGACACACAGTTTTGATAGCGCTGAACCTTAAAGGGTTAGTTTATGAATTATGTTATCCTTTACTGAAGTTGTTCCAAACCTGTATAAATTTCTTTGTTCTGATAAACACAAAAGTGGATATTTTGAATAATGTGTGTAACCAAAAAGGTGAAGGCCCCCCCCCCACAGGCGCTTAGGGGTGGGGTCCGAGGTGGACTGTCGTGTAGTCAAGATTTCATACAAATCAAATTGCAAGAATGCATACAAAATCACTACCTCGTAAATAGTTTTCTCACAAGATTGGCAACAAAAAAGTCTAAAATAGTCCGTAATAGTCATCTCTTGAAGTATTCATTCCCTTTTCAATGTTTAAACAAATGAAAATGAAGTAATCCTTTATGTTACCATTAGCAGTAAGCCAAGAAAGCTCACTGAAAGCATGGTATATGTTTCAAAATGTTTTCAAAAGACAGCAACAGCTGGTGATGCACAAAGAATGGGACGCCCTGTATATTGGCTCAAGACCTTGCATGTCTTTCTGCACCAACTTAAAAAAAAAAAAACACTACCCTGTTAAATATAAAACTGCTTTTGACTCTGATATGCTTGCAGGGTTTTAATCTAGGAGTGCTTTGTTAGTCTGTGATTTTTGTCTGTTGATTCAAGTCATTGATGTTAGCACACCTGAATTTTCAATGAGCAGAACTCTTAATAAGATTAATTAGAATAAAGGTTTACTGGAAGTTAAAAAAAAAAAAAAAAACTGGAGAAAGAACAAAGTCCTTGTCTGTAAAAATAACTAAAGCATTTGAAGAGCAGCATGATGTGATGCTGCTGGAGTTTATGGCATGCTGATCCCCTCCTTCAACAGCAGAATCAAAAACAGGCAAAGTATATGAGCTTTTGTGTGCTTGAAGCAGACCCTTCACAGCTGTCCATATCTTCTCAGAGGGTGAGGGGGCATTCACTAACACTTGTACAGTATCTAACAGCAACACATTTTTACCCTTAACCCTGCCAACAAGAGAATGTGCCGACAATACCTTGGAGCAATCACGTTCTGTTCTGCTGCTATAGTAGACAAGATGACAGCTTCAAGTCACCCAAAAACGTAACATATCCAGTGACATTCCACTGAAGGCAGCTCATAGGCCAACAGGTGTGTGCTACATGTTATCAGTCTTTGCACTGATTTACAGTAATAGCTAATTGTAACTTATTTATTTTTTAACATTGAAAATAGGATTCTAGGTTAAACTGCATATGAATGCAAGGAACACTGTAAAAAATGACCGTGATTTTAACGGTAAAAAACTGTGAAAATGCTACAGTAAAAACCTGTTAAATGGTTAATGGTAAATTCCTGTTAAATTTACAGGGAAACACTGTAAACTGACATTCCCAGAATTCCCTGCATTGAATTTTACATTTTGTTTGAATTTGATGTTTTTTCTTTGAAATAACTATGTTTCTTCTTAGTTTTTTTGTATCAGTTATGTTTATTAGGGTTGTATGTAATGTTGTTAAATGAATGTTTATTGAACATTTTAGTTTAATAATTCTTACCATGATGGTGTTTAGTGTTTGTGTGAATGACACTGAGCCCCTTCTATATATGTTACTATTTAAAAGCTACTTGTGATGAGCTTTGGTTAATTCATGTGACTTTCTCTACAACACCTGCATTTGGTAGTTATCAGTGTATTTCAAAGGTACAAAATAGATTTCATTACTTTAAAACGGTTTATTATTAGAAATTACGGTATTTAATTAAAGAAAACCGTAAAAAAAAATATATTGATACCGTATTTTTCACGGTTTTATTCTGGCAACCACAGCTGCTGGTTTTTTACTGTAAGTTTTATGGATTTTTTTTTAACAGTGAACGTAAGTGTATATCTTTGGTTCTGCAGCTGGTCAATATTGTTAAAACAAGTTTACAACTCATTTAAAATGGGCCTGAAATATGTCAAATGAATATAAATTAATAATAAGAATAAGAGTAATATATTACATTTTAGCTCATAAAATCTTCATATATATATATATATATATATATATATATATATGCTGTCAAACGATTAATCGCATATGAAATTTTTTGTTAAAAAGTTTTTGTTCGCATAATATATTTGTGTGTTCTGTATATATTTATGTATCCATACATACATATATTTAGAAAATATTTACATTTATTTACATGCCTACATTTATATTCATATAATTTATATTATAAATAAATACATTTAATAAATAAACATTTATCAGAAATATATACATGCATGTATGCGTTTTTATATATACATAATAAATACACATACATATATGTAAACTAAAACTTATTTAGGATATGATTAATCATGATTAATCGCTTGACAGCACTAATATTTAACCATACTGTCACTTTAGGTTAATTGAATGCATCCTTTCGGAGTTAAAACCTTCATTTATTTTAAGTAACTTCATGGTTTCCACAAAAATATAAAGCATATAAAGCAATATAAATTCTTAAGCATCAACTCATCATGTCAGAATGATTTCCGAAGGATCATGTGACACTGAAGACTGGAGTAATGATGCTGCATCAAATGTATTTTCAAAATATAATCAAATAGAAAACAATTGTTTCAAATGATCATAAAACTTCATAATATTACCATTTTTACAGAATGTTTTGGTCAAATAAATGCTGACCTGGTAAGCTACATGCAATAGTACATCACTGCAAAGTCTTTTTTTTTTATATATTGAGCTTCAGCTTTCTTTGGTTTTTCTATGGGATCGAAAAGTGCACCACATTAATGCAATTTTCAGTCTCTTCTAAAAAGTGGGAGATGGAATATCCACTCAGAGAGTGCCTATCATATTCCATGGCTTTCTACCCCGACAGCCAACCAATATGGTAAAGAGGTAATGAACAACATATAGAATGTCATGTGACCTTCTGAAAGCTTGGAATAGAAGCAGAGTGCTTTAGCCCACAGTGAGTAAAGTATTCTCACTTATCATATTTAGCTGCCTACGACATGTAAAATTCACAATTTGTTTCGCCTCAATGAGCCACTGCAAATGTCCCAATCACACAAACTAAATAATTTACATTTTACTGACAATATACAAATACCATGGTTTGTAATCTATAGAGATGCAATGATGAGCATATATCAATCATGCAGAATGAGAGATAAGAGCCCTGGATATATTTTTTTAAATAAAAAATTCAATTCATCAGAGCAACAGCCGCTGAATAAGCAGCATTACCCTCAGGCCACTCCATGAAGCCATGCATTGTGCATATTTACAATCTCGCAAACTGTTTGTGTATGTGTGTGCAAGACAAACACACTCACAATCGAGCCTATACTACCATCTCAATTCCTGTATCAATCATGTAAGCTGTCAACCATGAATGGACAGCAAACATACCAATTCTTCTTTTAGCAGCATCAGTATGTGATGAAGGGGCTTGCATTCACCTAATGTGTGATTTATCAATAGATTAAATAGTCAAACCCAAGCTTTAGACACTGAACTACAAAATCAGTTGACCAAGTATGGTCCATCTACATACTTACATACATGACCCTTATACCTCAGCTGTCAAGATCAGCACACTAATAAGGCTACCATAACTTTCCGTACCATAATGTTGGCTGAATGAATTGTAGAAGGGACTAAAAATGGAGTTTTGTAAAATAAAAAATGTAAATGATTTTTCTTTAACTTCTGAGAATTTTTTTTTTGTTTTTTGTTTTTTAAGTTAAATGTAAAAAATCCTTATACTGATAGGTCTTTAATGTAATAACGCATGCTAAATGCTACTCTAAATGTCTGTGACCCCATGAAATGGCATGAAACTTTAAACCAGTGACTTTATGAAAATGTGTGTGTACATATCTAGCAAAAGTACTTAAGATTTAGTCACACATGGGCAACCTCCACTTTGCTACTCAACCACCTGGAATGACAACACCTGCCCAGAAAGTTTACATCTGATTTGCATATAGTTGACAAAGAGAGAGTGCCCTATGACAGATTTGACAGCGAGAGGTTAATTTTACATAGACACATGAACAGAAATACTGAAAAGTATGTGTATAATGATGTGTTGTGAAATACATGAATAAAAATAGACAAATAATGTGGACTACGGCACCACAAAAAAATGACTTCATAATTGCTGTTTTTGACTTCTAGATAAAATTTCTGAAAACAACATTTTAGTTGCTTGAGAAGCAACACTGTATAAGATATTAATCCTTTTCAAATGATGATTTGTGAAACTATAAACAAGATAACAACAAGTGTATACATTTTTTAAATGATAAAAACATCTAATTTTACATTTTTACTGGAAAACAAGAGAAAAATAATGATTAGGAACATGATTTTGCTGTTGTATTGTTTACAATAGAAAATTAACATATTGAAGACAAGTTTCTGGATTTATCTTAAGGTAGTGAAATGTTTTGAAAGGCTTGAGATGGATGGAGCAATATTTTGATGTAGATAGAATGATTTAATCTAGAATGATAGATAAAAATTTGATAAAAACAGAATTACAGATAAAATGATAGAACAAGAGATAGATAGATAGACAGGTAGACAGACAGACAGATAGATGAAAAAAAGTGATTTCGGAGAATAAACATAATATGATTTGGCTGAAGCATTCTTTTGATACTAACCTGAACAAGGTCAACCCTTTACACATGAGATTGTGCCAGTCTAAACAACATCAACCTACAGACCTTGCATGGCCCCGTGTTGTCTCGGTTTGACAAAGAATAACAGCCTGATTTCACACAAACTCTCATTTTTCTTTTTAGATACGCCTGTGAAGTACAGTATCTGAATCATGTCAGCAGATCTTTTGCATAGTTTGTCTACGAGGACATTAAGATGATTAATTGCGCCCGCATCTGCTAAATATTTGATTTATTGAATGCTATGGTAATATGTTTGCACTGGCAAATTAAGTGTGCACACATATTTAAACTGAATTTCTAAAAAGTGGAAAAGAGATTCAGACAAGACAGCTAGAGAGATGTATAGATAGACAAAATGACACAGATATAACGATAGACTGATAGATAGAACAATAGAATGATAGATAGAATAATATAATGATAAAACGATAAATGGATAGAACGATAGATGGATAGATGATAGACAGAACGATAGAACAATAGATATAACGATAGACTGATAGATAGAACAATAGAATGATAGATAGAATAATAGAATGATAAAACGATAAATGGATAGAACAATAGATGGATAGATTATAGACAGAACGATAGAACAATATAGAACGATAGATAGTAGAACAAACAATAGATGCCATTGCTTTTTCTGCTCCATCATCATTTTGGTTGTTTGCATCATTGGATTAAGATAAATTAGATCACTTTGGAAGTTAAATTCAGACAATCTACATGTCCTAAGTTTGTTTATTATACAATGACTTGGATAATTTAAGCAGATGGCTCATTTAACCTCTGTGCAGCATATGAAAATCAGGACATGACTGACTTTGGGTAGGTGTCACCCCACAAAGGATGGATGCAGGAGGAAAATCGTTTATTTGTTTAGTGATTTTCTTAATATCCCACTTTACATGTACAATGGAAATACTTTAATCTCCGCCTACCTGCATAAATTATTCTGCAAAGCTGGTGTGTGTCAATGCTCTTACCTCACATCAGCTACTCAAGTGACGAAAAAATGGACGGGTGGTGGGTGAAGGACATGGGTCAGCTTTCAGAACTGGAAATTTTAAAAGGCCTGGGTTGACGAACTGTTAAAGGAAATTAATAATAACAAGATTTCAGTTGTAAAGTTGAGGTAAATGTGCAGACAAGGGTACAAACTCTCAATGTTGAGCATGTGGTGTCAAATGAAGAGAGAAAACTACATTTGAATGGCTTCAAGGGCCATTCATTATGCAAGTTAATGACTTGGACATGCAAAAAATCAAAGGTAGTTATGATGGGAGCCCCATTAGTCTCATCTGCATTTTACATTTTGCCTAGCAAAACAGCAAAGGAACTGCCAAGGTATACAAATGAAATAATAAAAATGATTTCAGTTTTAAGGTTTTATATACCTTCAAAAATAAAATTCTCCACAGCCATGATCCCACATCATTCACTACTATTAAATAATGTAGTACCATAACATGCTTGTGCCTAAGTTTCACTGGTTAAAGTGCGGGAGTAATTTTAGCCTCACAACTTGGAGTCTTCAGAGACATTAAGCACGTGGCATGCGATGACGCCATTTAGACCTATAGCCTGTAGACCACGGCTACGCTGCAGCTCTAAAATATTTCTAAAATTAAATAGTATTATTCAAAGTTGTGGGTAATATTAGTTTTGTTTCTGCTTTTATCAAAAGAGTTTTAGAATCCAGATTTAAATTGTTTAAACTGTAAATATTTCGAGACATTGCGAACAATCCCGTCAAACGACCGCAAGCATCGGCCTCGTCCCATCTACAATATAGGCCTATTAATGTAATAATATAATAACAGCTAATAATTAAGTGAAAAACAAGAATCATGTCATATTTAAAATAAGAGTATTTTTTTTTTATCTGTTTATAGCTGTTACGATTATTTTCTTGCGCAGAAATACAGCGAGCCGCAAGGGTGCGCAACGCCTTTTTTCCGTCGGAAGAATGTTTAAGCTTACGCAAATAACAGTTGATAGCTAATAGTTGAGATGTAAGAATAAATTACTAACACGGCAATTAAATAATGTACATTTATTTATTAATATATCACTTATATTCATAGTAAAAACTATTATTGTTGTTGTTGTTATTATATAATTTATGTTTTAAATTATTTTATTCTGTTTTCCTGTGTTCTTTTCCAGCTATAAATGGAGTCTCCTATTTTTTCTTGTATGCTCTGAAAGAAAATAAACTTTTTACATTATAATTCCCCTCTCTCGCATCTTTTTAAAAATATAATATGCGCATCATTATTACTTGAACATCCCTCACACACACATATTACAACTTTAATTACAGTTTTGCGAGGTCATTTGAAGAACCGTTGAAACGAATATCAGATTAAGAAAATATTAAGTTGTCAAATTCTTAATTTCTTTCATTAAAATACTCGTTGAATCCTACATGACATTATTCGTTTGTGATCATTAGAAACAGTAACTGTACAATTTAATAAAGATCAAACATACACACACCATGCATAAAACACTGCAACCAATCAACTGATGAATTCGTTTAAAACAACCAGAAGGCCAAAAGCCTCAAGGACTCTTGAGTGTTGAACAGAGCTACAGCAGTACTAAAACTGCTTAAAGTGGTTTTGAATCTTTGGCTGCGCAACCAGACAATCACTTGGCACGTGAAACGACAGATAACAAATCACTGTGGGCGTTATATTGTTACCCTTTCTTGTACCACCATGTACTAATGAGCAAATATATTCGAAGTTCTTCAGCCCCCCTATATTGAGCGTGGGCTTTATATGAAGAGGAAGACTTGCTCAGCATTGTCATCTTAATTAATTATTAGCTTCTCTCTTCTGCTGCTGTCCACCAACGCCTGTCAAGCAATCCATGGTGCAGACGAACACATTAGTTTGACTTATAATCCTAAAGTTTTTAGTTGCTTTATAACCTACGGTTTTAAAACGAAAGCTACAAACTGTAAATGCCATCTTTGTCACTTTGATCTGCAGTTGGATTCAACAGAAAAAAGCTAGGGAAAAAAAGAGAACAATTCCAGGCAGCTTTGCAGCAACACATGTTTCCAAAGGCTGTAAGAGAAAAAAATAACTCGTTGGCGTTCTTTTCCTGCTCGTTTGGACTCAACAGAAGGCTTGCTGTCGACCTAATTTCGTTTTGGTAACAGATCAGTTCTGTGATTCAATTAGACAGGTCCAAAGCCAACCCGGACCGATCTGTGAACCGTGGCGTCACTTCCAATTCGAGTGTTAAAGAGATTTCCTTCCTAAACACACATAATGAACTCTGCGTTGGGCTAGTCTTATAGTGAACACTGAACATTACTCTTATTAAAGAGGACAATCATCTAGGCCTACCTCACCCCACTACAGTATAGGAAGATAACGCATTATTCACTAAACTCGCGCGATTTAAGCTAGAAAATGCGGCTGGTAAGAGATGAGAGGAGATGAAGACCAAAATCTCAATGCAAAAGTCTGAAACGTTCTTTCTTTATTTCTCTTTCTCTCATTCGGAGAGCCTTTCACGCAGGGTTTGACATATTCTAGCTGTTATCAGATTGATGGGCTGGTTTGATTGAAGTGGCTTTGTCATGCAAATGTCAAGCGCGTGATGGATGGTCGCCGTGCGCTGACAAACTTCTGGAGGTCCCCTCACCATTGGCGCCGTGACGTCTCACGTGACCAGCAGCTGAGGTAAAGATGTGTTATAGGGAAGCACGAGCAAATACTCCAGAGGTAAGCATTTCCCCCCTTTCCGCATGCCATACTGTTGCGAGCTTGCAGGACAGGAGGCTCTCCCGATCTCTCAGGTTGACCCTCCGCCATTAATTGCGCATGGACAATTCCAGAATGAACTCTTTTTTGGAGTACACAATTTGTAACCGTGGGACGAACGCCTACTCGCCCAAGGCTGGATACCACCACTTGGATCAGGCGTTCTCGGGCCCCTTCCATACCGGACACGCAAGTGACAGCTATAACTCTGATGGACGACTTTACGTAGGGGGGAGCAACCAGCCAGCAGCAGCAGCAGCAGCAACACAACATCAGCACCAGAGCGGCGTTTACGCGCATCACCAGCACCCAACTCATCAGAGTGGCATTGGTCTTTCCTACGGTGGTTCGGGGACTGCGAGTTATGGGACCCAGGCCTGCGCCAATCCGGATTACGCTCAACACCAGTATTTCATTAACCCTGAGCAGGATGGGATGTATTATCACTCATCCGGCTTTTCAAACTCAAATGTCGGCCCTCACTATGGCTCCATGGCCGGTGCGTACTGCGGGGCGCAGGGAGCCGTTCCTGCCGCACCTTACCAGCATCATGGATGCGAAGGCCAGGATCACCAGCGAGGCTACTCACAAGGCACCTACGCCGACTTATCGACCTCCCAAGAGGGGGAAAGGGACACGGATCAGTCGCCACCTGGGAAGACATTCGATTGGATGAAAGTCAAAAGGAACCCTCCTAAAACAGGTGGATAGAATTGCCTCTGTGACGAAAATATCTATGTGCTGCACACTCAAAACAAAAGCAAACAAGATTGCAGGTCACCAAAATATAACACTAGGCTATACTGCAATAAGAAACTTTTTACTTAATAAGAGATAAAAAAAGAGGCCTGTTCACTTCAGTTTCAACCCGTCTCCCTCTGCGCTAATGCATCGACCAGACATGCTTTCCTTCGCCCTTGGAAATGCACCAGCACTGTTATCCTTAGCTTGTCCCCGGTTCTGTTCGCGCAACATTCGTTTTTGTTGGCCTCCATTGTGTTCTTAAGCTTTCGTCTCCTGTCCCAGCAGTATTTGCCTCACTACGATTTAGTGCACCAACTTTTACGCACGGGGGCCACCATTTTGACATACTGTACAAATTGAGTGGTCATAAAGCCATCTTTAGGGAGTATTGAATTGCATGTACTCCATAATCGCCGTTATGAGTTCTTTCAAAATTGATAACATACAAACGGGGGAATTAAAGTAAGGTTAACAAAAGTTTGCAATACCGTATAACTTGTTGATTTTTTGCCTGATACTGGAATTTAAAAGTCACATAAAATAAGAGTAACGAATACTAGCACACTTGACTGTTGTTGGTGTTTTTTTTTTTTAATAAAAACAAGCCAGTGAATTATGACTATGGTAGGTCTATTATATTTCAGAGTGAAATTGTTTGACAAACAACCATTTAACTATTCTTTCATTTCCCCCCTCCCAGCTAAAGTGGCCGATTACGGACTGGGAGCACAAAACACTATCCGGACGAATTTCACAACGAAACAACTCACGGAGCTCGAGAAAGAGTTTCACTTTAGCAAGTATCTCACGCGAGCGCGGCGGGTAGAAATCGCTGCCACGCTCGAGCTGAACGAGACACAGGTGAAGATATGGTTTCAGAACCGCCGAATGAAACAGAAGAAACGAGAGAAGGAGGGACTCGCGCCTGCTTCTTCCACCTTGTCTAAAGACCTCGAGGATCACTCTGATCACTCAACTTCAACCTCTCCAGGAGCTTCTCCAAGTCCGGATTCCTAACCGAGGACAATGACTTCGGGAGCATTGAACATCAGATTCGAAATATATCGTAAAGTCTATTAATTTAAGCATTCCACAATGTGCCCGAAAGACCTTCTCCTCTTTTTTTATGATGGACAAAATCGAACTTTAGGCTAAAAAGCGAAGAGCAAAGAGACTTTTAGCACAACAATGAACATTGTTACACCGTCTCCTCGAACAAACTTTCCAATACTTTTTGGAAACGTTTGTGTGTGTTATACAGGGTATTTCTATTATATGATAAATATAATGCACTTTCACAATGTTTACACGTCTCTAAACGAACCTAACTGACTTTACAGGGAGCCTATTGTGTTGTCAAATATATGTATTGGTGTTTTTTGTTGCGTTTATGAAAATGTACACATTTAATATTTGACTTTTGAGGATTGTAGCTATAGGGGTTTTTGGACTCCTTGCACTATGCGTTTACAGGGTAGGCCTTTAATGAGCACCAGCACAAATTTGTTGGAAAATGCGAACGATTCCTTCTCAGTGTGCACTGTGATATTTCATTTCATTTGTCGATTTAAAGCGATTAAATTCGAATCTTAGGAAAGTTCCATTCCGTTTGTAGGAAAAAAGGCAATGCAGGGTGTTTAAACTGTATCTTTTTTTCATTAAAACATTTAATAAATTTGATCTTTTAGCTTAGTATGTTTAAGCGCAGACGAGCTGAGTTTTATTAGTTACTGTCTGTATGATTCCGTTTTTAAATGTCTCAATCAAATGCTTCTGTCAATTCTTTATCTACCTCAAATAAAAATATTTTACTGAACCAGTTTCTCCAACCATATTACATATACATGCTTGTGTGTGAAATATAAGGAAAATATAATAAAATACATTTTAAAAATAAATAGGCATAAGGAAAAATGTTAATAAGAAATACATTATGACAAAGGTTTAATAGCTCTTCTGTTCACTTAGCTATTGGAGGGTGAGAAAGCGACCACCAGGCAATAGTTTTATAGGATGTTAGGAGAACGGAACGGAATGTTGTTGAGCAATCAGGGTGGTTAAAGATGACCTTTTTACCTCGGTGTGCTTCTGGGATATCTAAACATCCAAACAGACTCTCTCACTGAGTGGTGTAGGGGTGGCACAAATAGCACTGAGCCTGAGCAAATTAAAAGAAAGACAAGCTTTGAAGAAATGGAACAGAATTGTGGGCGGTGCGTTTGAGTTACCGGGTGTTGTTATGAATGGGCTTCTTATTTACTCGCTAAACACATTAAACACTTTCAAAACCATAAATCTTTAGAATAGTCTGCTGCATGCATTGTATGATCACATTCGAGTGCGCAACAACAAATAAAGGATTCTTAAAAGTGATAAATATCTATTTTTATTAGCTCTCAAATACTTACGGTTGCTAACATATTAGTGTAACCGACAAAGACATATTAGGTCATTAATCACACTCCTAAAAATCTGTAGAATTAAAATTGTGCCAAGCCAGACATGTTTGGTCTTTGTAGCAGTGTTAGCATTAGGTCTGCTTCAGAGGAAAACAATGCTGGGTTGCAGTGGCATTCACGCACACCAGCTCCTTGGGTGGTTCTGTAACTGAAACGCATCTCTCTCACCAGGCCAGTGTTTTTGTGGCAAGAAAGACAACACACAATGTAACAAGCAGCTCCCTTAAGCGAAAGCAAAAAGTCATCAGACAGTTTCAACGTTAAATAATTGTTCAATTTAGTTTGTTCAAGTTTAATTATGACTGAATATATGCTTTATATTACTTCAGTTTGGTATTCATAATATCCCTAATAATACAAAAGTACATTTTCGAAACTTTTCCACAGGAGAAAAAAGTTTTATACCATTAAACAGTTTCATTTAAATGACAATTTACTTAAAATAAATAATCTAATCAAAAAAAGTATTTGGTCCAACTTATAGGCTACTGGAAACGAGACGATACAGCAATTGTTCTATGATTCTCTCTCGACCATCTGCTGGTGCAGATTTCAGTCACGCTGTTCGGGGCGTTTGTCCTGTACCCCCCTGATAGGGC
Source organism: Enteromius mattozi (assembly GCA_032359235.1). NCBI lineage: Eukaryota > Metazoa > Chordata > Actinopteri > Cypriniformes > Cyprinidae > Enteromius > Enteromius mattozi. The sequence continues at coordinate 16,324,814 of JAUMHE010000044.1, read as the reverse complement.
CTTTGATCCAACCGCTACCCCCGCGGTCAACATCCGTGGTCTGCATTGAGACGTAAAGTAATGCTTACAGTAGGGGGTTTACAAAGAGGTCATCGTTAACTTTACCTGAACTCTTTCCCAAAAAACTGGACGAGTCTCTGACTTAAATGGCCCATAGCCAAAAAAAAAAAAATATTTATATATATGAAACATTAAAGTATCAATCATTAAGATTTATTATATATATATATTGGGTGTGATTTCAAGTCGTTGCTCAATATAAAAAGGTCACCTTAAAAGTAAATCTCACTGAGAAAACAGCATCCCACATAAGTGCATGCGCGCGCACATCTGCTTTCTATCTGTGCTCTATTGAAAGACTTTCGTTCAAATTCGACATCAGGTTTAAGGAACTCTCAGTTTTCTTTTGTGCCACCTCAAAAACACATGCGGAGCAAAGCAGGTGAGCGAGAGAGGGCAAACTCCGGTGAAAGAAATGGGGGAATGAACTCTGAGCTGGAGGGTGCTGACAAGTGGTGAAGAGAAGTAGTGGAGGGGGGTCGCAAAGGTTTGGGGGGGGGGGGGTCGGTTT
>JAUMHE010000044.1:16268617-16324143 GCA_032359235.1 Enteromius mattozi | reverse complement strand
CCCCCCGTTTTTAGAACATTTGAGGAAACTAGTTTGCCTAACTTCTTTCCCCCCCTTGTTCACTCTCTTGTGGCCTCACCTCTTCCCCAAAGTTTACGCGGGTTTGACAGTTCCATTTCATCCACGACCCTCTGACGGACTACCCCAATATTTGCTCAGGCGGACAGGTTTGCCCTGGGTCCTGCCTCAAACATCCCCTGACTGCTTCTCCCCTGGCCTCGGTTCACACCGAGTTCAGGCCAAATTAATGCTTGAAATAGACAGGTCAGCCTGTCAGGAGCTGCGGACGGGCTTCCATCTCGCTGGGGTCACGCACGGGTCTCTCCCTTCAGCTTGCGCCGCGAGCACCGTTCTGGGGCTTCACTTTGTCTCTCTTGAATTTTTTAGCAGTTCACCCGTATCTTCCACTCTCCCCAGTCAGGACCTTTAATTCCATCTTTCCACTATACTGTGAACGCACTGATAGATAGATAAATAGATAGATGGATGGATAGATTTACTCAAATTATTTGCATTTTGAAACAAGTAATAACTAGCTATTTCATGTTGTTCGGGACTTAAAACAAAATTAAAATCTTTTAATAATCGAAAAATTTACCATTTAAATTACTCACATTACCTTTTAATCTCGGTTATAAAATTAATGCATAGAGCAAACGTGTTTAATATGGCAGGTCAAACAACGAAAAAGCCATACATTATCAAGACAGACTTATACAATTCATACCCTTGAAATGTCAGGATTTGTGAGTTAAAAACATCTTTGGAGTAAACTCATGATGAATTACAGTATCGACCAATTTTCTATTTTCACCCCAGCTCATGTGCGTTGTATCTCTCAAATTAAAATAATTATGAGGGGACCCATTAAAATGTTTCTTTTCAATTTTGTATTTTTGATTAAAAAATACTTCTTTACCTACAACTTGTTACTTTAGCATTCCAATCCGTTTAACTTTTAGTTGTAATTAAATTGCTTTTTTTCGTGATTCATTTACATATTTTCTTTATTCTTTAGTTTATTTTAACCCCTTGAAAAAGCTCATATCTCTAAATAAATAATCTCATATTTCTAAATAAAAACCTTAATATATTTGTAACAACACAACATTATTATAATTATTAACAACAACAACAACATATGCTTAACTTATTATTATTGAATTAATAATGTTTTTGATAGCCTATTGGATGTAATAATGGCAATTGACGTTTAGAATACAGCTGCGTAAAGCTATTATATTCCATCATTGAAATCTGCAGTTCCATGACCGTTTGCCCTGTAGTTAAAAATGGTGCAGCAACAACTTAAAAAAAAAAAAAAAAAAAAAGGCTTTCTTTCCAATCCATCAAAAGTGGAAAGGAGCGCAACCCACTCAGCAGGCCGTCAGGGTTCATACAACTGAATGTGTTAAAAAACGCCGATGAACTTATCATGACCCTGCGCTGACCAGACGCAAAGGAGAACGTCCTCAAACGAGAAAAGAACTATTGCAATCTGACAAAACAGTTGCGCAAGTTTTGCATTTCTTGATTCACAAACGCATTAACACGACAATTATTAGTCACGTGGAATTATTAATCCATACTTTACTGTTTAAAATAGTTTACTATTTAAAAATCTGTCAATTTGCTTGCACAAAATGTTCAAACATCACCTGCTTATTTTAAAACTACAACAACAACTACAATAATAATACTAAAAATAATAATTACAACATTCATTATAATTATTATTATTATTATTATTATTATAGGAACAACAACAAAAGGCTACATGTCGACTCAGTATTTTAATTAAACGAATAAATAAAAATAAAAAAGTATAAAGGGAGAACATCTATTCTGTTTATTCTCACATTCTTGGCTGAATTCAGAGCAAAAGGTTATCTGAAAGAAAAATTCCTGTCTCACGCTTGAGGAAGGCCAGAGAAAAGGCCAGCAGGCCACCAAACAGAAGCAGAAGGAATCTTCCACTATATCACAGGTTACACAACGCGTAACGCATTTACCAACTCTCACAGAGACGGTGATTTCATAAAAATGCACGTTTTAACCAAGTTAATATTACGTGAACAACTGTAAAAGAATATAATATATAATGCTGTTGTGATCTAACTAAATCTTTGTCTGGATTCCAGTGTCAAGTGCGCGCAAACAGACAATAAATCATCTTCAAGACAGATTTACACATGTTTAGTTCATTCGGGATTTTATTTAATCGCCTAACACCTAAAGCTTCAAATGTGTGTTAATAAACCTATCCGAGGCCGTTTTAGGAATGCGAGTTATTTACGATGTTATGTTACATGTTTTTTTCTGCCCCATTTTTCTGTTCCGTCACTCAATTGCTTGTTATCCGATTTTAGTTAGATTAAAAGAGTAACCCTACATCCAGTCTCTTTTACACACAGAGTGTTGAATGAGATCTGCACAATAGTCCTGTTTACCTCATACAAACACAACATGTTGTCACAAGGTATTTATATCTCAAATGGAGATTAGAAACTAAGAGCATCCTTCTCTCTTTCACACACACACACACACACACACATACACTCTGTGTAGAAACAAATATGTACAAGAATTGTGGCTTTGAGGTTAAGCTAAACTGACTTCAACCTGAATGCATATATAATCAAGCAGTAGCCTATATTTTTTCATTAGCCATAACATGTCTAGAATACATATATGTAAAGACACATAACCGCATGATTTTTTATTCTTTAGTACTGACAGCTGACAGCTGTGAGAAGTTATTTCTCACAAGCAATTTGTAACTTTATAGTACAATATTAATGCATTTGGGGAAACAGTAACAGTTAGGATGCACGTATCTGACTGACGTGTATTTATAAGCATTCATGGTGACCCCTCATCTTTCTACTCTCTTATTTATCATATGATTCTCCCACCCAAAAATAACAAATGCATTTCTCTTAGTCATTTGTTCCCTGCCTCTAAGTATAATCACTGCAACCTCGTCTTTCAAAGCCAGAACACAACCTGAGATCAGGCAGGCGCACACGTGCCCTTGCGTGTTTTAATTGGTAACCAAATGCTGAATGAGTCAGGAACTGATGCATGTTCAAATACAGTGTGAAGACAGACAAATGTTTAATCTCATATAACAAAATAGAAAAGACATTTCTAAAACAGAGCCTCGTGGACTGTGCCAGTAAAAAAAGTGCCATTCAGAGTTATTGATCCAATCAAACCTATTTTCATCTCAAACTATATGTTATATGCAGATTATTTTTGTGTGTGTCTGCACAGGTGTGTATATGTCCAGAGATCAGAGGTCCGGATGGGATGGTGTGGACAGGACGAGACTGATGACTAAAGATTGTGTGTGTGTGTGTGTGAGAGCGAGAGGGGCTTCTTATTTTCAGACGCTCTGACATTCAGTATGTAGGAGTGTATTTTTGTATATGAGATAGCAATGACCTGAAGACAGGATGGAAACCCAATCTCAAACAAGAACTGTCTTCGATCCACATGTACGCTCATGTGCTCTCCTCAAAATTGTGTAGGCATCATTGCCCATCCATCACAACAGTTCATAGTGAGGACACACCAACAGCCTTTGACCTTCAACCACATACACGCACACACGTCATTGCGTCTTGTGCTGAACTACAGTATAGGGCTAGTGTTGGAACTATTCGAAGGTGCCATGTTTTTAGCACAACCAATTCAAAACCAGCTTGCTGTTGAGAAGTAATCAGAGACTCAAGGTTACATTGGCACCTCACTGTCAGCTCAAAAAGACACTGCATGTGACACCAAAGGTCAGAAGTGTTTTTCTCCTCCCTCCATCCTTACTTCATCCCTACCCCCATCCACAGGCCAATGTGTGTTACACTGATGACAAAAGTTGTTATATGTGTGTTCATGACTCAAGGAGAGCGTTGCCAAAGAGGTCCAGCAAGTGTGAAAGACTCGATCCAGATAACAGCTGCAGCTTCACTTATTTAATGTGATGTTCGTGTTCCTTCAATCTCTCTCCCTTATGCATCAAATGGCATACAAAGCAATTACTTTGATTTCATTTGATACAATCTTTCTCTTTTTTTCTTTTTTTTTCATGAGCCACTTGTTTACATTGATTGGTTTCTCTCCCTCACAGTCAATTTTGCTCTATATTGACAAATTGCTAATACTTTTGAGTATTGAGGCTACCATCTGAGATAAAACTGCAACAACTTCTTATGATTGGTTATCCTATTCAATGATGAATTGTGATTAATCACATTCAAAATAAATGTATTTACTGCGTTTATTTATTACTGTGTATATTTATTATGTATATACAAATACACACACGTTCAGTATATTTAGATATTATTTACATATAAATTATACGAGCATAAATATATATAAATATATTTAATATATTAACAACACATTTTTCTTGAATGTATTAATGCATGTATGTGTATTTATAAATATACACAGTACACATGTTATGGAAACAAAAACTTATTTTGGAAGCAAGTAATCAAGATTAATTGTTTGACAGCACTTAAATATTAATTAAATAAATAAGCTCTGAATATTGGATTGGACTGAGCAGGAAAAAAATATACACAATATTAAGAATACAAAGTTTAAATCTATATCAGTCTGATAAGAATTGCTTAGTGTGATTATTAATCAACTTATTTATAGAAATAAAATAAAAAGCACTATGCTTTTGCCCCTATGCTGTCCATTAGACTTCTTTCTCGCTCTTCTCTTTCCTTCTTGAAAAGAGTGCCTATATTACCCTATAGGAAGTGTGTGGAACTGCAGGTTTCCAGTCTGGATGACAGGAAAGGGAGGGGTTAACTAGGTTCATTCTTTCTCCTTAAGAGCTAATCAAGTGAAATCCAATTTAGTTTGGGAAAATCAGGGCATTAAAAATTTACAGGAGGAAAGAAAGTAGAAGAGGAGGCAAGAAAGATGGATTAAAAATGTTAACATTTTCTACATGCCTTAAAACAGAGTCGCCGTTTGTACATATGCATGTGCCGCCTTATATTTGACATTCTGTGATGTTCTTGGCAGTGGGCCTGCTGTTTCTGGGGTTCACTACAGCAGAGTGAAACCAGGTTAATGTCACTCTGGGATCGGCTCATATGGTCTGAGGGAGGTTCCAGTTGAGAGCTCAGATTTACTTTTGTCTCCCACAGCCTGGATCTCAGTGACAGCTAACCTCTGACTGAACCCTCACACACACACACACACACACAATCTTCCCTTCCTCACTGCACGGACATTATCCAGCTATAATGTGTAGAAATTATAATACACATGGCTAGACGTACACAATCATCAAGTCGGGAACATTCCGGAGGGTAAATGTATAAATGTAAAAAATTGGGCAAACATGCATTAAATGGATCAAATGTAATCTAATTTCCTACACACACACATTAGACTCAGCATCAGACAGAGGAAGCACCCAATGTTCAATTCCAAGCTCTAATCTGATTGGCTGGCTTGGCCTCACTAGGGTACACAGGTTTTTAATGGAAACTAAGCCATCTTTAGAAGGTGTCGGTTTGACAAAATGAGCCCATGAAGAAAAAAGTTGTGTTATGTTATGTGTTATGTGTATCAGGTGATACACACAACTAATATTCCAGGTTTTACTTTCTCCAAACACTGCATAAAAACAAAAATTGTCAGTCTGAGAGTCTCTTCCTGTCTAAGTGGGTGGTTCTTGGCCAGAATATGCTTCCTGGCTTAATCAGAAATCTGGCTATGCAAAACCACTAAACCATATTGTGGTATGGCCCATATCTGAAAATTGTGGCCCCATTTTTTTTTTCTTTTTGGCTCTCTACCAGCTCAACTAATGAACCCTGACACAGAGCTCCGTCCTGAGGCCTATGCCATCCCCTGCCTCAGCAGTGTCCAGCCCACACAGTTCACTCAGGTGAGCCCCATGGTGCAGCTCTGCCTTGGGGACACACATGCCACAATTAATCAACAGGAGAGAACACGGCAGCCACAGACTACACTGGCTCAAAGCCCACATACACACAAACTACAGATACATGCAATGCCACTGTACTCATACTGTAACCCCCTCACACACATTTACTCATATTTTCTTTAAAATAACACATATCACATCAAAATGAAAACTGTCATTTACACACCTTTATTTAATCCCAAACATTTCTGTTATCTGCAGAATACAAAAATATTTTGAGAAATGTCTTGATTAATGTACAGTAATACAACACAAGATATTACATCATTAAAATTGTAATCAAATAATAAATACTACATTATATAATTGTAAAAGACTTTACTAAAAGGTTTAAAGTGTTATCAATTAATACATTAGTGAACAACAATGAACAATAATGTATTTATTAATCTAGGATCATTGATTAATGCTAATTTCTAACATTTTTAACATTTTAATAATTTATTTCATATCAGTTTTAAGTATAAATTATACATTTGAATATATACATTAATGCATTGTGGGCTGATTTAAAAAATAAATAAATAAAATAACTAAAAATAAATGATATCATGATATCAAATGCATTAAGTAGAGCTAATTGCAAATTCATTATAAAGTGTCAGGAATGTTATGAACAACCAAATATAAGATTTTCATATGTTGCATCCCTTTCGAATAAATTATTTAGAGCCAATTAATATTATGATTCAGTAATAATATGCATGCAAAGCAAATACTGCACAGTAAACAGTTAAGCATTTACCACTCAATCCTGATAAAAAAAGATTTACTAAGAATGACCGATCAAGACATTACTTATATCACTATGAATGAAACACTACATATTAGAAGTTTAATCATGCTGTTTCCTGAAATATTGCCAACAGTTGGATGGTTGCAATAATACCTCACACAACCTAAAAATTTCTCACTTTTGTATAAAAAAAAAAAAGTCTCTCTTTTAAGAGATTCATAATGACACAACAGAGTACAGTACTGTACAGCAGATGGATCTTTTGTTCAGTATCCTCTGACATAAGAAATATAAAGCTACTGATAAAGACTGGCTGCTGGTTTTCCTCAATAAAGAGAACGAGTTTCATCAGCCTCGTGAAGGCAGAGGCCTGTGCAACAGCCGATGGTTTAATCAAAATGATCTGTGAGCCAAATAATTTGTCCAGCGGGCCGATCAAAAACATGCAAATCAAACACGCTCGCGTAAACACCCACCACTTTGCAAGCACATTCAAAGACAAATAAACGAATAAATCAGCAAATTTATCCACACACGCACGATTACACACACACTTTCATACGAGTGGGCAGCACCTGGGCTTGCCCTTGTCCGAGTAAAGCACTTAGGCTGCGTTCCCAGCCGAAGACAGATGGACTAATTACAGCGTGCTATACTCCAACAAACTAACCACACTTGCCACAGAAGACTTTGATTAAAGGGTCCCTCATAAATGTAATTTATAAATGTAAGGACATGGCGTCGTACACGGATACTCTTGATTGTATGTGAATTTATGTGTGTGAGTGTAAGTGTCTGTGCAGTGGCTGGTTTCCAGATGTTGCTTGGTGAGAGATCGGCCTGTCTGCCAACAGGAGGTGAAGCAGTCTAACACTCATCTCCAGCTGGATTCAGAGTCAGATACTCAAAAAGAGAGGGAGAGAGAGAGTGACAGAGAGAAAGCCTGACAGGAAAAGAGAGAGGGATGGAAAGAGAGGCTCTTGCTGCAACAAAAGAGTTGATTCATTATGCAAAACAGACCTTTCTAACTCGTCAACAGCAATTACATTTTTGTTTTGCAATTTGCCGTACAAAATGAATCATGCATTTTAGGAAAAGACCTTTTGTGAGAGAATATATCAAGTAAGGAGAAACTTTTCTTTTAAACATCTTTCCTCACGTCCCTATCGGTACCTCTATAACTCAATTCACTATTGCAGATTTATGCTCCCCCCGCTAGCTCAGGCGACGCCAAAACCTTCACTGTCTCTGTTCAGCACTGTTGGAATGAGCTGCCAACTTCCCCTTGAATTGCTGAGAGCATCACATCTCTCAAAAAGTGGCTGAAAACACCTTTTCTGCAAGCACTTAAACTATTAAATGCACTCACATTTTCTTCTCTTCCCAAGCTTCCTGACCTGTCTAAGGCTGATGATACACTGGGCAACTTTAGGAAATGTAAGTAGTCGACCAAGTGAGACACAGGGCCCAAGACTTATCTAAATTATCCAGATAGAAATTTATTACCCATTCTCAACTGAAAAGTGCTCAAGCAACATTGCTCAAAAAAAGTTGCCCAGTGTATCATCAGCCTAAGAAACCTGGCACTGCGCATTACAAATATTATGGCTCTTTGACAAACTACTTTTGGATAAAAGCATCTGCTAAATGCTTAAATGTAATGTAAATTTATACTCAGCTTAAATTGAACTGTAAAAATCCCATTGAATTTAATCAACAACATGAAGTGGCATCTAAGTTGCTAAATTCGAAGCGCACAGCATGTGTAACTCAACATTTTGGGGAACATCCACTGTCTTTGTTGCTTCATCCCCGACAGATTGCACATCTAAAGGAGGCACAAAACAACGAAGCGGCGGCTCGATTTTGAGAAGACTGATTGAGCTAACGGGTGAATAGGATGCGGTCTCTTTCGGATGGGGGTTTTGGGCGCTACACTGCTGTACGGGACAGGTTGTGTCCAGGGGGTGCGGTTGGGGTGGGGGCGAATAGGACAGGTCTCGGGCCTTTGTAAGAGTGTGTTTCCATGGTGGACAAGCCCCAGGCCAGAGGGACTGCCCTCTGTCCCCCTCCCAGGCCCCTATCCTCCCTGTCAGCAGTGAGTTATTGATGGGACAGGTTGGCAATGGAGATCCCCCTCCCTTCAGTGGGGCCATGAATACCACACAGCTGGATGGGGACTGTTCGGGATAGAGCGAGTGCGGATGGTGCATGTGTGGAAATTGCGATTCGGTACAATATGCTCCTTGTGTGTGAATTTGAGGGACTGTACTGTTTGATGTGAGCGCCTGGGTGTGTTAAAGGATATGATGTAGGATTGGTGTGTTGTGACTTGTTCATCGGAAGCCTGCAGGTGTGCACATAAGAGTATATCATGAATAAATGTAGGTGATATGCTAGTGTAGGGCAGGGAATGGGAAGCTTTTCCTGTTCGTGCCAGGGATAGAGATAATGAATTAAAGATTTTTAGACTTAAAGTCCTGGTTCAAGCAAAAATAAAATTTATTCACCCTCATGTCATTCTAAACCCTATAGACATTATTCTGTTGAACAACAAAAGACTGTTACACAGAAAGTCAATGGGGGCCAAAAAGGCAAAAACACAATTTTCATTTTTGGGTGAAGTCTTACTTTAAGTCACAGCTCTTATAATACTGCAGACAGTATATGCCAACTTTAAACAGATAAAATTATTTCAGGTTTCACAGGACATTGGTGCATTCATAACCTAATACTAAGAATATTGATGCTTTTCATAAAGAGTCAAGGGCAAAATCTTATAAAATCCTGTTGAAACCAGTTCTATGTCCTGCAAGTAAAGATCCATATGACTTTGCCCCAGTTATAAGTTTTAAAATGCAGAAGCAAATTCTTCTAAATAGGTTCCTCGCATCCCGAAGAGGAAACTAAAGCAGTTGCACAAATATTTTGGGGCTGTGGAGAATCACAACAACATGTGCTGATCCAAAAATAATGTGCTCACTGTCCAGGGGTCTTGGGGTGTTCTAGTTTGAGAGCTGTAACATTTATAGTTCAAAGGTAAAGTAACACGAGATTATTGCACTGAGCTAAATAAAATCTGCTGTTATTACATTTAGACTTCTCAGTGTCAGTCACCAATTCTTGACAACTACGCAACACCACAAAAAAACATGACATTTTAAGTTTTTTGCTTTTAAATTACAATAATGTCAGGATCCTATTCTATAAAATCATTTAAAAATTTAAATCATTTAAAAAAGCCATTTCATTTGCTAAGAGAATATTTTTATTAGTACTCTTGCTTGATTTTATGGTGTATTTACTCTTTATTAAAATATTTATGTGTGCCTTTTAACACGTTTTAATTTTTTTTTCATGTATTAGAGAATTTCAAAAGTTTCTGAATAAACATTTTAGGTCACACTTTATATTAGTTGGCCTTAACTACTATGCACATACATCAAAAATTAAGTACAATATACCTATTGGGTTCATATTGTATCGCAAAACACTTTTTCTGGGGTGGGTTATATATGCAAGTACAGAAATTAATTACAGACGTAATTACATATAAATATTCTTAAAAATATAAGTACATATATGTACACAATAAGTGCATTGTACCAAATGATTAATTTAAATGTAAGTATATAGTAGTCAAGGTCACCTAATATAAAGTGAGAATACAGAAAGAAAGTGTCTTTCACTTAGTTCTCACTTAGTGTTATTTCACATTTTTGGATATGGTTGATTACTTAATAAAAGAACAATGCTTATAGTGCATAAGATTTAACTGTGCATATAAACACACTCAGGACATTAATAATTAAAAAACTAAGATAAGGAAATGTCATTGTAAAGACCTCTAATCTACTGGTGGTTAATTATGCATTCACCGTTCACATTGTATTGCTTTTGCACTCTATTATGATAATAATCACTAACCCTGGCAGAAAAGAAAACCGAGAAAAGCAACAGAGATGCATGTGATGCAGAGCGTCCCAAGAAGACTTTTCTACTGCTTACAGTAACTGCTTCTCCCAGACAGGTGTTAAAAAATAGCTACAGCCTGCAACAGGGTTCTGCTCTCTCAGCACAACAGTTAAACAGGCAGGTCACACGTCTCTTGGCTGGCAGGTAGATCCTTCCATCCCGTCCTGTCCCATCCCTTGCTGTCGCCGGTGAGACCACGTGTTGGACCGGAAAGCTCACGGCCCCGCAGTGGGAGTCCTGATGCGATCTGACAGAGCTGTCAGCGACCAGGTGGTGTCTCTTCCTCCCTCTTCCAAGATCTGTAGATGTCGCTGTCGCAGACACAGACTCGCGGCCCCCCCCGGTTTTCTATCTGCTGTGTGGAAGCATTGTGGAGTGTCTTAATTTCCCTGTGCGCTCTCGTTCGTTGTTCACAGCGTGACAGTGAAAAATGGTTCGTCAGCTCGGTTCTCTTTGCCGGGCGACGCAAGGCCAAACGACGTAACATCTGGCGACGGAGCTCTGTCTCCAGGGTTTTTTGGCACACGCTCCTGGCTGCCGTTTCCACTCTGCCTCTCATTTTATTTTCCTCCCTCACTTTCTTCCCCTCTTCCCTCGCTTCACTCATTCCCTCCAGAGGTGCTGGTGAACCACAGCAGGTCCAGGTGGTCTCTTTTACCAATGAGACTCGCTTACACGTCGCCTCAGTGACCAAGAAATGAAGTTATGGAATATTCTAGGAAGAACTATTTCTGGTTCAAGTTGAGATCAATTGCAGCAATTACTTTGTTATTACCACAGAAAGCTAATTTCAATTCACTCCTTATTTTACTAAAAATAAAGTTTGCACATGACAACCTTGAGAATTTAAAAGCAGAAATGTGATGCTTATAATTTTTTTTTTTTTAAAGTATCCTTACATGTCACATGTACTTACTATTATAATATTTATTATACATAATTACATGCAATTAACCCTAAACCAAACCCTAACCTTATAGTAAGAACATGTAGTTAATAGTACTAAATGTATAATAACACTGTAACAAGGACACATTTAAATAAAGCGTAACCACACGGTTTCTTTTAAAACTTTCTTTTAAAAACTCTATTATTTGAGCTGTAACATTCTCATCATCTTTATTGGTCATTCAATAGTTTTAAGTGTTACTTTGCAGTGGCAACAAAGTCATTCAATTGGATTTCTTTTTAAACAGAAAATGTTGTTAAGTGATATTTTCACAGCACAATCTTGTTAACATGGATATGATTAACATTTTTTGGCAATACCACTGAAATAGCGAGTGTGTTACATCTACAAATCGGCCTTCATTTTCATTGCATGCATTTTATCTGTAACCCAGATAAGGGGCAGGCTGAATATTTTTTGTTATTATGCCACAAGTGCTGTCGATTGAGCTTGAGCAAAAATATTCCTTTAAACTGTAAGAGCGTAAAAAAAGCACATAAATTAACATTTGGTCTATGAAAAATAGAGATGTTTGACAAGAACGCAGCAAATGCCCATATCTCGGTTAAAGAGCCCACACATTCTGTGGTTTCCAGAGTACCTTCCATAATTCATTAACTGATACCCAATCATGGGACATTTCACTGGTGCTGAACGCTGGCTCTTTTCTTGCCTGTAGAGAGAGTTTGGCCGCATGCCTCATTCCACCAGAGTGCATTCCTAGGTGATTCATCAGCATATGCCACACCAATACTACAAACCCTTAAGATACCAATCATCTGTTTGCTGCTTCTAGGGAAACTTGATATTAAATCTGAGTGGCACCTATTGCTTATTTTTGATCAGTATCTCATAGAAAAACAATCATTTTAAAAGCATTAAAAAACATTCACTGTTGTAGCAGCAACAAATCTTCATTTACACAATCTCAACAACAATCTGGATCACACATATTGCTAATGCACCTGATACTGGTTTCAAAACACTGCTCTGATTCCATCAAACATTACGCAAGTGAATCAATACATGTATATGTATAACAAAAAGGATGTGTTAAACTGATAAAATATAAATTTCTATACATTTTATCAATTTAACACATCCTTGTTGAAAAAAAGTATTAATTTCTTTCAAAAAAATGAAAGGAAAAAAAAGTACTGATTTCAATTTTTTGAACAGTAGTGTTTGTTACAATTTATTTTTTAATTTTTTTTATATATTCATTTTTTTAGTTTCATTCCTGGAAAAAAAGTATCCAAGATTCCAAAAAATGTTATCAGCACAACTGTTACAACATTGATAAAAAAACAACAACAGAATATTAAAATGATTTCTGAGGGATCATGTGACAGAAATAATGATGCTGATGAAAATTAAGCTTAATTAATAAATAGAATAAATTATATTTGAAAGTATATGAACATAGAAAATTTATTTTAAATTGCAATAATATTTCACAATTTTATTGTTTTTCTTTATTTTTGATCAAATAAATGCAGCTTTGATGAGCATAAGAAAAAAACCCAACAACAACATTCAAAATCTTACTGATTACAACTTTTTGAACAACAGTGTATGTGTATATTTTTTGGATAGTGCTATGAAAACTATAAAGTGAGTATTCAAAACTTACAAGAAACCAAAACGCCCAGACTAAAAGTTTGCACAACAGCTTTAGATGTTAAACAGGTTTATCAGTATAAACGACTGTTAAATGGGATTTGGATTATTCTTGATCTGCATACAATCCGGCAACTAACCACTAAAGTGAGACAAACAAACAAAACAAAAATCAAAACACTGCATCTATCACTCAACTGTAAAGTTAAGACTCAACTTAGAGAAGAAGTAGATGATTGAAAAAAAAATATTTATTTTGTCTAAATCTGCAGGTGTTACGAACAAAAGAAAGAATGCTGAATAGCAACAGCTGCTGTCAACGCAATTACGTCACAACACAGTATATTAGCAAAGATTAAAAAGATTTTAAACTTGTTGCCTGGCAATACAAAAATAATACAAAAAAAAAACTTAAAAAAAAGAAAAGAAAAAAAAAGATAAAAAAAAAATCAAACATTACTGGCTCAACACAATGTGTGCAGAGCTGAAGGAAATGTAGAGAAAAATGTATTTCATAAATAAATAAATAGATAAGAAATAAGAAATTCTCTATCATATGTAAGCTGGCATTTTCATCCTATGACTTGTATCTGCATTAACCTTAGTCTTTTATACAAGCCTATACCATCTAATGAATTTAAATCCTTCCATCAAGCTGTCAACACACCAATCCTTTTCCAGAACTAACCGGCTAACTTTCTTGCCGTGCAATTTGGTGATTGCTGAAGACAGATTCAAAGTGTCACTGAGCCAATAAATAGCAAAAGACAGACACACAGTCACTCAAAGTAAGCTACTACTGAAATGCGCACTAAAACGTTTATTCATGAGACCCCAGACCTGTTTTCAGCTGTGGTAATATATGAATCTAATTTATATTCAATACAGAGAGTTTATTTCAGACCTGCACTCTTCCTCGGAGAAGCCTTATGGGCCTCGGTCATACTTCATCGAGGATATAAATGTCAGATCATGTACTGTGATCTCGAATGATCCAAATATTGTTAGGAAATCCCTCTTGATTCAAGCATTGAATAGAGTGCTGGAGTGATTCATGTCTGTTTTGAGTGGAGAGGGCTATAATCGTAAAGCGAGGAGATTATTTTAAGAGGCAGCCGGCAGGAGGTACAGACAAGTCTGAGCTTGCTCACTGACTGAGAAACTGGCTGTAATAGCATAGTATTTATGATCTCAGGCCAAGGGGCTCTGTTACACAGTGTCTTTATGAAGTCACTACTTGTAAGGCAGTAAAAAAGCAGGATCATTACAGCAGTGTACATATGTAATTAGACTATGGATTTCCATTTAACCCAAGTTACTTTTTTTCTTTTCTTTTTTGCATTCATTTGTATTGATTTAATTTATTTGTTTACCAACTGACTTATTATTTATAGTATCATCAGATGATGTACACATGAAAAGACTCTTTATATAGGGAAATCTGAAAATCTGCTACATTTTTCTCTAACCCACTATAAGAAAACACACACAATTTCCAAAATATTAGTATTTATAAATATGCAAACTTAGTGTAACGCCGTGAGGCGTCCTTTGTGTTTGTTTATGTTTTCAGTCTAGTCCACGTGCCCTGTATATTGGTTTAGTCCGGTTTTGTTGGTTTCTCCCTGTTCATTTCGTTGATTTCATTCACCTGTGTGTCTCAGCTGCCTGCACTTTCGTTCATCAGTTCATTTGTATTTAATGCCCTCTGTTTTCTGTTCGAGTCATGTCGTGTTAAAGTTACGTTAAGTCTTTCCGTGTCTGATGTGCGTGAGGTTTGTAGCTGCCCCGTCAGCTTTTGTTTTCCTGTTGTGTTCTTTATTAAATGTTTTATTTGCATCGAGCTCTTGACTTCCTCCGTTTTCTGTCCTGGAAAGAGCGCAACGCGCAACCCGCCTCAGCACACACACTCACGAGTGTGACAGAGCGTGACACTTAGCATTA
The DNA here is from genome assembly GCA_032359235.1 of Enteromius mattozi. NCBI lineage: Eukaryota > Metazoa > Chordata > Actinopteri > Cypriniformes > Cyprinidae > Enteromius > Enteromius mattozi. Next base: position 16,308,936 of record JAUMHE010000044.1, on the reverse strand, counting down.
GAGAAACATTTCAAATTCAATTTAAATGTATACATTTATTTGTAGAGGGTTTCTTACTATATAATTCCAAAAAAATACTTTTTACTATAAAAAATAAAACATTATTTAAAAAAAATTAAATAGACACTCTACTTTGAAACTTTAAAAATATTTATATCTAATAAAATATGATTCCCCCTACTTTGTGTAAAAACAGCTTTATTGTAGTTTATCTACTGAATCTAGGCAAGCCACTGATTCAAAATAGCTTCCCCAGCATTGAATCCTGGCAGTAGAAAGAGTTGGGGAAATGACTCAATTTACAGAGCCATTAATTCAAGCCGAATGCTACTGTATGTGAAAGAGAGACAATGGAAATGTTTTATTGAGCAGAAGCCAGATGAGCCAGGAAGATTAAACGCGGCGTTGATTTCAAAACCGCCTCACAAATCCTTATTTTACGAGCCCTCTTCTACGGCGCGCTGGGATTTTGGAGCCGAGCGCTACTCCTGTGTGTGTCGTATTTATCCCTGTACGTTTTATAATGCCCGCTCTCGTTGTGAAAGGAAGATCAACCGAGAAAGAGGATAAATCTCGTTTGTGGTCTCCTTTCAGCGGTTTGCTCTTCCAAGTCAGCAGCTGACGGGTTTACAAGGGTTTTGACGGGCGTGAGACTGAGTTTTCTTAGCCTGTGAACGTTTCACTTTTTACAAGCTTGCGCTGTGTGGAGGTGATTGTTCCTCTGAGACCCTGACGCTCAAAGAGCGGGAACATGGTAGTGCTGTGGAAGCGTCTCGCAGGAGGAATCCAGAGCTGTAAAACCTACATTTACACAGAGACGCCTGATCCAGAGGCCCTCATTTGTTAGGACTACACCACAATGTTAATATGTTTAGAGACAACACACACACTTTAAACCACGTTGTTCTGCTTCTGAAGAATGTGTGGAGGCCTGAAGAGGAGGAAGAGCGCACCGGGTGTCCCGTATCAAACTCCCTCCTCTTGCCATGGATGCTTCTCTGTTAGGACATGCAGCTGGACCTTTAGACCTTAGCATTCAGTATTAATCCACTGTGTCTTAACGGCATTCATGGAGGAGACAGTGTGTGAATTTTTGCGGCATGGGTCTAACACACTCACTCATTTAACATGTATTATAATGAGATCTTCGGAGGGTGATAAAAACTCAGTTGAGCCCCAAATATGGCTCCTCAGGGTCACATTGTGCTTACATTCTGAAAGTAGACTGGCGCAATTCACATGCTCATTTATCACTATCAATAGCCAAGTAAAGGGACAAGGGGAAGTGACCATTAAGTATATCAGGAAAAGAGCACAGTTATGCATAACAGCTCTTCTTGCATTTAACATGGTCATCGTTTGGCTCTAGCAGTAATGTTGTAGAAAGCCAAAGCTAATTTTCACCATCTGCAGTTCACCTAAGGGACCACTAAAAATGCTAAAAGATCAGCAATAAGAAAATATAAATAAGTCGCATTTGCGTTAAACAGGATACATTTACACACCAAAGGTGCTTCTGAACAGATGCCCAATTTGAGCCGGACTCACAACTCTTATCTGAAAGTTCACATACTAAATAATATGGCGCATTGCTGAGCTACATCAGGGGTTTTCAAACTGGGATCCAGAGACCCAAAAGGCAAAAGAGCGTTTTAGAGGGTCTGCGGGAAATTTGTAGGAAAGACATGACAAAACGTATTTTTAGCACTGTTAAAGCTGCTTTGAAGCAATATTTAATATAATATTTAACGTGCAAATCGCTATACAAATAAATGGAATGAAACATTGGATTTTGTTAATATTTTATCCTGGTGAAAGACATACATGAATGAAGATTTGCTGACTCTAGCAATTGTTGTTGCATTATGTGCCAATGGTGACCATTCAAATATGGGGAAAAAAAATCACTTGACTAGTTTGAGTTTTTTTCTTCAAAGTCTGCATGCCTGTAACTCAGGAAGTATTAAAGATATCTAAACCCCCTTTTAGAAAATGGGTCTTAAACTTTTCTTTTCCCGTCTTCATTTTTAGGGCCATATACTGTTCAGTACCAAAGATATTTCTATTTCAAAGTGGCACCAGGAGTAATTTGTTAAACTGTATAAAACCAAATATGGGTTACTTTGCAGAAAAACTATACATTTTTGCTTATTAAGAAGAATGTCTGAAGAACAAATGGTGTTGAAAATGGAAATGTATCCCATTTTCCTCTGTTAAAACAACTGCACTGAACATGCCTATCTATGTGTTAAGTGCTATACATATTCTTTTTCCAAAGTTTGCTTTCCTGTAACTCAAGAAACATTAAAGAGATCTCAATATGGTTTTAGATTCTAGTTCTTAATAAACTGTTCTTTTGTAATCTTCAATCTACAAGGCCCTACAATGTTCATTCCCAGAGATATAAGGATCTCAATGCAACTCCATATTCAGATATTAATTATTCAGATGTTATTTATTAAATGTAGTGGACTACAAATTATTTGTTAATTTAAATGTTTTTCGGATAATATTTTAATAATTTGTATCCATTCAATTATTACGCATATATATTTATTAATTAACTAACAATAAATATTAAATATTACATTAAAAACCTAAAACCAATGCATTGATAAGATTACATCAATGCATTGGTTTTAGGTTTTTATGTAATATTTATATATATACACACACATATACATAAATGTATCTTAATACAAAGTAAATGTTTTCCAGATATTTTTATCATTTGTAAACAATATTAAAAAAATATATACATATATACTAATCCTAACCTTAACCATTAATTAAATACATGTACTTAATTAAAAATATTAGCCTATTCAGCACTTAAATTAATAATTACACTGTTAATAAAGAAACCCTATTACAAAATAGTAAAAAAACACGTTGCTATTACACTTTTATAAGTAAAGATCACCACATTTGGAGGACCTTGGTGTCAAAAAGATTGAAAACTCTTGAGATTCATGTTTGATTCTTTGAAGATTCCTTACAAACTGAATTTGCCCACAGTAACTGAGCAAATAAAACCACAGTTCAGTTCAGTGCTTGACTTGGAATAAATGTTAGACCCACAATCTATGTACTGAAGCGGCCAATTACCAATGTGTTTTTAAACATTAATAACGTGCCCCTTCAAACCGAAATGAGCACAGTAGCAGTGTTATTTATGCAGTCAAAGGTGTGCACACCACATTAACTGTCTCTGCTCTTTGCCAAGCAAAACCACTTACAGCAGGATCAACAAAACATATTCATCAGCGGGCATTCATCAGCCCTGTAATCTTGCTCAGGGTGACGAGGTAACAAGAGCGCACTGGATAATAGCCAAATGACAAGTGTTTTGTGGTCATGTTCTTTGTGTTTAGTAGCTTTTGACACTATAGGTTAGCGATTATAGGCTTTTCTCTGCCTACCCCTGACAAAAGTGCTGTTTTTAACCAGGATCCTCGGCACAAAAAGACATGCAAATTGATTCGAAGCTGTGAGCCGCCTGCTCTGAGCTTTAATATACTGACTGGAGGTGATAAATCACAGCTAAGCTACAGCTAGCACGCTAACGGCCCAGCACTATGATAACAAACACAGTTCTGCGTTATGGGTCATAGAGGCATTGACATTCATTTCCCTGAAGCTGAATAACTGACTCGCTGGCCTTCACAGAGAGCAGCACTGGGACGGAACGGAGGCCATGCTTGGTTCCCTCGTTCCTGGATCCATGACACAGAACGGAGAAACAAACAACGCTTTGATGGTAACGAGCACGCATAAGTGATCGGTCTCATTAAATGACGCAGAGGAGATTTAGGGGAACCGCGTGCATAAACGGCCACATTGATTTGTCCATTGTGATTTATGCAATGCAATACATTATGAGCACCGAACATGCTCGTGAATATTCACACACTCCCACACACACACACCACCTCCACCAAACACAAATCTGCGCTTCATGTTCCAGGCTAAATTGACCTGGGGTGTTATACCCGTCATAGAGAAATTTCCCAGAAAGAGAGGTTGCGAATATATTGGAGACAAAAATAGAGAGAGCGCGAGAGCGGCAGGGAGAGAGAAGAGACAGCGGAACTCAATCAGAGCCGGGTCACGAGGGTTCAGGGCTGCAATACAGCGTCTGTGCAGTGCTGAAAAATGTGAGGTGACAGTTCATTTTCGCTGGTGACAGTCTTTGTCGCTCTCACTCGCCTGCTCGCCCTGCCAACAGGAACCGTGCCTGCAACCGTTGCCCTGACAGCGGAGAGGAGGCGGACCTTATCTCGTGACAGGGCTCCGCAGAGACCAATTGGAGGAGCCGTGCTGGTCTGTGATGCTCAGGAGAGAGAGAACGAGGCCGGAAAAAAAAATCACAGCAGAAAGGTTTGAACCAGAGTCTGTGAGAGGAGTGTGCGCACAGTGTGTCTGTTTTTTTTCTTTTCTTGCTTTATACACACAATTCAATTTAAACACAAAAACCAAAACAGCACACATGTTCTTTAAAAATAATATTCTCATCCCTAACTTCACACAGGGCCCTTTTGTAACACCTAATCATTTCAAAACGTGTAAGATCACCCACAGCCTTATAATACCAAAGCCAAAAAGAGAAAATGACTAGTGAATTAAATAATTAATCAATACATAAATTGCATAATCATTCATTATATAATTAGTAAAAAAATATATAGAAATACCTTTGTTCATAAATTACATATTTATATATAAACACAATACATAAATATGCCAAAAAATAAATAAATAAATAGAACACTATCCTGTCTGTCTAATATTATATACATGCATACATTAAAAAAAATAAAATAAAAATAATAATAATAATAATAATAATAATATATTTATATATTTTCATACATGCAAACACACACACGTGTGTATGTGTGTGGATATGTAGTCAAATTTTTTGGACAGTGAACAAAAACTATATCTATCCACCCACCCATCCATCTATCAAAAAACAACAAAGACAGAAGACAGTGGATCAAAGCGTAGTGGGGGAAGGAGAGCAGATTTGATCGGAGTAAAATTTTCACTTGTCATTGAACAGACACATGCTTTACGAGTAGTATGGATGATTGCTCCCTGGCGCTCTCTCTCTCTCAGTATTTTAGCTTGCACAGTCGGCTCAGTGGAGTGACGCCTCGGAAAATGAGAGCCGATTGGTGTCGACGTGGCAACGAATGGCCCTTAATTTGCATGCTAATTGTGCGATGGCCGCTGGGTGATTGTTTTGGGGCTGGATCAATGTTGAGAGGAACCTCAGAATGGCACCCAATTACAGCAAACACTCGCACTGCAATGGCCAGGATGACTGTTTATGTAATCATGTTATGAAAATCACGTCCATACCTGTCGAATTTAACGCCGTAAATGCTACATCAACGCCAATGAACTCTTAATGACACTGATGTTCTTTACGTTGCATTGGAAAAGAAATGCAATGAATTGTCAAACTGGAATTAAAGAACTAATTAGACTGCCTGAAAATGAATTGGTGCACGTGTCGTGGAAATGTTTCACATGAGAATTTCAACATAGGTTTTCTGTAAGCAGGCGGGTGATCCAAAATTGACCTCTTAAAGCATTATCAGACAAGATTATATAAATCAGGATCACGAACCATTCAAATTAAACTGATGGATGGGTGGAGGATGGAACAATAGATAGAATGATAGATAGATATATAGATAGATAGATAGAAAGATAGATAGATAGGTAGGTAGGTAGCTGGTAGGTAGGTAGGTAGGTAGATAGATAGATAGATGATGGATGTATGGATGGATAGACAGAATAGTAGATGAATAGATTCAATTCAAATATATTCAATTCAGTTTCCATCTTGTGGATTAAAAAAAAAGAGCCAATTCTTCTAAATTTTGCAAAACCTTGCATTCAGTACCAAGTTATACGGGTTCATCTCATTAGCACACATCTTTCAGAGCACGCTGGGGAAGAGCAGCGAATCCAACTGGGAATTTTCCCCAATTAAAAGTTAGGTGTGCAGGTAAGCCTGAAAAAATCCTTCCAGAAGCAAGTCTGTTGACAAATTGATTTCAGCTCTTCGCATCCAATTTTCCGTCAGAGTCTCTCTGCAGACCAGCGCCCATATGTAAAGGATGCATTTCTATCGGAGACACATAGCCCAAGCGTTCAGCCCATTGAACACCTGTTCACTAAACACCAGAGTGAAGGTCCATTTGTTTCATATGGGACTCAATAGCTTAACCATCCATCCATGGAGTCAATGCTTTGTTAGCTGTGTCTAATGCTGCAAGAACCACAGAAAAACACACCGTGATCACACACACCGAGGGAACGGCAGATTTACAAGCCAGCCTGCGACTTGTGTAGAATAAAAACCTTGAATCTAACCTGATTAGTAAGAGATTTGGGGTGCTAAGCCCTGTTTTGTTCTGTATTGATTTGAGTGTGGATTGGAAGAGTCAATTAGGGCTTGTGATTCAGATTCACATGAGTCATCCGTCTTTGCAGAGGCGGCTCTGACTCGCCACCAAGCCAATCAATTCACAGCTGAATCGATGCTTAAAGGACCTATGGAGTGAGAGTGTGTGTGCTGGCTCTGGTGAATGGCAGTCGTTTAATGGAGAAGATCCTACTTGGGATGGATTGTGAGCAAAGATCACGTTCACAAGCAGCTGCAGGCCTGCAATCTGATATGGGAAGAGATCCTTATACCTTCCCAGACCTGCCCTTTCTTCTCTCTCATGTTGCTCTCTCTCTCTCTCTCTCTCTCTCTCTCACACACACACTACCATGTGCACGCGCACACACACAGCTGAAAGCATGTCCAGGTCAAGACCCACCACATCCGTTGCCATGGAAACCTGTGATGTGCTATCTATCTATCCTTCAGTCCATCTGTGTATACATCTAACATTCATTTATTGGTCTAGCTACCCTTCTATTATTCGAATGCTGTCAAACGATTAACCGAGCCCGATCTCATACAAATGCTTGTAAATAGTAGGGCAAATAAAAATTAAAGCACATGGTATTAAGACAAAAAAATGGACTGGCATATATGACACACACATGTTTGGCAAAAACGTAAACAACTACCTATCCGTCTATCCATCTGTCTAGATATCCATCCATCCATCCACCCACCCATCCATCAGTCTTTATATCCGTCTATCCTTCTAGCATCCATGTATGATTCCATCCATTGTCTATCCATCCATCCATTTATCTGTCCACCCGTATACCCACCTAACAACCATCTATCTGTCTATCCTTTCTGTTTATCCATTCATCCTTCTTTATGTTTGTCCATCCGTTTATCTCTTATGTATCATTATATCAGTCTTTACCTCTGTCTATCCATCTAGCATCCATGTATCATTCCATCCATCCATTGTCTATCCATCCATTGATCTGTCCACCCGTATACCCATCTAATTACCATCTATCCGTCTGTCTATCCCGTTTATCCATTTATCTATCTTTATGTCTGTCCATCTGTTTATCTCTTATGGATCCTTATATGAGTCTTTACCACTGTCTATCCACCTAACATCCATGCTTCATTCCATCCATCTATCCTTCTATCTATCTATCCATTCCTTTCCCATCTTCTGAACTTTTTGAATGAACCTTTATTTGGTTTCAAGCTTAATGTTTAGCCAGTTCAGCCATATTGGTTTCTCTCTCTCCCTTCTGTTACTGAGCTCATGTCCCTCACTCTTTTACAGCAGGCGACCGTTCAGCTGAGACCAAAAAGTGTGAGAGAGAAAGAGACCACCATGACAGGTGCTGTGGTGTCCAGGCAGATCACTAAAAGCCCCTGTCAGTCTCTGAGCTTCAGATGGCAGCAGATCTAGGAACAATCATCGTTGTACTTCATTACACCCCACCCATTACACCGGTGACCAAGGTCTTTTTAATTTACTGTATCATACAGTACTGTATTTACATAGTAATTTCAGTCAGGAATTAATTCATGAATACCTCTTATCACTTAACAGAAATGCAGGTGGATAAAGCTACACACGAAAAGAAAACGACAGAGAGAAAGCGAGAGAGTGGGCAAAGCCTGACAGATATTTGAGGGAAAGAACATACAGGATGAAAGTGAGCAGAGTGTAATGAGAGACCGAGCGTTCGGTGAAGGTAAAGACGGATGGAAACCAGGCCAGGGAGAGACACAGGGAAGACAAAAGAAAAAGAGAAGGAGAGAGAAGAGAGGAGAGCGGCTCGGCTGTAATGGCTCGCGTCTCCTGGCAATCGAATTCTTGCCGCTCTGTCGCACAGGGAGCGTTAATTGACAGGCAACCACTTAAGTCTTAATTTTCTTTTAAGATTGTGGCGAAAAAAAGACGGAGAGCGAGGAGAAAGAGAGGGTCTACGAAGGGGGAATTCTAATGAGGGAGGCATCACGTCTGAGCAGGGCCATTACGTGTGATCTCTATTCCATTCTCCCAGCAGACACCACGGGTCCGCTGTTTTAATGGCCCAGCCACTGGACGGAGAGAGCATGTCACAGCTAACTGCCTCACTGTGCAGGAATGAATTTAACACTAGGCTAGGTCCTTGTACGCCGGTTTAGCATGCGTCTAATCGAAGTCTCCGGAGAGACGGAGATGGTTTGCTGCATGGTTTGAGTTGAGGAATGGTTTTATGACCTGAAATCGGGTGCAATCTGAATCCCAGGGCTGCCTCGAGACATCCTCTCTTGAGATTTCTCACGATTTTTCAGTGTAAATAGGAATTTGAAGAGATGGATTTCAAATAGCATGTGCATTACAGAAGTTTGAGATCACAAACCATACATACATACATAAAACAGAGGAATCTTCATGCAACTTCTTTTATCACAGATGAATGGTTCCAAATCTGTTCAGATCTAGAAATGTACTGAATCTACTAGAAGACCCAAATAAGATTTCAAAGCTTCGGAGGAAGGACAGATTATCAGTGAATAAGGACATAAATTCTGTCTGTGATTATTGTTTTGGTTTCAAAAGGAACTGTGTGGCAAACAAATTGCATAATTACTTTTAGTTATCGTTTAAAGAGCTTGACAGATGTGGCCAAACATTTTCTTACACTTACTATGATTAAATTTATGAAAATAATGTTTGGTTGTTTGTTTGTATATTTATCTGTGAAAAAATAATTTAGTTTTAAAGCAGAAATAAATATGACAACAAACAGGTTTGAAAAGACATTATAGAGACATTAAATGTACCAAATTATCATTTTTGGGGGTGGGGGGTTATGTTCTCTAAAGCAATGCCACATTGACTGTGTTAGGCTTTATCATATATGCTGAGCCATTAAGCAAAAACAACAACATCTGTACTCTTTGGTAGAGTCTATTCAAAAGCAAATTTTGGTAGTGTCTATTCAAATCCTGTCTAAGTGGTTCTTGGCCAGAAGAAGCTGCAATATGAACCAGATCTATTGCCGTTTAGTCAAACGTTTGGCAACATGAGACTACACAATGCCAGCCAATCAGATTTGAGCTGTGCTGGCCATTTTTGTGTGCAATATGCAGACTAGGCTCAGATCACCGTTCACTCAACTTACAGAGAAACACATCTCTTGGATTTTATTTTTCTGTTAATAGAGAAATCGAGCGCACATGGAAACACAAGAACTTGAAATAAATTCTGGCTGCCATATACTGCATATAACTCGCTGAATGTGTTACAGATTGAACTCGGTAGCGCTCAGAGCTGTCCATTTCACATAGGAAGACTATTACTTCAAAGTTCTCAGTATTGACATGTTTGAGAGGATGAGTGTTGGCTGAATTATTGCTCAGTCCCCTTTAAATCTCTAATGCTCTCTCAGTCATGAGTTTATAGGCAGTGGATTGAGCTAAAATGTGAGGCAGCTCAGCTCGCCCCCTAGTGACACTGAGATGAACTACAAACACCCGCTGGAGAAATCTCTGTGATTCACTGCTATGTGAGCCAAGAGAGAGTGGATCAGCCACTTTACAGCTGTGCAGGGGCTGGTCTACCAAGGTTTCTGTCCTATCCTCAAAACAGATTCTGCTGTGTTTAATAAAGATGAACCGCATGCAAAAATCTTTTTGTGCAGTACCTTAAACTTGATTATATTGTACTGTATTAAATCAAAATAGATAAAATAATATATGTATGTATATGGTTATATATATATATATATATATATATCTATATGTGTGTGTGTGTGTGTGTGTGTGTGTGTGTATTTATATATATGAAGAGTTAATTTGCATAAGATTGCAACAGATTTTTGTTTTTCATGTATTTTCACTGTGCATTTGAATTAACCTTCGACTGGGTTTATCTGATTAGCTTAATTTTTTTTTTAGCTAACTAATACAAAACAAAAAACAATGATGATTAAAAAAATATATATTAAAGATTTAATATAAAATAAGATTTTTAACTTTATAAAATGGATCTGTTTTTATATATATATATATATATATATATATATATAAATAAGTGTTTTTTGTGTTAATGGCTTCAAGGCGTCACTCCCACTCATATCTTATCACGGTGGCCTCTAAAGAACCAAATGGTTGAAGTGTGGCTCCGTTATCTCTCCACTGCCTCTCTTGCCCCTCGTCACATAGATATCATATCTCACCCTGTATCTTTCTCTTTCTCACACTCACATACACACATACACTCTCTCTTCTGCTGGCGCACACACACACACACACCGTCTCTCTCACATAGACACACATTCATTCTGTCTCACACCCTCTCTTACACACACACATGCAGACTCTGTCTCTTTGCTATTCTGACAGCTGAGGCTCCCTGCCTCCAAGGTGCAAAGCCGAACTCTTGCCGATGGCAGAACAGGTTAAAAGGTTATCGGCGTCACCTTTGACTTGGCCCCCCGCTGGGGCCACCCAAACGGTTGCCATGGCCACCGCCCTTTATCAGTGCAGACGAAAAGTACAGCGGAGAACTGAAGCGCAAGAAAAGGCAGGTCTGAGTTGTTGGGTTAATAAGGCGGCTGCAAACAGGTCCTGGATCAGTCGTGAAGTAGGTCAATTAATAATGGAAGAAAAGGTCATGGTGCCGGATCACACCGTTCTAACAATAGGTATAGCTGTCGACTAGCGGTTTACGAATCTGCTGAAGTGCCACCACACCTGTCCAGCGTACAGGTGTGCACTCAATGAGGCCGCTGGTCATGGTGAACTATTTTGGCTTTCTGTTACCCAAAAAACTGGAGGAGGGTGACCTGTACATTTTTAAGAGTTTGTTTAAAGTTCTTCATCTTAATCGGGTCACATGGACTCTGCAATATTAATTACACCGAGCAGACTTTTAAAAGTTTCTAAAATCTGAGTTTCCGCTCACAGTCATGGTTAATCGCTACCACCATTTTTCTGTTTGCGTGTGTGTGTATATACACTAAGTCAATACAGATATCTCCAGGCTCACATCCTTATCTCAAACTCACGCCAGATTACTGAGTTATAATCACAAGTTGCGATTATCTTATTGACACACAAACTGCATAGAGGTATAAATAAGAGATCTAATCCTTGTTTAAGCAGTTGTTATCATAAGTAAAGCAATTTATGCTCTGGGTTGAAGGGGATCTGCGATACTGAGGTTTGCAGATGAGTGGAAGTTGAGAGTTGTTTACTTAGGAGATTTATGTGACTCGTGGCAGCGTGAGAATTGAATCAGGGGATCTTAAAATGGCTGACGTTCAATGTTATGTACACACACTTGCACATAAAACACACACAATACGGATCCAAACCAACCTTTTTTCATCTTGAAATAATCTAGGCAAGTAAGTTTTGTATTTCGAGAAGCTAAGATTCTCAGGTTTAGTCTGAACTCGGCTGTCTCTCAAAATGGCTGCCTCTCGATCACGCCTTAGCCTTGACTCTGACTGCAACGATCACGTGACCTCCTAAAAAAAAAAAAATTTCCTTTTCCTCATCCTCTCCATTCCATCTGCTCCCTCCATTCACAATAACGAAGCAAGCGATGAGAGAAATCTCATTTAGCAGACGTCACCCTGAGGCAAAGCAGAGAGGGCATTAGCTACTGGGAAATAGTTCCTAAGCGTGTGAATATTTGCAGTTGGAAAGGGAGGGAAAAAGGGAGACTCCACGCCCAAAGCGCTTTCCAGACACTTTTCTAACCTCTTTTCTCTGTCGCTCTCTGTTGTCAGTCATCACTTGTCAAATTAGAATCAGGTTAGAGCGTTAGAGTCTTATCTTTCTTTGTGCTGAGTGTCAGCTGAGTATTACCTAAGAAACAAATCAACCACAAACTGTGTGTTTGAGGGAATGAGAGTTTAGAGAACAAATGATAGAGAGAGAGAGAAATATTGAAGTAGTTGCTTCAAAGGAAATGGAATGGAGTTACTAAGAAATGGAAATTGCTGAAGGTCAATTTCAGTCTTTGAAAAATTGAAGGGGGGAAACAACAACTGTGTGATGTGATGTGGTTATTAAAATGAATACGTAGTTTACATTAGCTGGGTGAATGTTATAGCATTGCTAAAAATAATTCTGTATTCAAGAATCAAGATGCAAATAAATAAATAAGCTTCCCTGAGACAGATAAATATTTCCTTAAGAAGTCATGCATACGGACTAGCTTGCAGACAAAGCCATGTGACCTTGCATATGAAGTCATGTGACTGCATAACTCACTCAGATTGGCTATCATCACCTCCCTGAACTTTCTGATGCGCTGTCGCTCACAGGCATAATGCATCTTCTGCAAATGCTAACAAACATGACGTTCAGAAGGGTTTGCCTGTGCGCTCCAAACCACATATAATTTATTGCATTTAATAAATAGGCCACAGTAGTTTCTCCAATGGCTATAACTTCCATTTCAGGCCAATTTCCTTTCAAGTAACATTTTTTGGTAACGTTCCAATTTTTGTTTTGCTTTATGTAAATTCAAAATTTGGATGGAAACATACAATGAGCTGCAAGACTGTCATTTGGATTGGCTTATTTTTGAATAAAAGTGCTGGAAGTCGTAAACGTTTTTGTATGCATACTGTATATTACCGAACATCCTCATTACGTAAGCATTATCATTTGTGTGCACAAGACATGAGTTTGAAGTGTGAGGGTTAACAGGTATCTCTCATCTCCTGCTCATAAACTCCAGGCCTGGTGCTCCTGATATAGCCAGAGGTGTGTGGTTGATTACATTACGATTGTTTTCCTAGTGTCTGCTGCTGTAGCTCAACCAGGCCTTGCCATTAGAAAGTCTAAACACACACCACACACAATCATACAAAGTATATGTGTTGAGCATGCTACTAATACCACACACACACACAATTATAAAATACAATTATATGGTTTTTTTAATTATTATTTTTTTATTAAATATAACAAGCACAAAACAATATAAAATATTATAGTTAATATTTAGTTTAACAAAAATTCTCTGTAATATAATACACACACACATATATATATATATATATATATATATATATATTTATTTATTTTATTTGCTTATTTATTTATTTATTTATTTTTTTCCTCATTTCCTCAACCAAAGTTCTTCAGAAACATGGAGGTGGAAAATCTTTTTATTATTCTTAAAGAAATTCACACAGCTCTTTAGTTTATGGCAAAGGTAATAATGATACAACTTATTTATTTTTAATAGGTTTACAATTTTTTTGAAAAAAGTATAGAAGAATAGAACAAAAGGCTGGAAGTCAATGGCACATTAATAGCAGTCATTCAACCAACAACAAAACCAGATCAACCTCATTTCTGTGTACTATGTTTATTTACCTTCTGATTTAATCTTTTGTAGGTTGGACACAGTTCAGAGCAGCTTTACTTTACCCTTTACATGCCATATTGAAGAAGGATTTTTTTTGTTTCAGGGCACAGATTTAGGCCTACTATACTGAACGACTGAGAACACAGGAAAGTCTGGAGGTCAGAGGCATGCAGGGATCTCTGTGGATAAACTTTTCCTCCGGATTGCACCACAATGTGAGGGTGAGGTGGCCCCCTTTGTCCTGGAACAGAATGACTGAGTGAGTGTGGAGCTGACGGAGAGGTCAGAGAGAGTTCGTCAGGAGAGGTGCGTAACACTGAGCATGCGTCCGGCACACACTTGTGTTAGCGGGACAGGTTTGAATGATGATCTGAGGAGTACTCTCATGTTCTCCTCTCTGTGTGTTGAAGCTCTACTGGCTCAGTGCCAGGAGCGTGAGAGCTTTTATCCGAAACGGGAGACATCCCTGCCCTACTGATTCCCGCTCCCGCTGTCAGTAAGAATGCACAGGCTGAGATCTCTTGTTGTTTGGGTTCCAGGATCCACTTTAGAAATTCACCAGTGGTTTTACGCTCATTTGATATGCCCTTTTCTTCATTTGTTGACCTTGACTGTCTTAATAAAAAATGAAACCGTTTTTCAATTCCTTTAAATCATTCTAGATCATGCGGTCGACCCGCTAATGTCAGAGGCCCATGTCTGCACCATAAAGAACCAAGTTTTCAATATAACAACAATTCAGTGTAGCCAGCAAAACTAAGCTGTTCCTATTATAAGAAACAAAGCTCTTTATATACAAAAACTTGAGCAGTGTGATCCGCGTTCATTTGATTCTCATGTATATTATTCTCATAAAATATTTACAAATATTACAGTTTTTTTATGAATTTTGCATATTTCTATCAAAATATTGAAATAAATTATATTATATTTCCTATAATTTCGAAATAATAGTGCTACATAGTATTTTTTCACTTTTCATTTTGAATGTTTAATATTACAAAATAATAATAATGTAAATAAATAAAACTAAATCTTACTCAACTGAAACATTTCAATGATATTGTTTGTGTGTGTGTGCATATATACACATATACACATGCATAAATGTGTATGCGTGTGTGTGTGTGTGTTAAATAATAATTATAAATTTTAAATAATTTAAGTATAACATTTATATTTATAGTAGGGTCATAGCTTTATGGTAAAAGTTCATGGTAGGTCATAGCTACTTCAGACTTAAACTAGCATTCAAGTTAATCGAACACATTTTTCTATAAAGCAAAGCATCATGGAAGATTTCATAGCCAAGTCCAATAATACCGCTTCCTTTTCCATTACTCATTCACTGAAGCTACTGTACAAAAATATATATTTTGTTTATTGTTGTCTGATTTAAACCAATCAAATCTCACATCCTCACAGACACCAAGCATTGCGTAACAGCATAGACACTAAAGTACATCCACAGCTGCTTTTATGCATAAGACATCAGACCCATAATGGCCACGCAGCAATCACCAAAAAGTCATCAAAAAATGAAAATACAATAAGACCGCAAAGTGTGGCCCAATGAATCTACACACAAACAGACAACTGCAAAGTAAACTGAAAGGCCGCGGGTGAAGTGTGTTTCTGTGAGTGGAATTCTTTTTATGGCTAAAAGGCTCACTCAGGGGCCACGGTGAGCGTGTGGTGATGATACCGTTGTCTGATTAAATTAGGCCCCTGCACTGTGCTGGCTCCACAGGTCGTCTGCCAGATGGTGAGGAATGGAGGGCAAACCCAGAGATTCATCCCAGACTTCTTATGCTGCCGCGTCTGAAACCATCCACACACACCCTGACAAGCTGTCAGAGCTCCACGGCACCAGAATAAAGGGCAGAATCAAAGAGAACGTGATGTGTGCGTGAGAGAAAGAGAGAAGGAAACACACACACACACACCATAATGTGCACATATATCCTGAAACGAAGCCTGTGATGTAAACTTTATTAAATCAGTATTAATGTTCCACTTTTATGAGTTGGGCAGGACACTGGCTGTAAATCTGAGTCCATTTACTACCTGAGCCACATACAGAGAGATGAAATGACTGCGATAATATTCGCCATAATGGCTCAGCTAATGTTTGCAGCCTTAGTAAGAAAAATATTATTAGACCACGTAGTCCGACAGCGGCACAAGAAATATTCGGCGAAGGAAAACCCTTAAAACAACCACTTTTGACAAGTTCTGTTTCTTCTACCGTCGTAATTCATACAATGTCACAGTGTCACGGATCCAGAAATGCCTCAATTTGACACACGCTAATGTTTGACTTTCAGTAACATCCACAATCGCTCACGGGATAACCAGATCCATTTCGGTATGAATATTCAAATATTCATACGTATTTATATGAATGAAAGAAATCTCATCAGTCCCTGTTCGTTGACCAAGTCTGAGAGTTAGCAGATAGCATGTCCATTTGCCCACTTAGTTCATAAATCATCCCAATCATCGTGACTTCTGAATTATGATCTATTACATCTAATTCCAGTGTCCCCCCCCCCCTTTTTCTTATGTCAGACCACCAGTCAAGCACAGAGAAAGAGAGAAAGAAGAACGAGCTCTAATGAAAGATTAGATGAGAGCCCCTCCGAATCTATCAAGGGACATCAAGTTTTAACCGAATGATGAATATCATCCTTTTAAGTTGGAAAAAAAATTCAACGGCAATGTAAAACTGTCCAAGTTTAATTGCGTTTTCAGGCGGGGCGAGAGCTCTGGACGAAAGCAAGAGAAAACATCAAATGGCTTTTCATTTTGGACAAGCAGCCGCAATGAAAACCTAAAAATAAAGCAATACTATCTGCATGGAAATTCATACTTAAGATTCTTTGATGACCTGGATTTGGGGATTGCGAACTCCTGTGAGTTTATTGAAAAAAAGCTAATAAATTAAATAAGAAAAAATGTAAAATTAAAAATATCTGACAACAAAAACAAATAAAAGGAAAACAGATGTAACAAACACACAGAGAGAGCTGGGCCTACTTGTAACTAGATTAAATTACATTTTAAAATACTTGTAATCAGACTACACACTTTTTTTAATGATCACGTATTATTCACACACAAACAATGTAAAGTTTGACTCAACTAGTACCGCTTTTTCATTTATTATCAATTACATACACTCTAGTCTTGCAACATTGTGGATTTTCACACAGTCACTAGAGTAGGCAAGCAATGTAACAATCATCATTTCAGGTTTAAAAAGTGCTTCATCGTTGCATCCCATTCATTTTTATTTAAATTATCACTTGTTTTGTCTTTAAACACATTAAAATGCTAATTCACAACATTTTTTATATTTTTCCATTTTATCTAATATATTTACTTGGACTACCCCTGATATTTTAAAAGAAATATTTTAATAATTAAGCATCACATTTGCATGTTCAGAGGTCTGACATGCAAACAAATATTTTGTTAAAGTAAGATTTATTTTGATAGCTTTTCATTAAACTCCAAACCTCCTGCAGTTCCTTCACGAACATCAGTTTGTAAAACCTTTATATAAAGTTTAATACACCTAATGTTGTTAATAACAATAAATGGAATACATATCTTTCTCTTTGTATTTTATGGGCAACTTTATTATATAATTATGTATATATAAAGACACAAAATATACATTTTGAAAATATTTCATTCAATATTTTTATTTTATTTATACTATATATAAATATAGTTTAATATATAAACAAAAGCAAATGTGTGTTTACTTACTTACACAATACATATACACAGCACATAAACATATTAAGTAATCAAAAACTTTTATTCTGGATGCAATAAATTTATTAATTTTAATTAATAATTGTCCAACAATTATATATATATATATTGGATTTGTGTGCTATATATACACACACATGCACATTCTTGTTTGCCTGCACTGTTTAACTATTAAAATCAATATTTTAATCTTTTTAAAGCAAATATTTTAGGTCAACAGGAATCAGCTGACCTAAGATTTGGAAATCCCTGACCTGGATGACTGATTAAGTTCACAAACAGTTTGTGACAGTGAATTACTGTAACTACTGGCTTTGTTTGTAGTAATCGAATGACCTCATTAGCCAACAAAGGTGACATTACATCATGCATGTAATTATGACACCACCTGAATCTCACAGTAGAGTGATACTGAATGTGCAGATAGACAAAGACAGGAAGGGAATTTATGGCATCTGTCTTCACCTGTACAGGGACAGTGCTTTCACTTTCATGAAAGAGCCTCTATTTAAAACTCTGAACGACAAAAGACAAAAAAAATCATTGATGGGATTTCATCTCTTGTTAATGTAAGAGGGCTGAATGAATGGCACAGCCACCTGTTAACTGTGTAGTGCTTCTGTCTTTAGTTTCGTGGGTCAGAGTAAATATGTGCTTATGTGTACAAACAGTACCAATCAAAGGAAGTTTGGACACACCTACTCATTCCTTGACTTCTGAAAAGCAGTCACCCTTACTCTAGAATCCAGCTCAGCACACTCTGAGCATTCTGTCAACTAGCTTCATGATGCTTGAACAGTAAGCAAGGAGTTCAATGTGGGTTGGCTGCTGTTTCTTATTTGGGTAACCAAACCCCAAACTAAACCAAAACACATTTTAGTAAAGAGAGTCACAGTTTATATTCACCTATAAAACTAATTACAAGCTTTTCACATTTTTCATCATAAAATCATGTAAAACTGTGTCCAAAAGTTTTGACTGATAGTCTATGTACATGCAATGATGCACTGAAATACATGCAATGTACTTGAGACAGCCACTGCCTGTTTTTAATGTCCAACTCATTCATTTTGTTTACACGCACTAATTTTCTGAAAGAATCCAACCTGATCCAATCTTGCAATCATATTTGCATATGCATTAGATACACAGTAAAAAATAAAATAAAATTAAAAAAATATATAACTGTAAAAAGCCACTGATAAGCACCAAACGCAGGAGGTGATGAGAGATTCAGGTGATGAACCAAAGCCCATTCCAAGCAGCTTTTAAGAATGAACATATATAGAAGGTGTTCAGTGTCATTCACACAAACACTAAACACCATCATGGTGAGACTCATTAAACTGAAATATGCAATAAACATTAATTTAACAACATTAGATGTAACATACTGTAAAACCCTAATAAACATAATTGATAAGAAAAAATAAGAAGTTATTTCAAAGAGAAAACATCAAATTCCAACAAAATTTTAAATGCAATGCAGGGAATTCTGGGAATGTTAGTTTACGGTTTTTCCCTGTAAATTTTACAGGAATTTACCATTAACTATTTAATAGGTTTTACCCTAGAATTTTCAGTTTTTTACCATTAAAATTAATAAATGATAGGTATTTATAAAAGGTGTTTTATAATCATGTTTAGACGATATATAGAATCAAGCACTTTCATGCCCAATTTTACTACAACAGCCTTCCAAACTGAACAAAAAGTAATTTGAATTGAGTTCAGTTGGAACTTTTTGGGTCCATCTGATATTAAAGGGATAGTTAAATTAAAAACAAAAATTCTGTCATTAATTACTCACCTTAATGTTGTTTCACACCTGTAAAACGTTCATTTTCGGAACACAAATGAAGTTATTTATGATGAAATCTGAGAGCTCTCTAACCCTAAATGGCAAGGGAACTACCACATTGAAGAGTCTTGTTGTAGCTTCATAACATCACGATTGAATCACTGATGTCACATTGTCTGTTTTATCGATTTCTTGACTACCTTTCTGGGTCTTAAACATGTCATTTGCATTGCTTTCTATGGAGGGTCAGAAAGCTCTCAGATTTCAGCAAAAAAAAAAATCCTAATTTTTGTTACAGTGATGAATGAAGGTCTTATGGGTTTAAATAATGACAGAATTTTCATTTTGGGGTGAACTATTCCTTTAATGGATTATTTAGCTGCATGTTAACATAGCTATTGTAATGCATGTCAGTAAGGTTTTTATAGGTTTTTCAGCTCTTTTCCCAATTTTTCCCAACTCTTTGTTCAGACACACACACAGACACACTCACATACACATATATAAAAATAAATATAGGATATGGAGTTAAAGGCAGTAGTGGGTTTAGGGTCTCAAACATATCTATATAATACAACCATAAATCTATAGTTTTCATGTAAGTATAATAAAACACATTCTAGTTGAAGCCATTTCCCTGTTTTCTGTCACTCATACATGACAGCATTCAGAGACGGCAGAGGCTTTTCCCGCATGTGAGAATGTCATCAGACTGACGTTCAGATGATGCACAGATAAAAGTCACAACAGCGACATTTTTTTCTTATGAGATGGCCCTGTCTTATAATGTATTGCTTTCTTACGCCTCTTCTCTCGCAGTCCCACTGTCTTTTAGCAGCCATTTATACATTTCAAATGATCTTTAACCTCCAGTCTGCAAGAGCGGGACTTGCGGCACTCTGTCATTTTCTCCCTCCGTTTACATTTCTTCATCTTCTGCAATCCATCTCTCTCCATCTCAGCAATTCATCTCTCTCGGTCTTTCTCCCACAAGCATTTATATCCACAGGATGCTTTTATCAATGACCAACAATGATCTTCACAACCTGTGTACATAATTGATATGTTTAAGTTCATCAATCTCAGCATAAAGGAAATGTCAGACTCCTGGAAAGGTTTCACGCATCTTCCACAGTCTCAGTGATTACCTCCAGCACAGTGCAGCCGAGTGATCCATATCCAACAACACTCATTCAGGTGTTCAGTGGCTGCTTTTCCTCCAAGCAATGATTTAACTCTTGCAGTGCTCATATTATGAGGATTAAAAGTTTTTGAAATACTGTTTAGCATACTATGAAATCATTCTGTAACCTTAATATATCAAAATTCATATCCCAGTTCAGAAAGTCCATCTGCTGAAGCGAAGCAGTAAAAATAGCTTGGTCTGATAAATGACATCAAAAACCTGATACATTACAAATGAGCCACTGTCATTTTTTTTTTTTTTTATCAAGGCTAAAGTACTTTTTACAATAAAATACTTTTTATACAACATAACAAACCATCTGTAAGTTGAATCCCTCAAAAATACAAGGACTAATGTGCTATTAAAACACAGCTAAACTTAACATCTGCACAGTAAAGTTTGCTCTTTGAGTTTGGGGGGGACATTCTGCTTGTTCCTCCAATTACAGCAGGGGAAATATTGCAAAACCTGTTAGAAAACAGTCATTATTTTTGCAATTCCGCCTGATGATGCAATCTTTACTTTGAATCATCAAAAAAGCATAAGTAAGTGCTGCACATTAAATCCTAAGACATAAGTGCAATTATAGTCCAAAAAACGGACAGATTTAAGTGGTATTATGATTGAGGGAAACTACATTGAAAACTAGTGAAAACATTTTTGAGAAATGAAATGGAAAGAAATACATAACAGGGAAAAACTATTTTTTTCATGACTAAGATATGACTAAAAATAAAATCCACTAGTTTATTTTATGTTTATTCACTAGGTTAAATATATTGTGCTTATATATTAAATATATTTACTTCTAATATAAATTATATGAATATAAATATAGACACATGAATAAATGTAGATATTTTCAAAATATAAAATGTATGTGTATGTATTTATGTGTATTTAATATGCACAGAACACACACATTTGCTATGCAAACAAAAACTCTTATTTTGTATGCGATTAATCATGATTAATCGTTTGACAGCACTAATTTATACATAAAATGTAGTAATAATTATACATTTTTAGCAGTACATTTAATGCCATTTAGCACATTAAAGTCTACTATACTATTATATAAAAACTACAAACAGACTGAAAACTATGTTAATAATGAACTAAGAAAATAATGACTGAATAAAAACCCTGCCCCATCATACTATTTAGTGCCACGATCAATCAGAGATGTCTGCTTTTGCTTCTATCCGACCAAGACAATTTCTTACACCATACTACATAACAGGGTCTTCTGTAGGTCTGCCATCCTGGACGCACTTGCTTTTTTAAAAAAATATAAACTATAAGGCTACTGCAGCTCTCTTAAGGAGGCACTTGAACCTCCAATGCCAAACCTACTCCAGCCGCCTCCTCCAGAACGTCTGAATGGAGCTCCCCGACTGAGAACGTCAACTTCACACGTACTTGAGACTTTTAAAAGTGACATTTACCTCGTATTTAAACCAAAAAACTGGCAGCCATATTTCATGTCAACACTGAGGTTCCTTCAAAGAGTAAACAGGGAAACTCCATAAAGATTTGAGTGTGCGTGTGTTCCAAATCTCAGCCGCTGCATGTAACTATACCAGCATAAAAGATTGCCTGTACGCCGGAAGCCCAGTTAGTTTCCCCTCAGGGACGCACTCCTGACTAGCCAACCCATAAAGCTAAGCTAAAAAGCTCAGTTTAAAAAGTACCATAAAGCACAGAAGGGAAAGAAGGGCTTCCTTCCTCTCTCCACCCCGCGGCCTGACTAGGAGAAAAAAAAATATGAACCTCGCAGCAGCGGTTTGACTGATGACGCCACGCTAAATCATGCTACTTCCTGCCGAGGCCCTCGCCGTGTTGCAGGAGTTGTGAATTATTATGATGTATTATTACCGAGCGGAGCTACGTGATATTACATTGTATGCCAAATTACGTCTGAGAAATAGCTTTATCTCATTAATTAATCATGCTAATTTATACCTTTCTGTTGTTGAGATGCACGGAGGCTGGAGTTGGCGTACTAGGCACAGATGTGAGAGTTTTCAAGAGAGAGGATCGTTTTGTACCGCAATGCTTTTGAAGGAAAGATTAATGGCGGGGTTTTGTATTTACAGCCTCTCAGTTGGAGAATCTGTTTCTGATAGCGGCAGTGAAAAGCAATAGATGGTCTTTAGTCTTTAGCGAGTATGTGGGCTCTCCTTCGCACACACACACACGCTTTTGCTTATATATGTGTGTGTGAGCGATTGGGTCACTCTTTCCATCAAGAGTCATGACAACGGTGTTTTCATGGGGGTTGCTAATCTGGTCTTGCACTGAATGAGTGGTCCTGCCTAAAAGAAACCCAACACGCTGCACTGCCCCCTAATGGCCAAGGTATCCAACAGCATCTGGAAAAGGCCTCCCATCCCCCCACTTCACAGTCAATCTCTGTGCTGTGAATTTGTGCTGTACAGTGGGATAACAATATTAAGTGACACTTATACAGTGAAACTAAACTGGACTTTCTACAGAACTAACTTCAAGATCAAGTGGTGAACCAACACAGTGGCAAAACTAAACTGTAGTGAACTCAGAAAAGCTGTCACTGGAATGGTAAAAGGTAATAATTTGTACCACTTATGTACTAGAGTGTACAATTTAGGTAACGCTTATCTTTAATGCACTAATACTTTTTATGGGCAAATAAGGCACAAAGTTATAGTTTTTGAAAGTGATAGTGACAGCTTTTGTACCTTTTCTGAAAATAATAAAAAATAAATAAATGAATAAAACATTTAAATACATAACCATGCAAGATCTCAAATAATGTTTGTCATGTATAAACAACAGCACAATGTGTCAATTAACAAAGAAATACAGTTTAGACATTATTATATTTTTATTATAAATATAACACTGTGAAACAATTTTTTTAATTGGAATTCTTGTTTGACTTGTATCTTTAATGTTTCTTTATGAAGTTTGAGATTCTGAATATGAAAATAACACTATTTGTTGCATAACACTGACAGTGATAACAACTCAGATAAGATAATCTGTTATTACTCACGCATAAGCATTACATGGTAGATACATAATAATGAGGGAACAGGGAAACTGTGAAATGTCCTGGAATGTCCAGAAAGCACTAGATTACAGAATATTCCAAAATGTTACTTTTAGAACGTTACCTATCTTATCTTTGCAAAAGCAAAATACTCTTTAAAAAAACGCTAAATTAATTCAAAAACTTATCTGCACTAAACCATTGAAAGAATAAATGCTGTATTTTGAATTGAAATGTCTCCAATAAAAAATGAATACATTTGCATTAAGTTTTTAATTAACATGAAATGTATTATGAACAAACATGAATTAGCAAATTCTAAAAAAAAACAAAAACACAAATGGCGTAAAAATTTTACATTATTGTAAAGTCTAAAATTTTTTTTCTTTCCCCTCATCTGTGACCCAAAATCAGAGGTCAGTCACATTAACATAAAAGTTTGTTAACCGAGTAGTAATCAGTCTTACTTTTTGTAGCAAGACTGCATATACCAATTTTTAATATAATATATAAACCAAAATACCTTTTTATATAACAGACATTATACAATTATGACCAGTCTTTGGAAGAAGAAACAAATAATATTTTTAAGACTACTAAGCAACTGGTACCAGATCAGACCAGGTCATGACTCACCATTTAAATAATCACTGGAGTACACCAACAATCACAGAATAAATTAAATGACTATTAATAAATATTCAGTATGCTTAAAATCTGCCATCACCTGCTCCAACTATGTAGTTACACAAAAAGCACCCACCCACACCTCATACCTACAGCGTTTTGAAAATAAGGGAACATCATCTCCTGCGTCATACATGTAGACACACCATCCATCATTGTTCAGAAGTCATTACATTTGGCTTCTTAAAGCTAATCCTCGCTATTAGACCCATGACTGATTGCAAACTCTGACTGATGCTATCTATATGTGCTAAATTACATGGCTCCCATTTGCACTTTGTGGGATTTCTGCATACATTATGCCTCTCAGTGATTTGGGCTCAAAACAGTAAATCTGGCTATACTGAAATGGGTTCTACTGCACTTTACTGAATTTGGAAGTAATACTGGCTGAAATATTTGGGTTATTTTGAATAATCAATTTGGCCTAAATGCTCTGTAGATGGTTCAATTCAAAATAAAGCATTTAATTTCATACCCTTTCATTATATTTACATTTGTATTTCTTGCAAATGCCCTTTTACCAAGTGACAGAACAAGAAAGTTCATTTCTGGTGTAAGTTTATTATCTAGCAAAAACGTACAACCACAAAGCTAAGGCTAAAGAGAGAGAGCACATAGTCTGTTATCGAAATGCTTGATACAAATATGACATCAGACGAAAAGCCATTATATCACACTCTGGTTAAAAATTGCAAGGAAAAACGATTTTTTATTTTATTTGCAATAACATGCACCAGCACATCGTGCACGGTAAGACCAGAAATGGGTCAATTTGCATTTCATATTAAAGGAACGGTTTATCTAATAATGAAAATTCTGTTATCATTTACACACACTCATATCACTCTAAACCAACATGACCATCTTTCTTTTATATAAAAGAACACATTTAAACAAAGTCTGAGCGTTTTCCGTCCAAATGGAAGTCAATGGCCACCAAAACTGTTTGGTTATCTTTTTCTAAATAACTTCTGATGTTCAGCGGAAGAAGGTCGTACAGGTTTTGAAAAACATAAGGGTGAGTAAATGACAGAAACAGTTTCAGGGTGGACTATCCCTTTAATAGTTTCAGTATGCACAGTTTTGTCAAAGGGATAGTTCACCCAAAAATGATTTACTCAACCTCAACCCATCCAGGTGTATGTGGCTTTCTTCTTTCAGATAAATACAGTCAGAGTTATACTAAACAAAATGATCTTTCTCCTCTTAGCTTTATAATGGCAGTGAATGGTGGTTAAGATTTTGAAGCCCAAAAAAAGTGCATAAATCAATGATGAAAAAATGCTGTGTTTAAGAAAAATATCCATATTTAAAACTTTATAAACTGTAATCTCTATCACAAGAGAATGGTGTTTCAGAATTTTTATGATGGATAGATGCACTTTATTTTTCTTCAAAATCTGGACCACCATTGACTGCCATTATAAAGCTTGGAACAGCCAACAAATCGTTTAAGATTCCTCTGACTGTTTCGTCTGAAAGAAGAAAGTCACATATACATATATACATGTATGCAGGACGACTAGAGGGTGGGTAAAACATGGAATAATTTTCATTTTGGGGTGAACTATCCCTTTAAGAGCCTGTTTTAGATGACAAAGGCCTGGTTAAGCAAACATTGACACAACCAGTGGGGAATAGTGGAAGACCGAATATAGAAGCTTGTGGGACAAGCTCAACTCTTGTGGGAAGAGCATGAGAAGCTGAGAATGACCGGTTAACAAAGAGCTGATGGTAGCGGGAGGTTGTGAGGAAGTTTCTTATGCACTACAAATGTACAAACTGTACTGGAGTGAGCGAGATAACTGAATTCAAAAGATGTTTTATAGATACACAGTTTTCAAGGTTAACAGATGAGCAGCTCTTGATTGGCAGTGGTTTGGGAGCTAAAAGGTAAATTGAATGCAATTGGCTCAAATGGGTCAAGTTTTACGGGAGTTAAAGAGACATATTCGCCAGTGGCATGCCATCTATGCGTCAGATTTCTCGCTCCTCTGTAATTTGCAGTGAGTCTCCTTTGAGATGCCATGGTAACTAGGTCACCTGAGATGTGTGTATAAGCGTTTGTGTGTGTGTGAGGTAAGACATGAAGATGGATAAAGAAACAGAGGGAGAGGAATAGAAGCACTGACACAGCGAAAGAACAAAACGGCTGTACATATATGACAGGACTACCACTAGAAACATGAAGTCCCCATGAAGTAAAAAATGATAAATTCTCATATTTGCTGTGTTCATTACAAATGATTTATCTATGCTCATCATTATGATCTTATTTATTTAGTTATTTTTAACAATTGAGAGGCCCTCATATTTCAAAAACATTATCATCTCCTCGCCATTGCAGCAATTCTTTGATGAAGTGTACACAGACAAGACGGCGGGAAAATAGGTAACACTTTATGTTGATAGTCCACTTTAGAAATTCTACTCACAGTAAGTAACTTTGCAACTACATGTCAACTAGCAGTTATTAGAGTAGACTGTCTGCTTAATAAATTCTCACACTTTATTTTGAAGGGTCCTAACATACCGATTATCAGAAACTTTGTAAGTATATGTCAGCTTATTCTACTAACCCTAACAGTCTACTCTGAGAGTTAGTAGACATGTACCCAATTACACCAATGCATAAAGCCTTTAACACACTAAGAGTGAAGATTCATCACAAATATGTACAACTAACAGGAGCACTTAAAATAATGATATAGACTTGTTGCACATTAACCTGACTGAGCACAAAAATAACTCCATCTCTATCACAGACCATCACTATCATCCATAACCAAGTAAACAGTTTTTAAAAACAATTTCAACAAACTCTTAAAAAAAAATTAAGTTCCTTGTGGTGTTCCTTAAAAAATAAAAGTTTGATGGATTAACGTTAATAAATGAAGAAACTGAAAGACAAACAGCCTTTTAATATTGTAGTTTTACAGTTGTAATGTAAAATAACATTTTTATTAATATGTAATGGTTTACAGTGAAATCATAACTATTATTTTAATATACAATTCCAACCTTCATTCCAAATTGTGCATTCCTACAAACAAGCACAGAAAACCTGTCCCATTAAATAAATCCCATTTTTAAAGGTAAAAAAACAACACAACTGCAATTAGAGGTTTTTCCCAAAATCGTGCAGCCCTAGCTGTGACCAAAACAATTTTGGCCCTAATTTTTAAATGTGCATGACCAAAACGCTACAGCAACTCACTGATGAATCTGTAGTTTAGCTCTGAAGTTTTAAAATTTTTATCTCAGAACAGTGTATCCATGGCAACTAGGCATCAGAAAATGTGTCAGTTATGACTGAACTTATTGAGAAATATAAAATGTCTGCCCGCCTCTGTGCTGTACATCTGCACGGCTTTCTGTTTGTCTTCAAATGTGTCCTGACAGTCTCTTCCATGGTAATCATCATTACAAACCCTACCCCTCATAGCTTCGTATTGTCTCTCAGTTATGGTAACAGTGTCAGTCAACAATCATGTAAATGTACCTGGAGGGCTCAAACACCTTTTCTAACTACTCTGTGTGCTTAAGGGGTGTGGACTCGCTAACAAACCGCTGATTAAGATCCTTAATGTGATGCTTGTGTATTACAGTTGTTCTGGACAGATGCAGTCAATCACATCCACCCTTAAGTGATCAGGCTGCATTCAAAAGCCATCGTGGATGCTAATAATGACTAGAATTCAAACTATTTTGCACATTACGCCTAAACGTCACACTAAAGCAGACCAAAAAGAAAAGGATAAACAGGTGTGAGCTTGTCACTTGTCTTGCTGAGTGAAAGGCAGGCATGGATTCTCACCCGGCGGCTTGCCCCAGCGAGTCTCCATGCAAACAGGTCTTTGGCAAGCTTTGTTCTCCCCCTCTCACACCTAGAGCTTGATGTTGACTCTCCTCCAAACTCGATCCCTTTATTTATCCAGGGCGTTTCATTCCTCAGTGTGTTTTTTTCATTCAATCAGTCTTTTCTTTCACTGTATGTCTTTCAACCACCGAATAATGACAGGGTACAAGTGCCTGTTGACCTCGCTGACAGAGCCGCGCCAAACCACAGAGCCTTAGAAAAACGAGCGGGATAAATCCT
The DNA here is from genome assembly GCA_032359235.1 of Enteromius mattozi. Lineage (NCBI taxonomy): Eukaryota > Metazoa > Chordata > Actinopteri > Cypriniformes > Cyprinidae > Enteromius > Enteromius mattozi. The sequence continues at coordinate 16,280,562 of JAUMHE010000044.1, read as the reverse complement.
AGATGATTATTGCACGCCACGTTTGGTTGGATTAACTACCCCAGTGCCACTCAAAAGCCTGTTACCTCTGCAACCGGCCGACTCACAGAGCGGTGCTAACACAGGGAGCTTGAGCATAAACATCACGATGCCAGCATGATCTGGCAAGAAACGACAGATCAATGCTTTGTTACGGTTTATTTTCTAGAGCTGCTTTTAAAACCTGCCAGTCAAGCTTCGCAATAAGAGCGTCATGGAAGTGTATGGTAGCTGACATTTAAAGACAGTATTGAAAGAAAATGAACTGCTTATATAAAAGGTTACCTCACAATTGGAAATGCTGGATTGGTAAGAGAAGCAGGTTCCAATAAGGTTTCATTTGTTAACATTAATATGCTGGTTTGTCAATAATATATCATCTGTAGCTTACGTTCAGAGGTTTGAAGGCATGAAAAGAAAGAATTAAATTACTCAGTAAGGATGCATGCAATTGAAATTTTTTTAACTATTTTTCTAAATGCAGTTTTTTAAACCTTAAGTTCATGAAAGTTATCCTGAAAACATGTCACAGTTTTCACAAAATATCAAGCACCACAATTGCTTTCAGCATTGATAACAATGCGAAATGAAAGATGAAGAATCACTGAAAACTTGAGTAATGATGCTGCATACAGCATTGCACCACACGGAAAAAATAAAATAAATGAATTATATACAGTACTGTGCAAAAGTTTTAGGCCACTAGTATTTTCACCAACAAAAAATGGTCCTAAGTTGGTTATTTCATATGCAGTGAGATTATTGTCTGCACAAGGAGTCTGACAACAGCCTGATCTGATCTGATCATCATCCAGTCTGTCTGGAATGACATGAAGTAACAGAACAAACTGAGACAGACTAAATCCAGAAGAACTGTGGCAACGTCTCCAAGATGCTTCAACAAAACCTACCTGGAAAGCTACAGTACTGTTTTAGACACTCGTGTAAAAATGCTGTAAAATGAGGATGCTTTAAAAAGTAATGCCATAAATATATTCAATTTATCAATTAACTTCTATTAACTAAATCACAGCTTTTGGTAAAACAGCGTCTGTTCTGAGGTACACTTGCCATAGTTTTTCAGGTAGCTTTCAGGTAGGTTTTTTGAAGCATCTTGGAGACGTTGCCACAGTTCTTCTGGATTTAGTCTGTCTCAGTTCCCACAAAAGATAGAAATAACTGATTTAAAACCATTTTTTTGTTGGTGAAAATACTAGTGGCCTAAGAGTTTGGAACAGTACTGTGTGTATATATATATATATATATATATATATATACTGTATATATACACACACACACATATTTGGAAAAGAGTATTACTGTTGTTAAATATTTAGCATAAGAGACATTTTAAAAACATTTTAAAATCTTACTTTTTCAAAGTACTCTCTCTCAAAGGTACAAAAGCTGTCACTGGGGCGGAACCTTTTCAAAAGGTATATACTGGTACCTAAAGGGTCCATTTTGACACCTTAAAGCGTACATATTAGTACTTAAAGTACATATTTGAGCCTAATAAGTAAGTTGAAAAGGTACCGCCCCAGTGACAGCTTTTGTACTTTTATTTCTGAGAGTGTAGCATAACTTAAAATGCTATATCTGCAAAGTGTCACATTAAAATAAGTTTTGACACAAAGAAATATTCCTAAACCTTAACTGACAGCATTTGAGAATAGAAAAGAATAAATAAATAAATAAAAGGCACCTACAGTGGATGTGAAATGTTATTAAACATCAGCATTATTATGTTAAATCTTTTTTTATTTTATTATTTAATCTGCATTTGACATCTTTATAGTTTTTATGGTTTGCAATGTCATGTTAATAAACATCTAAAAGATTAGTGGACTGCTACATACTGCAAATGTACTGGAAAACAAAAAGGAAGACAAATATCTTGAAATATCTTTAACAAGACAACTTGACAAATTGATGACTTTCTGCTCTGATTTAAGACTTTTATTTTTAGCAGGAGCAAGTCAAGACTTTAAAGACCTCTTTAAAACCCACAGAAACCCTGATTTCTCACTCTTGCATAGATTTTTGCTTTATATCAAAAAAGTCAAAATAAGAGATGTGGTATTTATCACTGTGTCACAAGTGCTGCAGATTTAGCTTAACTTGAATCAAACCTGGAATTTGCTCTAAATGATCAATGAAAAAGTTCATTGTTAGTTCATAATAAAGTTTTCCTCAAGTTTTCACAGATTTCCTACTCCAGGTCAGCAGTATCACACAGGCACAAGGCTCATAACCCCCAGCACACATCACTAGTTTGGCAGCATCTTCTGCCCCTAGTGGGCGGCCGGCTTCAAGAAAACAAGAGAAGAAATCTGTGAGATTTATCAGGGATGACATGGAAAGCAACACTGCACACCCATCAAACAAACAAAGATATTTCCTTCAGTGCCTTGATATAATGCCGTTATTTTCCAAACAGACAGAATGTGGTCAAAGCAGATAACATATTGCTGAAAGATGGTTTATCTAACAATACGACAGGGTACATTTGTAATGGTTCACAGTGCTCTGAAGCAGGCTGCAGAGGAATGTGGAGGAAAAGCCATCTCACATCTGACTGAGTGATGCTGACAGCAGCGTTTATTCGCTTCCACAGCCGCTTTTGACAAAAAAAAATATGTCACAGTATCCGCCAACGGTGAACCCCAAGGACAGATTCTGCTGGACCACCCAATGTTGGCCTAAAGCTCGGAGCCGTTTCTCTGGGGTTTTCTCTTTCACTGCCTTTCTTTATTCTTTTCCTTCATTTTGTCTCTTGTTTCCAAACCCGCAACGTCCCTCCGGGTGACTACATGAGCATAACTTGCTGAAATGTGGAAAGGGCTTGATGTTTTCATTAGAGGGTCTTTTTTTTCGGATACCTTTCAGTGAGATCAGGCCCGGGGGAGGATACGAACGTCCCGCTCAGGATCGACGCTAGCCACATCGTTAATCATCAGCATCAGAGCGTACTCATCTTCGCCAGCTTTACACATGGAAGTCCCATTTCATTCGCTAACGCCATGGTGACGGGGATTTATCCATTTGAATAACAAACTGCCACGGTGGATGAAACAGAAGCGGGAGAAAACGACAAATATGTTCTAATAACTTGGGAAGTGTCTGCATTCCTGTCCATGGCTAAATAAAACACGCACACACTGCATTTTTCCCCCTTGAGCTTAATAGTGAAAGCAAAGTAGCTATAAGCAACTGATAACAGAATACAGCCTACTGTTACCAGAATATAGCCTACTCATAATTTGATAACAGACTGCTTTCAGATTATAACACTGAAACACTAACGATGTTTAGTTAAGACGATGTTGTTTTAAGACACAATTTGGCTTCATTTGTTAACACTAGTTAGCTACAAAAATACTTCTATTTATTAATATATTATTTAATAAGGTATGTCAAATAAAAAGTATGTAAACAATATTATTTGATGGATTTCAGTTACATTAACTAATACTGAAAACTTCTAAAGCATTTATTAATCTTAATCGACATTTCCTAATGTTATACAAATAAAATGTAAAAATATTTGATGGATTTCAGCTACATCAACTAACAATGAAAAATACTGCTGAAACATTTATTAACCTTAATCTCAACGCTTTCTAATATGTTATTCAAAAAAAAAAAAGAAAAAGAAAAAAGTGTGCCAAATAAGGATTATGTAAAAAATAATATTTGATGTATTTGAGCTATCAGCTTACAATGAAAATACTTCTAAAGCATTTATTAATCTGTTGACTAATAGAAATAAAAATTGTTTCTGGTAATATTATTGAATGGGCCTGGGATAAAATTAACTAACGGTGAACTAAAGTTAACAAAGATTTAAAAATACTGAAGCATATATATTGGTTATGTTTATGCATCAAATAATGTTAGGGATAGCTCACCAAAAAATGTAAATATTTGAATTTTTAAAAAATCTAAATATTTTGTGATATTATTCAAAAGCATATATTTTGAAGAATATGGATAACCAAACTGTTTATAGACCCCATTGATTTCCATAGAAGAAAGAAAGAAAGAAAGAAAGAAAGAGAAAGAAAGTGTTTGGTTACAACATTCTTCAAAATATCTTCTTTTGTGACAGAATTTTCATTTTTGGGTGAATTAACTCTTTAACTAATAATATTGAGATAAGCATCATAAATAAACTTGAACTGACCACATTTTCACTACTAGACAATGCAAGTTTCAAGAAACTGTATCTCACAGACTACAGGTCTCAGAACAGCCTCAGCTCGGGCCCTGCAGCATCAAAGATCTGAAAAGGAGGATGGGAATCTGACTGGAGATCAGTCGAAGCCTTAACCTCTCCCTCGGGGCCTGTTACGAGCTCTCTGGCTGTCCCACACTGCCCCCGCAGGTCACACAGCAGACTCTGGATCTCAACTTAATTTGGTCCGGGGTCAAATGTGGGGTCAGTGTAGCTGCTTCTCTGACATGCAGACATGAAACTGAGCAGAAATGAACATTTTTAATGCATCCCTATATGGTGAGAATGCCTAGATGAATAAAAATGCTCATTTTCAGTTTTCTGAACGCTAGATAACAGACTCGCCTGTTTCTAATCATTTCTAAATGAATCCCAGTGTGGTGGGAAGAGCGTAAGCGCTGCATTCAAAGCTTTCTGAACGCTCTCCAAGTCAAAACACTGACTTACTGCGCGGCACTGCTACAGGGCACCTTTTATTTTCATTGGACTCATAACTGTCAGTAATAGATTTTATAGGCAGATGATCCTAAATCACTTGGCTTAGCTTTTTGTGTCTGCGCAGTCTGCGAGAGAATACCAGGACCTCCTCACAACGCTACCATGGGACTGAAAAACCTTTCAAAATCAGCAGTTAGCATTACTGCACCTTGCAACTAAAGTTTAAAGGGGGCAGTAATTCTTGTTTTTTCTTGTTGTGAAGAATTGGGACTTAAATACAAAGACATATCAGTATTACTGTTTTTTTTAGCATTTTTATATATTATAGTTTTTATTCACATCTTGAATCAGTTTTTATTTTTATATTTTCAGTTTTCATTTGAATTTTTTATCTCAAGTTTTAGCAATTTATGTTTTTATTTCTATTTAATTTTTTTTTTTACATTTTATTTTAATTTTGGTATTCCAACATAAACTGAAAAACTTGCCTTTTGCAGCTAACTGAAATAAAATGCTTTTTTTTAGTTTCAGTTTTTCATCTAAAGCTTTCTTTCAGTGACCAAAAATGATTTGAGTGCAAACTGTTTCTTAAAATACACTCACTCTATAACAGGAGCTGACTCTGAACGGTGCTCCTATGATGGAGGAAGAGTCAAATTCACGACTGTATTGCACGCCTCCATGGCCCCCCATTTTGTTTGTACAAATCCCCAGGCCCTGGGGCCCCTCTGCTCCAGAACTCCTCCTTCCCTTGGGATGAGGGATGACTTTGGGAACTCCCAGACAGTTGTTTATGCAGTGAGGACATAACTCATTTCTCAACTAATCAAGAGCAAGATAACAGCTGAATAATAGCTTGAAAATACTGATGATATCGTCTGAGCTGTTTGCTTTAAAAGCTTGTTTGGAAAAGGAAAAAAAGGAGGGGGAGACTAGGCCTTGCCATCAGTTTGCATTTGCTAAGGCTAAGAAACGCAAACACTCGAAAGGCTATCAATGACTGCTCAGCTCGGCAATCAATCCACAACCGATATGGCCAAAGTGTATTTGTTTTTCCAACCAAAAAAAGGCTGCTTCAGGTGAGCGAGAGTGAGAGAAAGAGAGCGAAAAAGAGAAACATATTCAAAGTTTTAAGTACAAAATAAAGATGAAAAAAAAAAAAAACTTCCCAAAAGATGGACTTAAATAGCCTCCCATCCATTATCACATTGATTCCCACATTGCTGTCATTTTGATAAAGGTCAAATACTTTTGCAAACAAGAGTGTAAACGACAGAGGCATACATAAGCGATGGACAGCTTGCAGCTTATCGGGGAGTGGGATTAAATACTGTCAGTAAACAGTTCATTGTGTCAATAGCAGCCAATCAAATTTCACTGCACACCAGTGAGCATGATATTTATCCAGATGTCATCAGAAAGCTCATGGCAGCTGGAGACTCATCTCATAAACGCTTCAGATTAAACAGCGTTTGTGTGACTATTACACTGGACAATCATGCCATGCGATGCAAGCAACCAAAAACTGCAGACAATTCAAAAATGAGTAACATTAATTTTCTGTTTTGTAATTTCCTATAATCTTATATTATTTATAATTTTTTTATTTGTTTAGATATATATATATATATATATATATATATAATACTACTATAAATATAGGGCAATATAATACTACTATAAATATAGGGCAATATAATACTACTATAAATATAGGGCTGTCAAACAATTGCTCACAATTAATTGCATCCAAAATAAAAGTTTTTGTTTGCATAATATTTGTATGAATACATATGAATACATGTATAAGAGAGAAATGTTATGTATAAATAACATTTTTAATACAAATTACATGAATATAAATGTAGACATGTAAATACATGTAAATACTTTCAAATGCATGTGTGTGTGTTTGTGTGCGTTTATATATACATACTAAATATGAACAGGACACACACACATATTATTGCAGACAAAAACCTTTATTCGCGATATAATAATTTGACAGCACTAATATATATATATATATTTATTTATATATTCTAATATATTTATATATTATAATCTTATATCTATACTATCTTAAATACAATTGCATTTAGTTTTATATGCTTCAAACGGATAACAACGCAGTCCCAGGTGAAACCGAAAGTATAATACATTCCTTGAAACAAAGAGAAAACTAAAAAAACAGCTCACTTATACTTAGAAGAAAACAAACACGTGCACAATTAATCTCACCTCTGCCAGGCTGCTGTTAAAGGTATTAGCGGTGGTTATGGCACCATTACAATTCCTGGTACCTCTCGAGCCTCTGGCATGCTGCCCTTCCAGAGATTAAAAGGGATTTAAGCAAGAGGTTGTTATTAATGAGAACCATTACATCTGTCTACTTCAACCCACAACCCCTGTCATTAAAAGAAACTCAGAGCCACAGGAAAGTTTGCTATATCATGAATACAGAGCTGAACTGATAAAATACTGAATTACTCTAAAACAACCAATTTTATGAGAATTCAAGGTATAAAAATACAACAGCCATTTCTATTTTAGTTCTGGGTTGAGCATCAAGAGTCCAGAAGTAATGATCTGTATTCACAACACCACAAGACTGTGGCATCCATAAACCGCTTTATTGCTTTGTTAGTATCTTCACAAATGCTTAAGGCACGATCATCTTGCTCTGCTCGTTTAAACTCAGCTCTTTCTTTAATTGCATTCAATTACAGATATTGTACTGTATGATCCAATGCCAAAGCATTAACAGCGCTAATCACCAACCCTCCTATACCTCATCTTCAGGGCAGAAATGTATCCCAGTGGTGACACGGGTCCATCATCAGTTGTAATTTATGTGATGAAGATGAAGTGAGATGTTCTGCTGCTACATGCAGCCTGTAATTAGTCTTAGTGGCTACAGTATTATCAGCAACATACTTGAGATAAGTCGTGCTAACAGTGGGGTATTAAGTCCAAAGATTAGCGCAAGCTTACCCTGAGCTGGTTTTCTCTGACTCTGGCACCCCTGTGGTCAAGTGGTCCTCCTTGATATCCTATTTGCTGTTATCCTAATAAGACATGTCAAATCGTCTCTGTGTCTCCTTGAAGACAATTACCGAAAGTCAATGAATTATGTCTGCTTCAGACCCAGCTAGATTATTCAAAATCACAGAAATGGCATACTTTAACCACAATAGTGCCCTCTGAAGCATTTAAAACAACAAGAAAAGATCTAAAACAGCCAAACTAATGAAATAACAGAGTGTGATTTAAAGATATCAGACCAAATAACCTACTAGTTCAGATAAGGTGATATTAAATTCATAGACATTCCAAAAAACTCGGTTGATTTATGATTCGTAATCATCCAGCGCTGAAACAGTTAAGGTAAAAATAAGCCGAGGCACACTGTGGTCTTGTTTGCTGCAGCGCAGCCCTCTGGTCACTCTGAGGAACTGCAGCTGCTTCAGAACGCGGCTCTTTCTATAGCTCTTCTCTGATTGGCTGTAGCGTCCGAGGATGACCAATTGGGAATATGAATGTTGTAAGTGATGAATTTACAGGAAAGGAGCAACTCGCTGGAAAACTTCCATTTGGCTATAGACTGGAGTATTCATTAGTGACTACAGAGCTAGAAATCATCTGTATTTATTGAAGTGCAAAGAGACCTTAAACCACATACACGTGCGCAAATAGGAGAGAGATGTGTATGAATTCCTGATTACACAGAAGGCGCTTATTATTTAATAATCAAGCATTTATGTAATATATGTTTCAGGATTACTCATAATGAGCAGCCTATCTTACAAATTACAGCATGTTTGTATTTTATTCAGTAAACTAAAGTGCGTGCATTCACATTACATAATGTACTAATGATTTGTATTAGTACATTAACTTTTTTTTTTTACAGACATAACACTATTTTAAAATATATGTTGGAAAGTTAATTTATATAAAATTACTTGAGCACTCATGTTCTATGAAAAAGTTTTCAAGTGGACTAAGATTGTAGAAAAGTTGAAAGAACTGACTAGAAAAAAATGCAGTCATAAAACTTAGTGTGTGTATATACATATATATATGTGTGAAATGAAAATATTTGTTAATACGTTTTTTTGCATCTTTTAATGCAGACTTTAAAAGTCTCTGACATTCTTGTTTCAAATCAGTATTTATATCAATAAATTATTTTTCAAAAATGCTAAGTTTCATGTGTTGGAAAATGATAGTTGGTCTAGTCTGTCGTCTTTGTATATATTGTAAATTACTAATAGGATTACTGCCCTCCTCTAACAGACCGTGACCTTTTTGCATCTAAAAAAATGTAGTCCCTTTATGGCTCATTTATAAAATAGTGGTTTCAGCTAGAAAGTATAAAATGTGTTTGTGTAAGGTTTAACATTTGATGACTCATGCCTTGAGAACTGGGCGGAGCCCGGGTCTTTCATATATATGATTGGCAGTTGAATCACACCTTTTTTTCCCCCATCCTTTTGCTGTGTCACTCCTTTATTTGCTTCTCTGTCACTCCCTACAGCATCTCAAAAGTGCTGCTCTAACTTCAACCAAAACTACAGCTAACAGGTCATCTAAATGTTTGCTTGACCTTCCCATATTTAATTGTAAAATTAAGTGAACTAAAATGCAAATATAACGTACAAGTGCGCATTACACAGTAATTATTGTTTTACTGTATCAGCATGTAAACATCATAAAATCTATAAATGCTTTAATATGGTACTACACATTTGCTATTATAAGCCAAACTAAAAATGCAGCACTCAAAACAACAACAACAAAAGTACACAGCAATTCAGTAAAGACACAGGACTTAAACATAAACAAGACGGCGACATCTGACAGAGATGAATGCTTGCGGACAGGTTTGAGAATGAAACGACTTGTACCTTGACTCCAAGTTGAACTTTATAAAGCAAACATTGAACAATAGTCATAATCCAGTATTCAAACTCATGGACTGAAGAAACATCTAGCAGATTAATGTAATCAAGCACAAGCTGAAATTCAGCATGTTTATCCAAATACTGACGTGTTCTTGTGACTCTATCAGGTTTCAACTAATTTAGGTTCATTAAGCAGTTAAAAACATAACAAAAAAATAATAATAATAACATTGATGCAGCAAATGATGTACAAACATACAGTTCTGTTTTGAAATCAAAGGCCATCTAGAATAAATTTCAGAGATTGATCTCTGATTTTCATTTAGCCACTAGAACAAACCCAAAACTTGATTCAACTTCTAGTAAAGTAGTGGCTGTCTTCAGTAGGTTAGTGGGCCATGAAAGGGTTTCAGTGTCCTGTCAATCATTTTTTATCTAGTAATGGCAGGCAGTCCTTCTACCTATTAACCTTTTCCATAATTCAGGGTTATGAATGGTGAATAACAGCACACACTTGGAAAATATCAAAATGATAAAGGGTCTGCAGATAAATTAAAGCATTCATTGAATTCCACAGCTTCTCTCCTCCCTTTCCTCCATCCTTTACTCTACACAGACACATTTATATGCATCAGGTTTATAGTTTGGACACAGATTTCTTGCTTTCCAACAAGCTGGTATTTGCTTTGAAAACATGGCGGTCACTCCCAGCAGATTTCGCTCTGAATGAATCCATTTACAGCTCGACCAATAGGAATGCTTTTACTGGCTGCTGGTGTCTTCATCTGGACCGGAAGCAAAGCTGACCCGGCCGATTCGTTTTAATTGCATTGCTAATGCAGTTTATAACGTGGTTGAGTGGGACGGGAAAAAAAACCCTTGAGAGGCTAGCGAGAGCGCTGAAAAGCCAGTGTCAGAACCTCACAGGAATAAATTCTATGTGCTAACTTGCTTATGTGCTGGGAAACACTTCCGCAGAAATATTGGTGGGAAAAAGGAGAGGGTAATCTCTTAGAAGCTTCCCTTGGAGGAAAACTCATGAGGCAGCGATTCTCACCCCACTCAATTAAACCCAATCCTGGCCTCAGTCACACTTCAGACCTGGACTGATATTTGATACAAGTACATAACGTAAGAAAACAGTGTAATTTGAATAATTTACATCTACATGAAACATCTACATTACTTTTACATGCGTCACTTTCTTATATATAAAGGGAGAAAGAGAAAGAGAGACAGTGTGAGTATATATCTATAACTATATAGGCCTATATATATATATACACACACACACACACACATATGACTATTGTGTGGATTCTTTTTTTTCCCACACATATATATACATTATATATATATATAAATAAGATATACTACAATACAAAGTTTTTAAGAGGCCAGTATAATTCAATTCAAGTTGATGTTTTGTAACATGATTGTAGTTTTAAAAACGTAAACCAAAATCTGGGATGATAAATAAACAAAAGCAAGTAGGTAAGTAGATAGATAGATAGCTATTATTGTATTTAAATTATTCATTAAGTTAATCATATAATTTAGTTCATATAAATGAAGTTACCTTTTTTAACATTATAATATTAATATGTAGCAATTTAAAAATGTAATTCAGGGCAAATCACTGCAATAAGCACACTCTATAAGGCACTTTAGTTAGTTTTTGAAGTATCTAAATCTGAAAACTAGAATAAAGCATTGAATATTCAGTACTGCCTGATACTGATGCAGAAGTCCACATTGTTCTCACACAACAGTTTCTGCTGCAGTAATCCTACCATTATCACGTCTCGCCATTGAAACACGAGGGTGGTGTGTTGCACAAACATGTTTCAAAATGAGCATTTTCGTGTTTCACCATTTTCCTCGAGTCATTGTAAGTCAGAAGTCAAGCACAGCTCATGTCATGTTCATACATACGGTTATTGCATGGTCTTAGGCTGTCTGAGTAATTGCTCTGGCAGAGAAGGGAACAAGAGATGGATGGGTGAGGGATTAGATCCCCACAGCAGTCGTACTGTGTATCTTTTCATGCATCTCAGCCCACCATCCATCCGTTTGAACAAATGTTTTTTATTTCTGTGGTGCCAGACGTGGAGCGTGTCACGTGCACACAGACACCTGGAATGGCCTCGGAGCGGACTAAACCATCAAGTCTTTCAGGTAGTTTCCTCACAATATGTCTGTAGGTCACACAGGCACATATTCTCAGTGTTAAAGGTGAAGCCATTTCTGTATTTCTAGTAGCAGACGACACACAGACGACAATCTGCCTCCCTAATAATAATAATAATAATAATATAATATACAGTGGGTACGGAAAGTATTCA
>JAUMHE010000044.1:16234866-16268517 GCA_032359235.1 Enteromius mattozi | reverse complement strand
ATTTGTAAATAAATGGTCATGTAAATTAATAATAAATGGTCCAAATATCCAAATCAATGAATCAATAAAAAAGGTACTATCCATTATGTTAAAAGAAAAAAAGAAAAGTGTGAAAGTTTACTTTTTGTAAATAAATTAGTGCTGTCAATCACATCCAAAATAAGTTATGTAATATATGTCTCTATGTATATTTATTATATATAAACACACCCACCAACATGCATGTAAATATTTAAGAAAAATAGGTTATATTTGTATATTGAATAAATAAATAAATAAATAAATAAATAAAATAAATATATATATATATATATATACAACATTTGAAGTGGATTAAAACCTTTTCTCAAAACTGTCCTAAAGATTAAAACAAAGATGCATTCGTCTTAGAATAATTTTGATGAACTTTTTTTGATCCATTCAAATGTTGACTACTGTATATACACACACACACACACAATAAATATACACAGTACACACACATATATAAATAAACTTATTTTGGATGGCATTAATTGTGAGACTCCGTCTATATATATATCATTACTTTTGTGTCATCTACTTTTCATTTAGTTTTGATGTATTATAATGACTATAACTTACATAAAACGTATAAAAACTATTTTTGTATAATTAACTACTGTATGTGTAACTAATAAACTTGACCAAAACATAATTACTAAAACACTGACTAAAACTACAACGAAAACAGAAAAACAAAAACATTTAAAATATTAACAAAAATCATATCAGTATCTCAATGATATTAAATAGCCCTGATCTGATTTTATTTCACTTCAAAGTGTATATGAAATGCATGATGAGAGAATATGAAATGTATGGGAAATGAAGCCTGGACTTACAAAGCCAAGTCAAAGAGTAGTGTCTTGAGCGTGAAAGGTCTTTCTGGGCTGGTGAGTGTTTCTGCTGCCTCAGGGTGGTCTGCATGAGTGGGCAGAAGTGGAAGAGAGTCATCTCAGCATCATCCTCCCATGGCGTCTCTCTCAGCCGGGCACAGATCTCTCCTCACACGCCACAGATATCGAGTTCCCACACAGCAATCATTACCCCGGCCCCACAGCGATCCCAGCCCACAATTCAGCTTGATTATATTCTAATATAATAAAGCAGGATGGGATCACCAGGGTTACCGGTGACACCGCATGCGGCTCTCAGTGGTTTGGAGGTACGGATCGAAGGATATAACTTACATCATAAATAAATCAATTGACAGGCGAGCTGATGATTGAGCCACGTCGCAGTTGGCATGACATGCCAAAGCTGACAGCTCAAGTTGAATGGAGAATGTTTTATTAGGTCTCTGGGTTGTTTTCTCACCTTGCATCATTTAAGCTGACAAATCACACTTGACACGGCATGCTACGATATTGACAAAAAGGATAGTAATCTCATTTATCTGATTCAGGCCTGCAGCGGAATTCAGCTGTGCGGCTTTTTCGGACATGAGCGTAAATGGCAGTTCAGATTTGTTTGTTTGTTTAGCGTATCTATATCTAAGACTCTGGCTGCAGTCGTAACCAGGTCTCTGTGTTTGCATTCAGAATGACGGAGTGCCTCGTTAGCCGTTATATTAAATGGGTCTCGGTCCATTACCATGCCGGCCTTTTGTTCGTTCTCCAAACAAGGCTAGAGTGCTGGTTTGATCTCCATGATCCACTGAAAATCATTTTAATATCATGTTATTAGCTTTCTTGACTTGATCTGATAATTGTCCAAAATGAGTGATTGAGTAAATAAATAAATAGGTAGGTGTCCTTCATTATGTGAAAGTGAGGGGAAAATTAATTAAACTCATTCCTAGTTTGTATATAAAGTGTATAGTTGAATAAAATATGTGAATAAAAACAACATTCAATCAAGTTCAATTATTTTAGTTTAATACATATTAATTTATTTAATCAATACATTCTGCCCTGTGAAAAAATACACCCCCCTTCACTAAAACTTATTCCAAGTGTATTGCGTACATAAAGTATATATTTTTTGTTAATAAAATGTTACAAAATACAAATAAATATATAAATGTCCTCATATTTGAAAAGACACACACCTTATTTTAAGTGTATATTGTGTATACTTTGTAAATAACTAATCATTGTGCTGAAGAGAAAAGCGCATGAAAAATAATAATAATTTTACAAAACTATATCACTTTTCTGGATTTGATCTGATAATTTGGGATTATTATCCAATTAGATAAAATTTTAAACAAATAAAAATAAAAACTGAAATAAATAAATAAATAAATATTGTCATGCATTATGTGAGAAAAGCTAAACAAAAAACACTTAATAAAATTAAACTAATTGTATATTGCTATATTTTATTTAGTAAACATGACATTTAAATAAAATGTAAAATATTATTGTGATATTGTTTATTATTATTATACATTTATACATTCATTGCTTGTTTATGATGTTCATTTTGATATTTATTGATGATGTTTATTGTTTAAAATGGTAACTTAAAAACAATTGAAATACTTAATATTTTTATTAAAATAATGAACATTGCTATTCATGACTTTATCTGAAAATGTGGGATTGTTTTGAATTCTATTTTGAATTTACAAATCCTTTTTGGGTCCCATAAAAGTGTGAAAAACTCCAAAACCACCCACACGGAGGTCACCTGGTTCTCCAGTCACAATACCGCAGCGTGATATAAACGGACCCGTTACAGAAAACCACTTGAAGAGAAGACAGACAAGATGAGGGTTTGTAAAATCATTTCCTGAGGGAATTTTATAGTGTAATGACCTGAAAGGAGATGAGCTCCCCTGGATATTCATTCTCAGGCTGACAGAGTTATTATTAAACTTTCTTCACAGAATTCCTCCATCTTCTTACGTTGCCGCACATTATCTTTAGCACCCAGCATGAAAGCAAACACTATGCGGTCCATTCACGCTGCTGTAATTATACCTGCATCGCATTACAAACCAGATATCTGCTCTATATCCCAACACAATGAGAATCATTCCAGCCCTAAGCGGGAATAATCCCATCTAATCCATCAATAAACCACTCAAACGCAGCTAAATGATCTTTGGGTGAATGCATAGTGCCAAAAGCCGAGAGCTATCCTCTAAAAAACAGTGACGGATTGAGACAGAGGAGCTGAAGTAAGTGTTTCTCCTGCCGGCTTTGCCATGGCGCTCTCTCTCTCTCTCTCTTGTGTAAAATGGCTGCCGTCCTTGCCTTGTGCCCCGTGGCTCATCCATCAGTGATGAACAGGGTAGAATTGATGTCTCACACCTGAGTACCTGTGATTTGGAAGCAGGTGTTACCCCTCCTGTCTTCCATCTCTCCGCCCTCCTAGCCTTGTGTCTTTCCCAGAGTCCCTGGGGCCTTGGGTGTCACAGCCAGGACACATGCACCCCATTGACAAACTGATGGATGAGCCAAACTGTGTGTATGTGTATGTGTGTGTGAGCGTATGCATGTGTATTTGTGTTTACTGTACATTCTTCTGTGTGTGAGCCATTCCAGAACGGAGGCAATTATTTCTTTCAGACTGAGAGTTGGTACAGATCTGATCTGATGGAAAAGAAAAACAATCAGAGGTAAATGTGATTTATAGATGGAAAACGGTCAAATAAAGATCTACAGTCAGATAAATGGTAACAGATTGCCTTTAGTTTATAGATAAGCTTGAGAACAAAAAGACAGATTATGCTCAGAATGGAATACTAGCAACATTGTTTGTGTTGCATGCTGGGTAGTATATGGAAGCTTGTTCCTGCCACGAGACTAAAAATGGACTTTTTATTTCACAATTGTGACTCTCTCGCAAATATGAGTTTACATTTCCCAATTCAGATGTTCTTCCTTAGAACTGTGAGATTTGCATCAAACTCATTTTGTGAAACTCAAATTGTGAAACAAACTCGAAAATGCAGAAATGTGATTAGTTAACTTTTAATTTTTGGAACCTGAAAAGTCAGTGTGCAACCTCAATCTCTAGTATGCAAAGTTGCATTAAAAGTTCAGTTCTGCTATTGATTTCACAGCTGTGAGGGAAAAAAAAACACATTTTTCAAATTTGTATTTTGTAGTATTTTGTAGTTACATAAAAGTTCAATTCTGCTAGTGAGTTCACAGGTGTGATAAAGCACTTTTTAAATTAAAATTCAGCATGTTAACTCAGAATTCTCAGAATTCTTACAACTCGTAAAACTTGAAAATGTTTTGATGTCAGATACAAACTTGCAATTAAAAAAAATATATACAAATCTTTCAAATTTCAAATTTATCCTGAGCATATATACAATGCATACTGTAGAAATAGTAGCATGCAATTCTGAGTACTGCCAGAAAGTGTGAAAAACTTACAAAAGGAAAAAAAAAAATATAATAATATGGAATCCAGAGACAGATTTTAATACAGGAACTGGTGCAGAGAATTGTGATTTCACAGAAATTTGGAAAAATTAAACATGCACAAAGTGTGCCCAAGAGAGAAAGACAAATTTATGGACACAGAGCAAGAAAATGCCAGAAGTGAGAGGGTCTAGTCAGTCATCTGTCAGCCCATTAAAAGCTTGACTGGCAGTGGTGGGTCTCTTGGGCAGGTTCAGCTGGCATGAACGGCAGGTCCTGCTGCGAGCTTATCAGGGCTCTCGGACGCACACTATCTCACTCGCACCCGGTGCAGGGAGCGCGCTCCTCTAAAACTTGAGATGGTTTATGGAAAGTGATTTGCTGAAAGAGCTATCAAACATAATTTACTTGTGCACCTTGCACTGTGTCTAGTGCCAAAAGCAAAACACACAAATGTAAATGAAGCGAGGTTTACTCAAATATGTTCGGCTCATCATGTTAAATAAACCATTTAATGAATTAGTTTTATAGTGTGCTGCAGGTTCAGGCTGCTGTTCAAAGCTGATCTACAGTCAGTTTCGAAGCCATTTGGATGGGAGAGAGGAGGCTTAAAATACACCATGCAAAACATACAAGACTTGCAAGAAGAGATTGGCTTTCTGAATGACGTTTAATTTATTAAAGAGGACATTGGTCATATCATGTACTGATTGTATTTGTGATTAATTATAACATTATGTGCATAATTAAGGAGAGGATGATACCTGGCACAGTCTACTACAGTGGCCATTCTGGCCAGTTTCCTGAACTCCCTTATTGATTTAATTCTCTTTTTAAATCAGATGGGACATCAGCGGTACTTCATCCACCAACTGTTATTTCACCAAAAACGTTGACAGAATGGTCTCAACCCATAATGAAAGTAGACCATGCAGTGCCAAGAGAAACAGACAATGCATAGACACTGAAACATGCATATTTTATATATTGATAGCGTCTGAAACAATTTTTTTTATATATCAACAACTTCAATGTTTACAGGTCCAAATATGGAATTCATAAAAAGTACTAGGTTGATTTTATTGTATGGGATTAATTAAATAGGTTCAGTGCAATCACATTTAGCATTTTTAACTTGTTTTAAAGAATTATGTTGCTTTAGCCAAGTCTACATTTTCAAAATGATAATTTAAAAATTAATAAATTTTAGTTTGTTTGTAATGAGAAAGTTAAAATGTGTCTGTTTTATGAGCTCAAAAATTATATAATTTAAAATGTAAGTTGTAAATGCACTGTAAAAATGTACTATAAAAATACTTGTAATATAAATGTAATATAAAAATAATTAATATAAAAATAGTTTTCATTGCAAAAAATTTCATTGCATATTTAAACTTACAAAAAGTGTAAAAATTAATGTGAGATCAGGCAAAAATCCGTAAAATACAGTCGTGTGAGGAAAAGACTGTATAAAAAATATCTATATAGTTATAAAATGTATACCTTTGCAAATACACTTTAACATTTATATAATATTCAAACATATATATATATATATATAAAAAATATAAACAAAAATTTGTGAGTTTAATTCAGCTGAAACTGTGTCCAAAGACAAATGTGTTTTTGGTATTTTTTAATTGTGCCTTTCCTCTCTGATACGGTGTATGGTGGACAGCAGGCCCTTGTGTCACAGTGATACCTTGGGAACTGCTCATATTCAGTTTTCCGAGGTTTGACCTGTAACCTCTGCCTCCTGGGCACAAGATACTGGTGCTCTTTGAATCTAAGATCTTGGGGTCAACAGCAGGTGCTCTACTGTCCAGGTGCCCAATCAGGAGCCTTAGGCTTTATGCTGGTGTGTGCATGTATGTGTGTCTGTATGGGTGTGTGCAGGCACATGTGTTTGTCCGGTTATCATCCATCATGCTAGAATACACCTGAAAGCTTTTGTTTCTCTGGTCAAAGTTCACTCTGTTTTCTAGATTCCAACCCACAGTGCCCCCTAATGGACAGAACTATGACACTACATGTACATACAAACACACACACACAGGTTTGTTCAGCTGAGGTCATGCAGGATTCATATTCAGCCTTGGACTTTAATATGAAATGTTATAGGAACTGGTCATTACTTCAGGAACGGTTTACAGAAATCTGAATTATCTCTTAAATGAGAGGAATCAACACTTCCACAATTGTACAAACAGCTGTTTAAAAAAACAAATTCATTGATCCCTTCTTAAAAAAAATTAAAAATAAAATTATATATGTATGTACGTATATACATTTACTGTGTGTGTGTGTGTGTGTGTGAGTGAGAGAGAGAGAGAGAGAGAGAGAGAGAGAGAGAGAGTGTATTCATTTCAGTAAAGACTGAAAAAGAAAAAAAGAAATTCCTCATTTCACCTTTGTTAAAAAAAAGTAAGTGGAGCTTACTTTTAAAAGAGTGGTGCTGATGTGCAGATTTATTTTTGATAATAAAAAGACCAGTACGACAGGGGTCTACTAAGAAATAGCAACAAGCAAGTTTTTAATTCAAAAATACCTAATCCCTTATTAAATGGAAATAAATTCTTCAAAATTTGAAAGATATTTTAGAACAGATTTAAGAGTACTACAGACAAGCAGAATTTTAATGTGTTTATCTTTTTGTTTATTTTTAACAAAATAAACAGGCTTACAGTGGTTTTCCTTTCAGACCAGTTAGGAAGTGTATAAATATCAACATACCAAATCCCTCATTTATCCCTTGTTAAAATATTGAAATAAATTCCTTAACATTTAACACTTTTATAGCATTTTTTGTATTATTTATACTAATTTAAAAATCTAAATAGGTTACAGAATGATGGCTTACAGTGGTTTTCCTTACAGACCAGTAAGGAAGTGGTCTACTAAACCGGTGATTTACTAAAAAATATCAACATGCCAAACAGCTGTTTTAAGCATAAAAAGTCCTTGCTAACCTTGTTCCATTATTTGAATAAATGTCTAAATATACTTTCAGAGCACACATAAGAGTACAGCAGATGTGCAAAACGTCTATATGTATTTATTTTTGATGTTAGAAATATATAACGAGTTACAGAATGATGGCTTACTATGGTTTCCCTCACAGACCAGTGAGGAAATGGTCTACTAAACTGGTGGTCTGCTAAAAAACATCAACTTGCCAAGAGACAAACCTGTGGTACTGCACCTCTAAGATATATTTGAGCAGAACCGGCCCATACAAAGATGTTTTTGTACCCCAATGTTTGAATGGTTTATGCGGCCTGTTTGAAAGCATTCGCTGAGTGTGTGTGTTAAAGGAAGGTGAGTTAAAGGAGGATTGTTTGTATATGTGTGCCGAGAGTGGCCAGGTACACAAAGAGCAAGCAGGCATTGCTCCACCCACCATACATCCACGTGAGGCGCCTCACGGTCCAATCAAATCACCGGCTGAATTTGACGGTGACGTCTGTTGCGAAGGTCTGTTACGAACACAAAGCGCACGTACAAGCACACGTGCACGCACATACACACGTCGATTTTTCTGCAGTGACACCCAGAACCCAAACTATCCAAACACTGCCACCTAACGGATGAGCCATGCAGAGTTTCCATATCCCTCCCCTGCTCTCTCTCTCTCTCTCTCTCTTTTTCCCTCTCTTCCACTCCTTCATTCGCTCTCTCATTTCCCCCCTCCAAGCAAATTCAATCTGACTCATGAAAAAGATGCAGGAAAGATGGCATCATTAGGACGCCCACTAGCCCTCATAAGACACACACACCCTTTCGCAAAGGGCAAACAGAGTTCAGAGTTCATCCGTTGTTCACCACCCTCACCAAATGACTGATCCGTGTTTGAAGCCCAACCCAAGGTATCTCATTACAGACGCTACATGGTACAGCAGCAACTCGGATTGAGAGATATTTGCAAAAACCGCACGAGCATGAATCCTCGGATGGCAGCTTTCCATCTCGGATCAGTCCCGTTGCAGATAGAATCCCACTGAATCCTTTACGGACAGGTTGCGAGGTTAACGATTTCTCATTTGTTCTTCGCAACAAAAACATTCGAATTGGGAAGCTAAATTGTGAGCTGCACGTGTGACCCGATGACCTGCCGGCGGTGACCTGGTCGGTTCAAGTTCAGTTCATCGCGCACAATAGCTTTAAAGGCACAATGGGAAAGTCTTCTAAACTTAAAAAGTTCAACATTGAAGCGATAAGCATGGAAAAAGTGCAAAATCCACAATAATTCTACCGCAGTCAACATTTTGCGAACTGCGTGTAACAAATACAAACAAAAAGACACCGACCCTTTAGAAAGTCAGGGATGAGAAATGCCACGTTTTCCTAATTGCGCGACAAGGTCAAAACTCGCCGAAAGGTCGCTACTTAAACACTAAGCACCCGCAATCTATTCGGCCTGATGGAGTAATGCAAGAAGAAGGGAAGACAGACAGAAAACCAATCATCCAAATAAAGGAAATTACTAGTCGCGGCTTTGTTTGGGAAAGAGACCGGAACAGTTGACGTGCTTTGAAGTGAGGGCAAAAACGATGTATAAATCGGGGGTAAACGCAGTTCAGGGGTTCAACAGCTGTTCACAGATCCCCTCTCTCTCTCTCACTCCTTGCTAATCAGGTATTTATCACACTTATCAATGTGTGCGCATGTGTGTGTTTATTTTAGTATTCGTCACAGCTGGAGGTGTGTGTGCGCCGTTCGAGCCCCGTATATCGGGATGTCTTTGAGTGACTGCGGCTGTTTGTTTGCGTGTCGGGTCTGTCCGTAGCCGTTCCTGTACCACGAGGAAGAATGGCGGGCGTCTTTATCAGCCGTGCTTTATCCTGCTAATGGCGAGGCCCTGTCGGCTCCAGCCAGCCGGGTGACAGCAGATTTGTAACGGGCGACAGGAACAGATGGAGACGCCATTGTGGTTCTGAAGCCAGGCCTGGAGCTGGGAGCAGCCCCGCCCGCGCGTATGCTAATGTGAACTCCGCTTCACCCGCTTCCCGGCATCACTGACCTGCCCGTGGCCCTCGCTCTGGGCTTTCCGCGACACGCAGGCGTATTGCAGGAGGATACGCAACAATCAACCTGCCGCGAGCACCAGCATCCTCATCACGCATGCCGTAGCCGAAGAGGTGCGCATGTAATCGCTAACGAAGCTCTAACAAATGGATGCGCACATCGTAATTGGAGTCGAAGCTGGTGGATGAGGAGCCGATGGAGTTGATGGAAGAGGTCATGTGAGGACCGGCCTCCAGCCTACAGACCTGAAGACATGTCAAGTGTAGGAAGAGATTTAAAAGAGGAAGGACTTTGTTTGCTTTGCCAGTGGAAGAGAGCGAACGAGAGCAGAGGAGGAGGGCAGGGTGTGTCGGAGATTTGTGTTTTGCGCTGGAAAAGAAGGAAGCAAAGAAAGAAAGAAAGATGTTTAGTAAAACATCTCCACTAAGTTATTACATATTTAATCAGGCCTCTTTTTATAACACAGATCATTTCAATCCAAACAGATTAGAGGAAAAGCAAAGACGGGCTAGCAGACGACAGGAGAGGAACACCTGACACGTTATTTATGAACACTTCCTGAAAGCGAGGCTCTTTAACCCGCCGCGTGGGGAAATTTGCAGAACCCAATTGAGTATCATCCTCTGTTTTAGATTAATCTTTATTCTTGCTCCGATCTGAATGTCATTTTAAATTAAAATTACAATTAACTTTTTCCTTTTTCTTCCCCCGACTATAATAGGGCAAGTTTTACTGAGACTTCCCAAACTGGCATGACACAGCATTCGTCAAAAGTGGAGCAGTATTGCTCCTAACGTCATTTTCAAAATAAATGGATAGTAAAAATGTTCATTTTACTGACGTTTCCTATATATGGCTGACCTTACTAATATCTGTAATAGCAACATTATTTTCAGCGCAATGATATTCAGAAAAGAAAAGAAGAAATGCTCAGGTATTCATCTGCATTTGTCTGTATGAGCATTTAGCTGAGTTCAGCTCGAGTTCTTCATCAATCTGTATACAAACCAGCCTGCTCTTATAAATAATAATAATAATAATAATAATAATAATAATGGTAACACTTTATTTTAAGATCCTATTCGCGCTATTAACAAACCATTAACTATGACTTTTGCCTCAAACTCCTAATTTGCTGCTTAATAATAGCTAGTAAGTTAGGTGTTAAGTTTAGGTATTGGGCAGGATTAGGGATATAGTATATGGTCATACAGAATGTCCTTAATTATTATTAACAGAATAAGTACTAATAAACAGCCAATATGTTAATAACAGACATACTAATAAGCAACTTGTTAATAGTAAGAATTGGTCCCTATACTAAAGTATAATAAGAATAAGTATAACATAAGTTTAAATCTTCAGAGAAAAAACAAAAACAAAACACTATTACCAGGCAGTTTTAATAAAAGTCTGCACATCTCTTATTAATTGTTCTGAATGTTTAAGTAACTGGTAACTTAATGTAAAAAATGTGTTTTACATTTATGTCTCTGGGAGAATTAAATACATGTTTGGTAATTTTGTCATTTATTTGTTTAGTTAAAATAATGTATTTGGGAATCCTTTTTACGCAGAATTTAAATGCCAATTAATTGAATTCTCAAAATCATAAAAATCATAATTTATATGCCATTTAATAGGCAGAAATGCAGAGCATGTTATTTAACTGTTATTTAATTGAATGACTTTGAAAAGATCAAATGACAGAAGCAAATAAGCATCAAACACAAAACCGACTAGGATGAATAAAGCTATAAAATGTCATAGTTGTTTAAAAAAATAGTTTGTAAGTGTATTTGGAGGTAGATTTGTGTGAGCGTCAGTCTCTTCGGCCGGCAATAAAACAGACAGAAATGTGGTCATAAAAAATATATTTTTAATGCATTACAAACACCTTACACTCACTGCGAGAAATGGCGGAGTGAATGTTTTCAAATTGTTCTTTTAGGAAATGTAATAGTTATTATCTGACACATTTCGGAGTTAATAAATTGCCCCATATCTGATTTAGCTTTTCCTTGCACATATTTAATCTCAATATTCTATTACACTCTACATTATCATCCAAGATTGTGTAAATAGATTTAAGGACATTTCTTTTTCATGTAATTCTTGACTTTGACTTTTTAAAGGTTATTTAAAGATATCCAATAATTAAATCAGAAATGTTAACATGTGTATTATTTATTTAGTAAATTATACATTTATTTAGTTATAATAAATGAATTTGTTAAAACTTGCATTCTTTGAATCATTATTAATCTGTTTATGGGTTTGTTTTGAAGTCTGTACACGTAACACTAGAGAGCTTACGCAGAAACAACCTGATGAGGGGATGAACTCTTGACCGGGGTCACGGCCTGACCTGTCTGACCCCTGACTGGTGTTACTGTGTCTGCGAGGCTGACCTTGCTGCCATGACGACGACGACGACAGAGATCAGCCGGTGTGGAAAAGCAGCCAGCAGAGCTCTTTCAGGCCTCCATTCGTTCTCGTTTGGTTCTGTCTGCGCTCTCAATCTACACGTTCTCTCGCTGCTGCTCCTATGAGAGGCAACTTAATGCTGCAATGTCAGCCGAGCTCCAATGATGTCATTGTGCTCCTGTGATTTCCCTGATTAAACTAAATAAACCTTTTCGCAGCTGCTTGCAGGGGAACCATAAAAATAAGCCCTCGGACCAAAAACAAGGTTAGTTGTTGGCGAGCACCTGCGTTTCTTACATTTAGTGAGAGATAGTTTTGAAAAATTATTTTTGGCTTCATCTCTCTTTGCAAACTGACTGTGCTTGATCCTAACATGACTATCCATAAATACATCTTAATATCACAGATTTCTCTCTGAACAGAGTCTCTGCATGATTACAAAAATAAATAAATAAATGAAATGAGGCAGGGCAAGATGTCACATGAATTTGAAGCGCTTAAAATATTATATACAATTTATTAATTACAATACTTAACATATTTTATATAGCTTCTACTTTTTTTGTGCTATTTCATAATTGTTAAATACTAAATAATATCCATACAACAAATTAATTAGAAATGTTTAAGTTTTTTTATTTAGATTTTACTTTTTGCCGTTTCATATTAGTTAAATACTAAATAAACCTTCTAAATCAATGATGTTTTTGTTTCAAAATAATTTTACTGTTTAAATTGTGCTTAAATGTTTATTTAATGGCAGGTAGTTTTGTGACAACATGCCCCGCTATGGGTCAACATCTGTTAACCGCACCAAATCTTTTGTTCAGAGCAATAACCGTGGAAATTTCCAATAGCTTATTTTACAGTCAAGATTATAAAGCGCCTATGCAAAAATTGACTTTGATAAATAAATCGACCCTGAGAAATTTACTGGAGTGTGAAAACTAGCCCCCGTCACCCATATATAAAGTTAAGCAAATGCTGTCAGTTGAGTAAATATTGTCTCCCGTGTTCGTTAGAGCCTCTTTTTGTGTTTCCTATTAACATTTAACATTCAAAGTGGAAGGTGCATTTGAGTAAGACGTTAAGAGACTGTGACACTGTTTACATTTTGTGCTTTTACACTCTGTGTCCTAACAGCGCTCGGTTTCAAGCACACCTGTTATCAGCTCGCCTGTCCCCAAATCTGGGGTGGCCTGAGGTTACGCAGAGAAAGCAACACAAGCATTTAGAGACACACACGCACTGATAGAAAGCAGAACAGCAGTGAGATTTATCTGGGTGCATTGAGCACGCTTCTTTAGTTAAGTACAGCCGAGGCAGGAAGAAAAGACGGCAAATGTTGTGTCTCTGTCATTAATCGGGACTCACGTTTAAGTACATTAGTATTCTGCTATTAAGGCGATGAGAGAATATGAAACCAAAACAGTCTGAGGATTAGACCACCCTTATTGTGTGTATGTGTGTGTAATACAAGCCTATAATATACACACCATTACTGAGGTTTGCGACGTAAACCACCTGTGTTCCAATATAAAAAAAGAAGAATAATTTGTGTGCATCTGTGTAAGGTACTAGTGTCACATGACAGAAAAAAAGGCAAAAAAGAAGGAGGCCTGCGCATCGCTTACACTCACACCCTGGATGCTGCCATTAGATGTGAGGAAATGGTCGTCTGACCGGCTATGGCTGTTATGACTGGAAACTTGACATGAGAGAGATCCGTCCACACCCTCTCAGCAAATCCCTGCGAGACGCCAGGAGAATAAAAGAGACTGATATCTCCCCAGACCTGCAGTTCAGGCCGGTGCTACTTGTTTTCCTATTCTGGGTTTGTATGTAATGAAATCAAATGGTTTTGGTGTATGAGGTACTCTTACAGATTTACCACTCATCAGAGTTTCTGCCAAAATAACAGCTACTACAGTTTTTAAAAAGTGTTACTCCAGTTATTGTTATAACACTTTAGAATAGGGAATGCTTATTATTAACTACCACTTTTATTAGTTAGTTAGTTGGTTTAGGTATTGGGTAGGATTAGGGATGTAGAATAAGGCATTAATGTGTGCTTAAGTGCTAATAATTAATGGCTAATATTCTGGTAATGTGCATGCTAATAAGCAACTAGTTAAGAGACCAAAAATAAAATGTTAGCAAAAAAATAAAAAAGTTTAAAAGAAATATAGAATATACACTGAAGTTCTGACCGTAAAGACTTAAGTTCTTGAGAAAGATAATCCATTTTAAATAAATGATGAGCTTCAAGGGTAAAAAAAAAAAAATGTATTATGGTTTTCACAAAAATATTAAGCAGCTTTCAATATTAAGCTGTTAAAATATTGATAAGCAGCTTCTTGAGTAGCGAATCATCATATCAGAATGATTTCTGAATGATCATGTGACACTGAAGACTGAAGTAATGATGCTGAAAATTCAGCTTTGCACCACATTAATAAATTACATTTGAAAATATGTTAAATAAGAAAAGAGTTATTTTAATTTGTAATGGTAATTGTACCATTATTACTGTATTTTGATCAAATAAACAACATTTTTAGAGACTCAAAAGAAAAGAAAAAAAAAGTGATCAGGAGTGCATTTTCTGTAATTGTATCTGAATTTGTGTTTCTAGATTTGCCCAGATAATGCTGATCTTCTGTTGTTGGGAGTGCTGGACCATGTTCTGCTTTATTGACTGTAATAACAGTTTTGTATGTGCTACAATTTTAAGTAGTAGGCTACTAGTTATTATTCCCCATCCCCACCCACCAACTCTTCTGTCATTTAAAATGATTAATATACAGGAAGCATTTTCAGTTCAAAACAACAAATTAAATGCATATAGAAAGGTATTAAACAGACTAATGCTAACAGCTTTAGTCACTGTGTGATAGTCACTCTACACTCTTACACACACATTTGTGCAATGTTTTGGTCCAGCAGAACTAAACAGTCAAGTAGTGCTCTGTCCTCCCTCATCCGTGCATTGCTAGTATTCAGGATGCAGGTGAAAAGCCTGTGGATGTTATCTATCAAATTAAACAAGAGAACCTGCTGATTCAGATGAGCCCAGTTCTGTCATTTAACACCCATAAACATGATCACAAATCACGTTATAAACCAGACGTGAAATTGCACATTCTTTAATATATAGGCTAAGGCTACTGAAAACCTTTTTTCTTTTTATCTTTTTTTTTCACCTCAGGACCGTGATGCTCACGTATGATAGCGGGTTTCACCCCGTTAGCTAATTTATAATTGGTTCAGGACGCCGCGCTCTTATTTATTAAAGCCCATTTTTCTTTACCACCCTTAGCCACTCACTTCATTCTCGCTCATATTAATAAAGCTAATTGTAATTATATCGCTCTTTTCCGGATGTTAGCCGATGGGCAGTAAGCCTCTTGATTATTTTTAATGAGTTCAGCTGTTTTCCCCCTACGACATATAGATGGATGTCCGGTCTAGTCTGAATGCGAGGCGAGTGTAAATATTGGCAGACATCGGTGCAGTTATCATGCTCAAGGGGTGCATTCAATCTCGCCTCCGTCAGCGGCCAATGGACGGTCGCAGGTTGGTACAACAGCGGGTGTGAGTCCAGTCAATGAGACCATTACCACACGCGCGGCTCTGACTTAGCCGGAGCAGCGGGCGGATGCTAAACGGACAAAATTATCGCCTGCCGCGGCCTACGGTCCAAATGGGGCGCAGGGAGCGCGGTCGCCCGTCGCTTGTATCCCCGCTTTATTTATTGCGCACGAACTGGACGCTGTCCAACGCGCACATTTGTAATTGGACTCGTTGGCTCTCGCTTAAAGGCCATTAGCTGAGAGCAAAGAAAGTCTATGGCGGGGGAAAAAAAGATGTTAACGCTGCTAAAATATGTTGCGCTACGACACTTATGGGCTCCCGTGTAACCGAGGTGCTGTTTTTTACTGTCAAATCTATTAATCAGTAAATCTAGCCGTAGAAAGTCGTATTTGTACTCGTCCGCTGATGAATGCTCGCTTCGGTCATTTCTCAGACACTGAACACTAGCGCTGGAAAGAAACGCAAGACAGCGTGGTGAGGAGCAAACAGCATGGCTCATTAGCAAAGTATGAAAATCACTCATTTTAATATTTACTGTGCACTCTTGATTAGTTTCATCATGCATTTCTGATTGGCACAAAATGAGATTTTCCTCTGAGCCCATGGGCTCTCTGATTTATTATTAAACTGCGCCATTCAAAATTGAAATATAGCCTATATATTTTCGGGTCTCGTTTTCGGTTATTTATCTAACTTTTTTTGTTTCATCCAAGGCCATTTCTCATCAGAAACTTCTCACCTCGCACAGTAATCATTACACAAATAATACATGCATTTTTCTGCTGTATGTGTGTGAGAGATGTAAGCAAAAATAACAGCATTTAGGCTTTAAGATAAAAGGTAATGGTTCATAAAATTGTTACATTCAACTTTAAAGGTTGTAGAAGTGCTATACATTTTCTCACAATATATAAATGCTTTACTTTTTATATACATTATATGCATGCTTTTTTGTGACGGAATCAATATAAAAGCATTCATAACAGGTCACACCATTTAAGATTAAAATATAACTTCATATAAATGTACATTTAAACATTAAAGGTTGTAAAACTGCAGGAGAAAAGCATTTTTCTCTTAAGACAATATATAACATGTCAGATTTTTGGGGGGGATCTAAGAAAGATCTTCTGTAGTAATTGTGGATGGACAACATATTAGTATCATATCAATTATTGTTTCAAGTTGGTTAATACTCAATACAATAATCATTTAAGACAGTTAAAATATAATATTCAACATTAATATAAAATATTCAATAAACTAACTGTTGAATGTACAGTAATCTTTTAGCACATGTCTGTATGAATACCCATTTCATAACTTTAAAATAATCAGATACATTTTGATAAAATATTAGCCTATATAAAAAAAAGTAAGGTTACACTTTAAGGTGCCCTTGGTACAGTCTAAAATACATGCAAGTATGGAAAAATATTTATTAACTACATGTACGTACTAAATAGTTGGGGTTAGGATTAGGGATTGGCTTGTGGTTACCTGCATGTAATTATGAATAATTTAATTGTTATTATAATAGTAAATAATGTGTAACAAGGACACCTTAAAATGTTATCTGTTAAAGGTAATTATTAGTAAATGATTTTCTCATACTGTACATTAAAATGTTCCTCGCATTTTAAATTCGCTTTTAGCATCTAAAAAGATCTATTTTTTACGTAACTGTACAGAATTTTATTATCAGCATATCACCACTTATCAGCTCGTTTTGGTGCATCCATAACCCTCATTTCTGTTAATACTGTCCACACTGTGAGCCTGCAAAACACTGCACAGGCCAGTATGTGGCTATTGTGATTAATAGCAGCTCTAGTACAGTGTTAAAATAATATCTTAAAGGGTTACACCCATACACAGAAGGCAACAAGTACATTTCATTAGCAATATGGCAAAGGTTGAAATGAAAGAGTTGATCTTATGTATCCATGCAGAGCAGCCCGTCACAGGAAATAAAAAGCATAAAGATGAATCAAAAATGTTTTTCTCCATTACGAAAAAGAGCAGCTGTGAGCTTCATTAGGTCATTTTAGAAGAGACAGCTGTTTGGCCATACTGAAAGAGAGAAAGAGAGACAGAGAGATGGAGAGCAATGAAAAAAGGCAAAGTGTTTAATTGCACAAATAAAAAAAAGAAAAGAAAAAGGAATAGCTTGCAAAACAGTGCAGTTCACTCTGAATATGGTGGAAACTACTTTAGAGACAGTCCACGCAAAAAAAGAAATCTCTGTCATCATTCACTCACCCTCATGTCATTTCAGTCCTGTCTGACTTTCTATCTTCTGTGGAACATAAAATGATATTTAGAAAAAATCTCAAAGTTTCTTTGTTCTCAATAGAAGGTGAAAACAACACTAGAGTCCATTAATCTTTACTGTGTGAACAAAAAAACAGTTAAATCATTCTTTAAAATATCTGTATCTTTTCAACCCCCCAAAAATGAATTTCACTTGGAACGACATGAAGGTGAGTAAATGATGACAATATTCCTTTTTGGTATGAACTCTATCGCTCTTGAAGTGCTGCACTTGGGATTTAAAAACACTGTGCATCTGACTTTCTAGAAAAAGTTAAACAATGCATCATTGTTATTTTCAGTGATGAAAAGCAAAGAACCCTAGGCAAAGAAAGCAACTCTATCTGACCTGCAATATCTATCTGATTTGCGGAACGGTTTAAAGTTCTCTTAATTTCTTAAACCCATAAACCAAAATCATCTCAAAGCGCTTAAATGCACATTAAAAAGCACGCCAGGCGTGAGTGGGTGCAGATTAACTTCAGGAAAGTGTGTTTCTCGTACTGTATCATCCTCACATTATCCACATGAATTCTGTACGCTCAACTTTTAATCAGTTTAAGTGAGCCAGATAGAGTCTTCGCTCTCGGAGAGGTAGATTATAGATTGATTCACACATATTTTCTGCCAGGATACAGTAAACAGAAGCTAGAGAGATTACAAGTGTGTTTGCAAGTAGAGAGAGAGATGGAGAGAAATAAGGAGCAAAGAAAGGACAACCTCAAATCACATTCACAGCCAAGATACAGTAATCAGAAAGAGAGAGAGATTTTGCGTGTGTAGAAGAGAGAGAGAGACTGAATAGATATTAATATTCAAGTGGGCGCATTCGTGCATGGATCCAATAAGAATCCGAAGGTAGCATCCATTTGCCAGAGCATGCGGAGCGTGCTAAATGACCTGTGCTTTTTTCAGGAAACGCCCCTCCTTTCCCTGACCTCCCTCCCTCGTTCCCCGGTGCTAATGAATTGAAAGAGGAGGTCTGAAACGGGAGTGTCCTTAAGTGCCGCCCACTCCTCTTAACATGACCTGGGTTCAAAAGTTCACAGCGCACCCTGCAGGCACCGATACCCACACTGACTCTCTTTCTCTCTCTCATCTTCATTTTTCCCTCCTTTCTCATCCTCCATTTTTTCCCCCTCTCTCACTCTGATGGTTTGTTTCTGCAGCCCTCGTTCTCTTTGCCTCCAGCTGGATAGGTGAAGAGTGAGACGTCTCATTCTCTCTATTTCTGTGTGTGTGTGTCTTCTATCTGTCGCTCACACACATGTACAGAGAATGAAACTGACAGTGGTCATTACTAAGGGAAAATTGTGCCTATTTGCAATGCAGGTCTACTGCTCTATAATTCCGTTATTGATTAGACTGACATTTATTTGAAGTTATGACTCACCTCTTCCCATGATGCAGTTAGAACCTTCTTAGGTGCGACCACCAGAGTAATGTCCTTCAGTCAGTTTACAGCAATGCCCCTCTGTTTTACCGTAATCCCCATCTGTTACTAATGCACCTCAGTCGCTCTACAGTAAACTTCTATTATATTACAGTAATATAGACAAGAAAACAAAGGAAAATTTTATATTATATATATATATTATTAAAATATAATATTAATGCATATTAAATAACAATATATAGAAAACATCTTAAAACATATTGCATTGACAATATAGTAGAATTATCTTAATTAGCCATAATATAATATAATGTAATGTAAGAATAGCTCCCATCTAGTATATTACTTCAAAGTAAATAGAATGTTGCAAAAAACTATTATTATATTGGCATATTCATATTTTCATATACATAATATATACAAACATGATGGGGAATTATATATACACAATATGAATAATGTATAAAAGAGCTTTTATAAAGTGTCTAGAGAGAGTGTAATATTACATAAATTGTATTAATTATTAAGAATTATTTATAATAATCATAATTATTGAGTATCATAGTATCATAATATATCAAAGTATTATATATTAAGTATTAATAATAATTATTATATTTATTTAGGAGCTTTTATTTAATTATAAAATATTTGATTTAGTTATAAAATAAAAATAAATATATGATCAGTAAATCATGGTAACTTATGATTTTACATGAACTCAAAATAACTTTAATAATGTTATATGAAATTAATTTTTTTATACTTCTACATCATTTATTAAAATTAGTTAACTTCAACATTTACTAATGTATTAAATTCGCAAATTGTGTTTGTTAACATCAGTTAATGCAACTGTGAACTAACATGAACAAACAATGAATTATGTACTTTTATTAACATTAACAAAGATTACTAAATAGAGTAATAAATGTATTGTTCATTGATTGTTCATGTTAGTTAATACATTAACTAATGTTAACAAATGACGCCTTATTGTAAAGTTTTTTTTTTGTTTGTTTTTTACGTTGGTTTAATGTAATTTAAGCTAAAATGACCTCTACAACTAAGTTAAGTTTTAAAGTTGAAATAGACAAACATTTTATTCAACAACTATCACAAAGATACTTTTTTGGAAGTTGCATCTAAAATCTTGTAGGGAAATGGGTAATAGTAATAACATTCAGCTAACCTACACACTTAAAAATAGAGGTTCCAAGCATTACAAGAGACATTTTTTCAGTCGCATGGCAAAAGAGAACATTATTAAGTTCTCCTGATGCCATAGGAGAGCATTTTTATCTTGGCATGGCTCTTTAGAAAGCCATTTATGTAGTGAAGCGTTACAAGAAACCAGAAGGGCTTAAAGAACTGATTTTAAAGAGTTCACACTGGTGTCTCTCAGTTAGTACATGAATGTCTCAGTTTGCTCCACTAAAATCCCAGCCTTATGAAAGAACCACACCTGGGTCTTCAACCTGCCTTATTTCTGACCAAATATTAACTGCTGGACATTTTTCAATGATTAGCTGCATGATAAAGAGGTAAAAAAAAAACATTTGTGCTTCTAAAATACCAACTAAAGCTGCCTCCACAGTCTGCTGTTCAACATGCAAACACCCCGAGACGAATCGATCGAAATTCTATCCGCTTCCCGCCATTACCAACGTGGCAACATGACTTATTTCCAACATCTGACATTCAGGATTTACACAAAAGAGGGAGGGCCTGAAGAGAGCCATCACTGGAAAAGAAATAAAAACACAACGGAAAACAAAATCACAGCAAAAGATCCTTCAAGAACAGACAAAGTTCAAAACCTGACGTGGTGTCATATGATCTAATGTCACGCGGTGAGATTGATGCTGCCTTTTTATGTGTGCAGAGCTGTAACGTAAAAAAATAAAGAAAAAAATCAATTTCTAATTCCTCCGTCTGCTCTGTATGAAAGGGAGGAGATCTTACGAATCGCTACAATTAAGGAATCATGACTCCGGAGATGTGCTTCCACATCCAAATCCCAACTTAAGAAGTCAAAGGGACGAATCAGAAAAAAGAAATATATTCCTTTTCCCCTCACGCACACGTACACTCACACTCCTCCATCTGCAGAAATAGAAAAATGTCGGCCCAGCGGTTTCCAATCAGCCCTGTTTGCTGTCTGCTCCTCAGATTAATGACCAAACACAGAACGGCTGCAGGTTCAACTGAAGGTCAGCCTTCCTATGTACCCCCCCCCACTCCTCCTCTTTCTCCTTCTTCATCCCTCAATCGCTCCCTCCGTGGGCAAATGAGAATTTGATTTTTCTCTGCACTGGGCAGAGCAGGACGAGATGGATGGAGTCAGGAATGGAGAACCAGGTGCCCCTGCTGCTTTGTTAGGGAAATGAATGAGAGAGCTTCCAGAACACAAGCAGCCAGAGATATAGAGTACAGCATATAGAGAGCGTCAAACACAGCGTAGTGCTCGGCGCTGAAATGATGGAGCTTCGGGTTGCTACACAAAGGGAAACTATAGTGTTAGAGTATTAGTTGAAGAGAAAAGAATGGATTCGATTTTCAATTTTACATCCTAACTAATATAGTATGTCAGAGTAGAGATAAAAGAATAGATTTATGGGTAATAAAATGTAGAGCACAAAATAAAATACTGAACTTTTGTGGAGTTACTTTCAAGCAACTGGTGATATTTAGTTTGTAGCCAGTTCCTCAAGTTCACACAGGTGTCCGAATAGAGTCACGTCATATTAACTATGAACATGTTCTATGATTTCACAACTTGTCTTAATATTAAACAGAATTATTTTGACATTTATATCTTCTGTAAGTAGTTGAAACTATGGTTTAAAACTAAGTGGTTTTGCTTAAGAAGCGTGCATGGGCTATTTTTCTTTAAAACAAATGCCACTTGGCTTGATGTATTTCTTTTATTATATACTGTAATAAAAACAACACCATACCACTTAATGCCAGACATACTGTTATATCTTAAAGTTTAACGGCTAAAGTGTCCAGATACTTTTTGGAGTCCTTGTATGTACCATAAAGTGCAGATTACACAACAGAGGGACAGAGAATTGAACAAAGCGTACGTGATTAAATTTAAGGCAGATCAGTCAAGTCTGATATTGCCTCTAATTTGATTTTGTCATTCGTTTCATGATGTGACTATTTTTTAAATGTGAACTCTGCATACATTATCTCAGTTACTGATATCAAGGCAGAGAAGTGTAACATCTAAAAAGCTTAATTTTGAAATATTCAAAACTGTCATAAACTAGTGTAACATCTTCAACACTTCAAAAGAAGAGAGGGTGTTTATCACTCGTATTGTGTTAGGAGTTTCAGAGAAGAAAACCTAATTTTTTTTTACTTTCATGTGGCAAAACTTTTCATAATCGTATGTGAAATGAAAACATTAAGCAATGATGTTCTCCATATCAATTGAGGTCTCAGAGATGCCCAATAAAATAAATAGACAAATGTGACCCTGTCTGTGAAATTCAGGCTCAAAATCTTATTATAACATAAGTATCAAAGTTTGATTTCAACTAATAATGGGACTATATGATTTCAATCTTTGACATGGCCTTACTCAGTCAATATTATAGATATCATTTTTTCAGAATGTTGATTTGGGATAGTAAATTTAAAAAAAGACTTAAGCTAGGTTTCCACAGCCAGGGTCTCAAATACATAAATGTGTTTAAAATAAATAAATGGTTTCTTTTTTATTTATTTTATTTTTTTTAAATGAATGAACATGAAATGAATAAATGAACCAAAATGTATTTTCTGGAAAACAAGCTTAATTTAAAAATGACTGTTATTTCTACTGGGACTTCTGGAATCCCAAATATGAAGAATCAAAAGCAGAATATTTTGCTGGAGAGTTTGACTAATATCGTGTGCAGGACTGTTTCTTGACGTTCTGATCTAATAGCACCAACACACACATGCGGTGAATGCTGACACAGCGGTCATAGCCTATTATGGGAACATTCGTCCTTTCTGTCAGAGAGAGTAATCGCTCATTGCCCTGGTTTGTGTGTGTGTTTGCCCATGGCCTAATCATGGCAATGACCTGTCTTCTTAGACAAACACAAAGTGGCTTTAGCAGACTCGGTGGTTAATGAACTCGGTGTGAGGTTAAGTTCAGGGCTTGAGTTTCAAAAACAGGTTTGATTCGGTCTCTACATGTTGCTTAAAGGAATAGTTCACCCCGAAAATGACAAGTCTGACATTATTTACTCAACTAAAGCCGATCCAAACATGTATGACTGCGTTTTCCAAAAACGGGTTTCATTTTTTGAATGCATTTGCAATGAAAGATATTCAGACTTCAGATGATTTAAATAAGTCATATGGACAACTTTTTGATACTTTTTATGGCTTTAATCTCCATTCATAGTAACTGCATAGAGAAGAGCAACCTGAGCAACAAGTTCTGTGTGGCGAGCAAAATAAATTCTGTTGTTATGATGAACAATACTCTACTCGCTTTCACTCGTGTTATTCTTAAAATCCATTTTCTTGACTTGCTTGTCAGGACGTGTGTATGTTTTGCTTTAGGTTTGCTCATGTTCGGTCTACCTGCCAGTTGCCTGTGTTTGTGTGAGGGGGTGCATGTGTCCAGATTGGGAAGTGTAGACAACTGTGCTTGCATGTGAGCCCTGTACCCTGTGTGATCAGTGTCTGTGTCCGGTCAGAAGGGAAGTTCAAAGAGAGGCGAATGTGTGTGTGGTTTGTGTACACCGCGTGTTGTTTCTTTCCTTTACACTGACAATGGGGAGGTGTGTCACAGACTGTCACACCAATGAAAAATGAACTTCCTGTTCACTTACAAACACCAGGAAGTCCCCATCTGATGAAGTGTGTATGTAGAAGATCAGAGTGTTGAGAAAGAGGACATGTTCCAAATGGAATACGACTATTTACTGAATATTCAGTGTGAAGTGCAAAAATGATGTGCTAATGAACAATCAACTTTTGACTTGTTTATGGTTAAAACATGGAGGAAAAACGAAAAGACAGATAAAGATATTAATATAGTTTAAAAGAATGTGCCATTATTACAAGTGTATTTTATACATTTACTGCATAGTTTACCTTAGGTGTTGCTTCTCAAATTAATGTTTAATCCATTTTTAGATATTTTAACTAATTAGACAAAATATTTTTAGTATTTAAAAATACTTTTTTGCAGTGTGCTTTTTCTTTTCTTTTTTAAAGACATGGTATATAATAGCATAAAACTGTATGAAGCATCCAGTGGTATAATTTTGAAAATAAAAACCTGTGACAAATTACTTTTTTCATTTTTAATTTAAAATACTGTAGAAAATGGCAAAGTTGAATTTACTGAATTTAGTCTTCAGTGTCACATGATCCTTCAGAAATCTTTGGATTAGGCTGAACTGTTTCTTCAGAGACATCTATTATCATCAATGATAAAAAACTGTTGTGCTGCTTAATATCTTTGGAAAACAAGATACAGGGGTCATTGAATAAAAAGCATTTTGAGCAGAGTTAATTGTTTAAATTAAAAATGAAAAATCTTTTGTAACATTATAAATGTCTACAATCACTTTTGATTAATCTAATGCATCCTCCTTTTTACTTGCTGACCCCAAACTTTTGACCGATAGTGTACACAAAAAATACGCACACTGTAAGCATACTTCATGCTGTTGAATTAGTAAGAACACTAGTGCCAGAGTCTTAAAACACAGTCCTTAATTAGCCTGATCACATGGCTGAGTAATTCAAAAACTCTTATGAATCTCTTATGGATTATAGACTATAATGTGTTTATAGTGGCTCGGCATCATAATTATTCTCTAAAATTACAGTTCCTACCAGCTGCTCTCATCCAGGTGGGTATTACACACTGGCAATATAATCAACATGTTTTATTGTGTTTTTCAAGCACCTCATACATTCACTTATGGTTTTCCAATTTATCACTATAAATTTGTGAATGATAATCTTTCTCTCTCTAAATGCTCATGCACCAAATTTCCATACATTGTGTTCCTGATTTGATACCTTGGCTTTTATGGGCCTTTTTCCCCCTCTCCTTACTTTGTGCTGTGGAAAGAGACGGAGAGAGAAAATGAAAACAAGCGAGAGGAAGACAGGGAGACAGAGATAAAGAGAAAAGAAAGGAGAGAAGGATGAAGAGAGAGGGAGGGAAGGAGGGGTCTGAGGTGAAGTGCTGGTCACAGTATCACGGGGTGAACATCAGCACAGGGGGCCGAGGGTGAACCTCATTTTTCAGCCACTGTCTATTCTCTGTCTGTCCTCTCCCTCTCTCTTGCACACACACACACATATAATACTTCATAATTAAAAAAACAATTAATTTACAAAAATTATTTGAGCACAAAACAGCAGAACTCAAGCCGAAAGCAGTACAAAAAACTGAATGCACAAAAGGAATTTTTATTTTATATAAATTGTTATTTTTAAAATAACATACAACAAAAATAGAATAATATCACTTTTTTTTTTGCATTATTTAAAAGTTTCTATTTTTAGCTTAAAACGTATAACTATATGCACAAAATTAAACGTACACAAGAAAATGAAAAGGGTTTAAGCGGATCATTATTATTTTTTTATATTATTTACTTGCATTAAATGCATTATTAAAAAAAATATATATATATATATGACAAAAATGTATTTCATTATTTCAAGAATAATATCACTTATTTTAGTGTTATTTAAAATGCCCTATTTTTTTTGTTTCAAACGTATAACTATATATGCACAAAATTAAAAGTACACAAAAAAATTCAAAAGGTTTAAGTGCATCATTATTATATTTTTTGAATGAATCTTCATCTGTCAGTCACAGATGAATAGTGACAGTAAACCGTTCATGTCTTCTACATAATTCACACCTGTTTCATTCATCAGAAGAATGTGGGTTTAATGTTAATTAGCAGAGATGGGAATAATTTCTCTGCGCCTGAGAGTCGAACTGTTTGACAGAATACAATAAAATGTGGGTAGATGAGAAAGTAGAGCTTTATTACGAAAGAGGAATATCTGACCCACCTGCTTCATACACACACACACCTCATGCAAGCATTGTAAATGGATTGATTATAATGAGAGCGAGAGAAAAACCGAGAGAAAGGAAAGCCGGCGTTTAGAGAATTGAGGAATTAAGCTCTTCATTCATTCATTAGCAATTGTGACTTCATTAGATTCCTAATATCACACCAGTATAATTACGCCTGAAGCCATAATAGAGATAGGTAAAGGTAAAGAGAGATACACAGAAAGAGAGAGATGATGATGATGATTGAGACAAAAGAATGGAACAGACCAAATAGAAATATAGCTGATAGTTAATTGTCTTTGGTTATATATGTGTGTATGTACATGCATGTCAAGCAGTGTTTTACACAGGTACGTCACACATCTGTATTTTCACAATTGTTTGCATCTTTGTGTTGCTTTTGGCTGCATTTATGTTTGTGCATATATTGTAAGTCAAATGGGGTAATAATGGAACAACAGTTTAAAAAGTGAATTTTCACTATTATTTACAACAGGATCCACATTTTTATGGGTTACAGAAGGCAATAAAAACAACTTTGTGAATTAAAACCACTCTTTTCCTGTTTAAAAAAAAGTCAACAAATTTGCAACAGCTGACTGAGACATTTGTCCTTCAGAAAATATGTGCCCAAGAAACACAGTAGTATTTATGAGAAGCCTGCTGAGGTCTAAAGGTCTGTCAGAGACTGTAACATACCTAAAACATTGCACACGAGTATGAATATATGTTCTTCACGCGATGAAATTGACAGGTGATTTCTATAAAATGCAGATCTTCTCAGATCTTTAAAAGATTTAGACAACTATCAAAGTATGATAACTAGGGCTGCAAAACAATTAAATCACATTCAAAATAAAAGTTTGTTTACATACTATGTGTGTCCTGTGTACATTAATTAGGTATATATAAATACACACACAGTAACGAAAATTTTATATTTACAATTTTTTTTACAATATTTACAAATAATATAATTGATATACAAGTATAATTAAATATGCTAAATTATATATAGATACAAATATATATATTTAGATACAAACATGTACCTTTTGAAAAGGTAACATCCCAGTGACAGCTTTTGCACATATATTTCTGAGAGTGTGTATATATTATATATATATATATATATATATATATATACACACACACGCATACATAAAAAAATATATATACATATATGTATATACACACACTGTACATACACACACTGTACATGCACAAACTTATTATGAATGTGATTGCAGCTCTAATGATAACGTTTCATTTACTAATAAAAGATTAAGATTTTAACTGCTTTTCGCAAAAAGCTTGTAACATTGGTAGATTTATATCAACAAAGACTTGTTACATCTGTAAATCACTTTAGATTCCTGTGTGGTACATTACATATAAATGTTTGATTTGCAATTATTGTAATACTGAGATTGTCAATGTTTTTGTGAACTGTCTGAACATTGCCATCCTGCATATTATCACTTTTGTTTTTTGTTTTCTAAAGTTGTGCAACTTTATTTTTTCCTCTCACATCTGCCCAGAAACTACAACCAAACATTTGCTGAGACGTCTCAACCGGCACATTTACAGAGATGTTTATTAATGTGCACCGTCCCTGTAAATCTAAACTTGTCTGTGTAAATGTAAACCGATTAAACTTTGGTGGGTGTGATGCCGGGTTTGTGAAGTTGCGGATTGATCTAGTTTTTGTTCACATTAAGAATGAGGATTAACACACACATGCTGCTGTCAGCTGCTAACCAGATGCTCCACAATGCAACACACATGTGATAATGTAATGCGAGTGAGTGATGACTCTGCGTGTGTGTGTGTTTGTAAGGGTGATAGGAACGGAGAGAGCAAAAGCTTTAGATCCTCTAGTAATTTCACACACATTTAATATAAACACCCTCACAAACGCATGCCTGCTCACATCACTAGATGTAAGGGAGTATGAAAACCTCTCTGTGAGGATAGAAACATCCATCAAAGACAGAGGAGAGAGAGTGACCGATGAGGGGAAAATGAGAAGAAAGACTGAAAAATGAAAAAGATGTGCTTTCTCTCTCTGATAGCATATGGATAACATTCTCACCAGCCCAATGTTAACTGCCTCGAAATACACACTCTCTCTCAAATGTCTGACAGGGTCTGAAAACACAGGTGTTTGCCATCCTGTAGGTTATCACACACAAGAATATTTGGACCGACACACACACACACACACACCAAACGCCAAAGCCAGTATTCCTTGGAATATCACAGACACAAATTGAAACCCTTTCAGAAGTGAAAATTGACTGGAAAACTGTGATAAAATGCTTCATAAATAAATACTACTAATCAGAGACACTGCAGAACACACACATAGACACACACACACAGCATGTGTGACCCATCTCAACACCTAATGTTTGTCCTCAGCCTGTCCTGACTTTGACCCCTACGTCACCCAACCCCTGACCTTAAGGATGACTGCACGAAGAAGCATCAGTTCTGAATGCAGCTATTGTGATAATGCTATGATGAGGGGGCTACTTCCTTCTCAGCTTTCCTCTGGGGAACAGTTTTTTGAAAAATGTGGGTATTTTTGTCCATGCAGCATCCAATGTTGTTTGGTTTCCAATGTTTTTCAAAATATCTTTTACACAGAAGAGAGAAGTCAAACAGGTTTGAAATGAAGTGAGGGTTAATGAACAATGACAGAAATGTGTTTTTGAGTGGACTGCCCCTTTAAGACATTAGCAGACAAGCATGGAATAAAAGGTAGTGGAGACCTTTAAGAACACAAATCAGAAAACGATCAGCTTGAATCTAGACCACAACTATGCCGGAGCATGAAAAGGATCATGATAAAACAGAAGAAGACGAGAGCTTATAGTTAAGGACATCATAAAGATGAAAGATAAAATGTATATTTTCTTTACCGGTGAAATATGACAATGTTAACAATCGCACGAGGACCAGTGGTTTAAGTTTTATTTAAACATTGTCTAACAAGTTCACCATCAAACATGCTAGTAGTCTGGATTTTGTGTGTAATAACTCAAAACGTTAATTATACTAGTGGACAGTTACACACACACACACTAGCAGTTATAGTTTCTTACTTGGAGTATCATTTCATTTTATAAAAAAAAATACCATTACCAGAAAGCCAATTAAACAGATAGTTGAAATAAAAATAAAAACTTATTCACTCACTGACTTCCTTTCTTGTGTAAAACTAAAAAACTTGAAGAATGATGGTAGAGACAATTTATAGAGAACTGAAATGATTTGAGAGTGAGTAAATTATGACAATTTTCACTTTTAGGTGAACTATCCCTTTGCATTATTTATGCAATTGTTATTGAGCTGTAAATGCATTCATGCCACCTCTGAGCTGCAATAAATATCTTAAAGAGGCCATGAACTGAGAAACCTAAATTCCATGGTTCTTCAGACATATAAGTGGTCATTGTAGTCTAAAAAGATTCTGTAAGTTTCAGAACTGAAAACCTTCTGTAAAGTCGAAAAATGACTTATATTGACTTATGCTTGACTTGCACTTTACAATGACAAGCTTGTTTCTACAAAGATGTTCAGCATGTTTTCTGCAAAAACATCTGATGTCTTTACATTTTATGTGGAGTGAGGACGTGAAAAAAATCACATATGAATGCAGCACGACATGGATTTGCGCAAATCAGATTTCATGTAGTTTGTTCCCGTTCAGACTATCTAAATATTCAATCGAATTAGCAAAAATAAATTAAAAAAAATATAAATAAATAAATAAATAAATAAATAAACGGATTTTGGCTGACAGTCTGAATGAGGCTATAGTATGTAAATGACAATAGCAGCAAATGCAGGTCAACACAGAAACCAAACAAACTTTATTTGATTAACTTATATATATATATACTGTATATACACATACACACACACACACTCTCATACACACAGTCAGTACATGAATGTGTATATACACACACATTAATAATGATGGGGCATAATCTAATTATTTTGTGAAGTAGATTGTAAATGTGTCAAATAGCTTCCACAAGGAAGTACTAAATAAACAAAATGCTATTTTTACGATGCTCTTATGTTGTAAAAATGACAAATATCTGACAGTTCCCGCAAGGCGAATGTAAACTTGTAAGCAGAAATGTATGTCTGAACGTGCCCAGACTGACCTACTAACTCACGTTTTAGCAATTGCTATAAGTTTAAAATAACTCGAGGGCATGTTTAGTCTCCCATAATGCAGTTCACCCAGTAGCCTAATGCAGCTAGAAAGAGAGAGCGAGAGCGAGACAGTACGGCTGAGTTATGGCCGATGTTCGGAGTTTCCCCTGACACATCTGCACTGTGTAAACACTAGCGCTGGACCAGTGACCCCCTACCACAGACGCCTGTATCCGTTCCCCCTCCATCCTCACTAAAACGCCCATTCAGATTAGGAAGCCCTCACACCACTTTATTTTTCATTTATTTTCATTTACAGGTGGCCTGTGTGTGTGAGGGTGTGTGTGTGTTAGCAAAGCTCTTCATCTCCGTGTGTCGCTGTGCTTGTTTAGTTCATGCTCAGACTCTCGTGTATATGGTAAGTGCTTGCCAGAGTACATTGTGTGTGTGTGTCATAGATATTGGGATCATTCTGTCCATGTGTGCGACCGCAACGCAACCTCAGTTAAATTCCTGCTTTTAGCCACACGTCATCAATACATCCAGCACAAACAGCAGACTGAAAACTCCCTCTGCACATCTCACAACCGCTGCCACCGGTCCCCTTTAAGCCATCAAGAGCCTGCATTAACCTTGAGCTGCAATTGCTTCAGGCTGCTCTGTCAAGAACACTAGACTGTATTCAGCCTTAAACTACTCTTCAACATCTGCAAATTCAACCGGGTTAGAAACTCTGATTGGATGAGCCATTTCTCATCCTGTAAGCAACATGAGAGATGCTGAAAGGCAGGTTGATGTTGGTGTAACACAGACAAAATGTTTTTTTGCTCAATGTATACAGTATATGAAATATGAAATAAGTTGCAGTTATGAGAAATATAAGGTCA
The DNA here is from genome assembly GCA_032359235.1 of Enteromius mattozi. NCBI lineage: Eukaryota > Metazoa > Chordata > Actinopteri > Cypriniformes > Cyprinidae > Enteromius > Enteromius mattozi. The sequence continues at coordinate 16,237,281 of JAUMHE010000044.1, read as the reverse complement.
AATCTGAAATGTAAAATCACAACTATGAGAAATGGTCACAATTGCAAAATAAAAGTTCACAATTTTTAGGAAATGGTCATATTTGTGAGACATTCACACTGTGAAATCGTCAGTCACTTAAATAGTATAGCTTTGCAAGCAAGTCTGTAAAATAGCTGTATTTTATAACAATGAGTCACGATAAAGATAAATGGTTGAGATTATGAGAAATAAACTGGATGTGTGAGATATAAAGTCACTGTGAAATGTAAAAATATAGTGAAATCACAAAATCACAGAAAGTTAAAATTTTGAGAAATAAAGTTGCACTTGTGAGAACATGAGATGTTAATTGCAAGAAATAAAAGAGCAGTACTGCAAAAAATTAATGTAATGATCACAATTTCAAAACAGTCAGTTTATGAGAAATAAAATTGCAAGTGCGATATATAAAGTCATTTTTACATTTATTTATAGGTATGAGAAAAAGTTGGAAATAAGAGTCACAATTTTAAGATATCACGTCATAATTATGGTAAATATGGTGAGATAAGATAAAATCTCAACATAAGAGTTACAATGCATTGAAATCAAAATTACAAGAAAATGTAACAACTGAGAAACAAAAGCAATTATGCAAAATGATAGTCACTGAAGTCACAGCTACAAAAAAAAAAAGCACAAATGAAAGAAAATTACACAAAGCTGCAAATAAAATAAACTCTTCATTCTGAGATATCAAGTCACAATTTAAAGTTTTCACAATTTCAGCTAAAATGTAGCTGTATGGGATATGAAGTCAAATGTTGTGATATAAATAATTTGGGAAAAGGTCATAAGAATCGAAATGGAGTTAAATGTGCAAATATGAGAAAATGGTTATGTGATAGAGACACCATGACACCAGGAGTCAACGCAAAAAGTCTTTTGACAAGCTTTCACAAGTCCATTCTTCAAGTATTTTTGATTGTTGAACATCTTGAAACTCGGCCAACAGCTCTAATCTTTCCCCTTTATTTAGCAAGACACTATGAAGACACAAAGAACCATGTGTTTGTTTACGGCTGTGTGTGTCAAAACTCCTGTAACATTCCAAGAGAGGTCACGGCTGGGTTAAGAAGGGGTCAGAGGTTCTCTGTGAGTGAGTGAGTGTGTGTGTGTGTGTGTGTGTGTGTGTTCAGCAGAAGAATGTCAGAGGCCCACTGCCCATCAGTCTGCTAGGGAAGGAGGGACAGACTGGAGGGGAGCAGAGGTGAAGGATGGGAGTATGGGGTGAAGGGGAGGTGAGGGGGCACTCGGGGAAGGTCAAACGGCGGTCAAATACAACACACACACACAGTCGGCCCAGCTCGCCCCACATTCCTACTCACCAGAAAACCCATTTCCTTTTCACAGACCCTCTCCTCTCAGAAAGCACACACATACATTCAGAGCTATTTTTGGTGTTCATACAGGAAGAAAACCAGAACGCATGGGTATGTGGGTGGCAACTCCCACAGTGCCCCGCGCACCCCTCCGCCTCGACCTGCACAATGGCAGCGCCTGAATCCCAATGAATGAGCAGTCACAACACGAGACGTGCATCCCAAACGGGGATCAATGCACAAAGCGTTGTCTTCTCCTTCAGACTGGCACCTACCAGAAGACCCCCACTGTCCCTAACACCCCCCAGCCACCCATAATCTGACCCCCCCAGCCCTGATGGCTAAAAAATGAGACCGACCTTTGACCTGAAGTCGTTCTCTCTCTCTCCGTGGGCGCAGATGACAGACCACAAATCAGGCGTGCCGTGCCAAGCGCGTGGAGGAGATTCCACTTCAGCAGAGCCTTTGGTATCTACACTGTGTTAATCTGGATTAAATGTACCTGAATAATGTGTTCACACTTAATACCTGTGTACACACACATTTGTCAACAGTCATGGTGGAGAAGGAACACTTCTGAAAATGATTTTAGTACACTACACTGTAAAAAATAATTGTAATTTTAATAGATTGCAAATATGCTACGGTAATTTGTAAAAATCCTTACTACGGTGCAAAAACAAAACAAATGACATTTTTTGAAGGTTTCAAAAAAAAAAAACTACTGGAGAATGTTTTGCAAGAAATGCAGTTATTTTACTTCAAAATTTCATATTTCATTGTTACTTAGAAATTATTTGTAATTATTTGCTCATTTAAATTGCAATTTCTGAGTGAATTGCTACACCAATCACACCATTGTCTCTACACATCTTTTTCCAACATATCTAATGAGATATTTCACGTATTTTGCAGTACAATACTCTTAAACGTACAGTTTCTGAAAGCGTAGAAGAACAGGCTGTCATATAATTTACAGGGGAAAAATCATACACGGGTATTGCCAGAATTCCCTGTGTGACATTTTAAATTTGATGCTTCCTCACCGAAATAACTAATATTTATATATATA
>JAUMHE010000044.1:16199453-16224119 GCA_032359235.1 Enteromius mattozi | reverse complement strand
TATATATATATTTATGTATGTATGTATGTATATATATATATATATATATATATATATATATATATTCTTCCTTATTTTTGTTTTCAAATAAAAATGGTTATGCTTTTTCTGCCTGAGAAGAAACCTTTACTGCATGTGAATAATAAAATCCTGACATAGTTTCTTCATGTTTTGCAGCAAGACAAGCCGAGGGGCTTTGCACGAGGGTTAGAACCAGAACGCATAATTGGAGCCACAGATTCCAGCGGCGAGCTCATGTTTCTAATGAAATGGTATGTAAGGATTAAGATTTAAGAGTGAAATGTGATTTCTGCATTACTAGCATCACAAAATAGAATAGTGAAAATAAAGAACACTCCCCACCTTTAATTAAACAAAAACATCAGATCCCGAGCTCCAGGTGACAGTGTTTCAGACTAGGCTTTTGTGGATTTGTTGGCATGTTTTGTAAGTCCCCCTAAAATCAAAATGAACGTTTTTTTGGGTGTTAGTATCAAAATGTTAGTCTTAAGGTTATCTATAAGACAGTATGTTTGAAACGGTCACAAAATTCGCATTTAGAAGATATAAGCATTCAAAACTTGTAGTTTTATATAATAAAGTTTTAAATTTAAATTAAATTAAATTATAGTTTTAAATAATTCCATTTATGTGAATGCGTTTTTTTGTTTATTTTTTTTTATTCACTTTCTCCAGTGGAAAAAGTCATCTTGTCTGAATCAGGAGGGAAACATGCACTGATCAAGCACTGTTTACAAGCAAAAACAGTTCTAAACATATTTCAGTGGATTGTAATATAAGTGCTCAACATTGGATATTGACGGTTTCACTGGAGAAAATATTATGGATTTTGGACTGCATATTAATGTTGTTTTAAACCAGTATTTTAGTCAGAAGCATGCATAGATTTGTTTCTTACAAACACAGGCTTTTCACTTAAGAAGACATTAAGTGATAAACAAATTTTTGAATGAGTTTTTATTGTTGGTTTCCTATAATCATTCTCCCCCTATTTCTTCTCGACAGGAAAAACTCAGACGAGGCAGATCTCGTTCCAGCGAAAGAGGCCAATGTGAAGTGCCCACAGGTGGTCATCTCATTCTATGAAGAGCGACTAACATGGCACTCCTACCCTTCTGAGGAAGAAGAGAAGAAGGATGACAAGAACTAGGCCTGTGAAGGAGAACGAGAGAGTTAGCAGGTCGTGTTAGACTAGTTTGGGGGGGTGGGGTATTCGGGATATGGGCAGTTCAAAGACGGGGAAACAAGACACCCAAAAGCTCTTTTACTCTCAATGCCATAAAACTTGGACTCAAGATATATTCAGAGCAAGATATGCAGATGTGGAGTCATCTTTAGTGGGCAGAAGTGAATGTTAGTCAGAATACTGACCACCGTGAGAAACACAGGATTACTGTACTTCCTCTTTGCTTCTCTTTCTGTTGGATTATGGGAAATGGGGTGTATATATGCTGCAGTAGTTGCTCCCGGCTGATTTAAAAAGGTGGTCAACATCTGATGAGGTATGATATGCTAAATGCGGGGAATCTTATGTGCACATCCTTATACCTTTTGTGTTTTTCTGCGAAGGACATTTCAGTCTAAATCGGGAACGTTTCACTGTGTAATACGCCACCCTAAGTTAACACAGTAAGTACACAACCGTTAAAACTGAGAAGAAAAACAGATTCACACTTTGATCTTTATGTGTGTACACAGAAACACAGAGATTCTCTCAATCTGAGCATAGTTTATGTTCAGAGCTCAGTTTTGTGCGTGTGTGTACTTACTGTGTTTTGTCTTTCTAAGGCGGCATGGCCTAATTTCTTAAGCCTTCTTTTTTTCCTTGTTTGTTTAGACTTCATCTTCAAGTCATTTGTTTTGTAAATACATTTGTTAAAACAGTTGTCACCTTATTAGTGAGCAAATTGCTGTGTATTGCAGTCTTGCTGTTTTAGCAGTATTTCTCAATTTGTATTCACTATGTATACAGTATTGTCATCTTTTTTGTTCACCATCTGAGGATATATGTTGCGTATAGTATATATATATATTCACAAGGAGGGTTTCTTTTTCAGTCAGCTTAGTAAACTGCATTTCCCATAATCTCATATAAACCTTTTTTATTTTTAACTACTAGATGTCAGTGTGTTTAATCAGTTGCATTACTGTGTGAAGAGGAAATGTGCTCTTTAGATTCCAGCTTTTCAGACTAATCTTTCAAGTTTTATAGACTGATCAAGGTATGCCAGACCTGGCTCATAAATGCTTTAGAAAACATTGATGAAAAGTCTGAAACTTTGATGTTTTGTGCTCTTTTTTTCGGCGGTGCTCAAGGAGTAGAATGTACTACACAGCTTCAAGGCATCTTTTTATCATAGACGTATGTAAATGTGTAGTGAAGGTGAAACAACTTGCTAACATTATCATGCTACGGATCAGGTCTTTTAGAATCACCTTTGCACCAGCATAAACATTAGTATTGACAATATGCTAGTTTTAAAATGTAATATTATCTTCAAAAAGTTTTTAAATTGGTTACAATAGTGCTTGGATCACTGGATACTGTTTTCTTCTTTTTTTGGCAAAATATGGTATTGATCGTGCCATAAACTTGTGTGCCGGAGGAGCCTGAAGTACTTTTAGTTGTTCACAATCAGTAATGTGACTGCATTATATTGCTTTCTGATTGTCTTTGCTTTCTCTTTTTAAGTGTACTGTTAAAAGCATGTTACTTTCTTTCATTTTCACGTTTTCAAGGGGAAATGTTTATTTGTTCATTAAAATAAACCTTTTTTTATTAATTCCATTTTATGATCTAAGGTTATTTTATAAGAAATTTTGTTTTTCATGTCATAGTAAGCCCGTTTTACAAAAAGTGAAACTGAAAATTACATACAATAAATATATTTTAATTGAAACAAGAACAATCCCAGCTTGTCACCAAGAACGTGAATTCACTGCAAAATATTTAACAAGGTACATAAACAATAGAATATAAAAAGGTTTAGATTATTTACAAGGCTTTTTAAAACATGAAATCAAATCCAGACCATGGTATTTAAAAAAAGAGGGAAAAAAACCAATGAACTGTTAAACTAACAAATTCTAATCAAACCACACACTCATGTTCATTCAAAATATGGGTCAAAAATACTTTACAGTCTTGTTAAGTGAATGTTAAATGTCCAAATTTAAGCTCAAATGGCATGAAGTGCAAACCATCACTTTTATTATACCAGACCAGTACAGCTCAAAGTATACTTGTAGTATACTATTTGTGCGCGTGTGCTAGTGTATCCGTACAGTTGAACATGTGGTCTTTTAAAGTAGACTCTATCTTGATAGTACGTTTTCTAGAAAGCTTCATATTTGTCCTTTGTAGTTCTCTTATAACAATCTCACACAAGCGCTTGTCAATGCGGCCGTCTGTTGTTGTTGCAGTCTATTTTGTTGTTTCACCTCTTTCAGTTTCATTTTCTACTGTGAAACACCTTGTGCCACCTTGTGGATCAACTGATTAGTGCAAAACCAAGTCAATGCTCCTGTGTGATCTGTTTATAAAGTACGCTGTATGTATTTGGGTGATGAAAATTTGCTTTAAGCTCTCTAGCTATGATTCCATCCAAAGCTTCGCATTTAACTTATGCGCAAATCTGGAGTATTGCATATAACATTTGTGATAAAGCAGCATCAATTCAAAGAGAACAAATTTGACACTTCTAATAAACTGGCACTAAATAGCCAATCACTAATAAAAATAGACACTTAATATAATAATTTTAATATGATACATTACTTGTGCCTCACAGCGAGCAGACTAAACACAATAACTGTTTTGGGAACGCAGTCGTGTAATACAATTACATACAGAAATACTTTGATGACAGACTCCGGCATTTCACAACAACCAAAACAACATTTTAAATGCTGTGTAATGAGATCGGTCCACTGGTTAGTCAAGTTAACCCCCCATTTCATCGTGAAAAGACACATGATTTTCTTTGACGTGCATGGTGAAGTTTATCGGTACATTTCTTTCAGCTGTAGTTTATGCACACTTTTTCTTTTCGGATAAAAAGTTTATCCTACTCAGTTGTGTGCACATGTTTTTAATTTTTTTATTTTTAATGCACATTTTTAGAATTTATGTGCATCTTGGCATTTCTACCTAGCGATATTCCAAAATGCACATAATATGTGGATGGAAACATAGCTACTGTAAGCAGTATACTTTGGCCTTTAGCAGTAGTTTTTTCCAGTGCTTGGATTCCAAGCATAATTTTCCATTTTCTGCTCTACTATGAGATTATGTTTGTCTTATGACTCTGGAAACAATTTCAGCCACTCCTTATGTTCTTAGAGCCCAGTTTGGTTTATAAACCAGACATGAAATAGAAGTTGTAATCAGCTGTTCTTTTCTATTGTGATGTAAATCTGAGTGAAACGGCTCCTCGATTGAGAATTTTTCACCTTCTCTGTGAAATAAACAGTCCGTTGCTTGCTGCTGTGCCTCATTTACATGTAAAATGGACAACAGCTTTGAGCATTGCCTTGAACACAAACTACAGTATTGCAGTCCATTACAGTAGGTTTTTAAGAGTATATCAAGGCCTTTAGCATAAAAGATCAAGGATCAACTCTTGATGTGGCCCTTTAGCATCAAAACATTGTGTTACTATGTGCCTACATAGTACAATAGACTATAAAGGATGATCACTTGGGTAATAATACCCTACTTGGTGCAAATACTCCTTGAACTGTGGAAAACCCACAGGTGGATATCACAGTAGGCCGAGAGCATTTTTCCTGAGTCTAGTAATAGCACGAGTCCTCCATCTCACTTCTTGTGTTTTTGTCTCTTGTTAAGTTTCCGTCTGGAGTGTGAGTCTGATCTGCGCTGTGACGTTACAGGGCTGGTGCTGTCTTGCTGCAAAGTGAAGTTGTTGTCAGAGTACAGCAGTCCCTGTTCCTCTCTTAGCCTCTCGTAAACCTCTTGATACAAGCTGTTAAGATGCTGCTTCATCTCCCTGATGGAGCGCAAGATCTCCGACTTCTCCCTGAGCAGTTTGGCCCGGAGGCGTCTCAGGCTATCCACGCTGCACTCCAATCCCAGCAGGACATCTAGCTTCCTCCTCCGACAGTTCTGAGCAGCCATTTTGTTTTTACCCCTGCGGCGAATGTCTCTGATAAGTGTAAGCTGAGCCTCATTGAGATGATATTTGGCTAGCAAGTGATTGAACTCCTCGACGGGTAAGTTCACGATGTGTTCGTTGGAGAACGGGATATTCAGCAAATGTGCACGTTTCTCGTCCCGGCCAGAAAGATGATCTAGCGTTTTGTTTTTTGTCGAATTGTCGGAAAAATCTTTTGGCGGTTTCTTCTGGCTTTGGGGTTGGTTGTAGGTATGATCGTGTCCGATGTGCTCGAGCCAAGGTAGACGATGGAACTGTCTGGCTTCCAAAAAGCTTGACTGACACATTTTGGTTTCTTCTGGCATGTACCCACCCACAGCTCCATCCTCTTCCTTGATATGAGTGTAGCCCACAGCACCGCCTTCGTGCATCAAACTAGGGCTTGGGCTGGATGGTGATGAAGAGCATGAAGAAGATGAGGAGGAACTGGAAGATTCAGATCCACTAGGAGAAGCAGGGCTTTGACTGTAGTCCAGGGATAATCCAGAGTCAGAATCTGCTGGGTTCTGCTCTTCAGACTGTACCTGGCTCAGTTCTTCCAGAGCCAAATCCATTAGTTCGATCTCATCAAGCATGGCTTCCTCAAGCAGAGGATCTATAGGGCTTGGCAGGCTAGACCCAGTAGTCATGAGGAGGTCTATGATATCTGAGTCTTCAAAAGCTTCTGCATTAGAAGAAGTGTCTGAAATAATGTTTGGCATAGAGTTGTTATTGCAGCTGATTTCTTCCATGGTGACACTGTTTTGGGCTTCAGTGGATCTTGGCAGAGTGGCTTGGTGAAGGCTAACATCCTGATGAATAAAGTTTTCCATCACACCAGCATTTCTGTCTGAATCACTGACACTGAAAGGAGAATCGCCTATTGTTTCATCTGTATCCATGTCCTGTAAAGATAAGGGAAATCAAATAAAGTTTCCTGACTGCCTGGTCAATAAAACATTTCACCTGCTCCATATATTCCAAGTCTTTGACCTAGAAACTTATTTTGAGTAGTCAATAAAAAAGCGTATATCTTATTATGTTTCACTTAAAACTATTCTGAAGAATAATCATTTAAATCGTGGCTGGCTAATTTATTCATATATTGCATAAATGTAACTCTATATAGTGCTGTCAAAAGATTAATCAAATCCAAAATAAGTTTTGTTTACAATATATGTGTGTGTGTACGGTGTATATTTATTATGTGTGTGTCTGTATATATATATATATATATAAACCTTTACATGTATTTAGTTGTATATATTAATATGCATTTAATTTATATTATATAAATATATGTATTATATAAACATACCATATATTAAACACATGCATACAAGTGTTTGTGTTTATATATACATAATAAATAAACATTACACACAAATATATTATGTAAACAAAAACTTTGATTTTGGATGCGATTAATCGCGATAGTTTGACAGCCCTAACTATGTATTTACAACTTTCTGTTCTCTAAAGTTATTTTTGCTAGCCAACTAGCACTGACTTTTCTGAGGTAAAATTAAAGGAATAGTTCACCTAAAAATGAAAATCCTGTCATCATTTTGCTCATCCTTACGTAGTTCCTTTATGAGTTTCTTTGTTCTGCTGAACACAAAAGACATTTTGAAAAAAGTTTGTAACCAGACTGTTTTGGGTCAACATTGACTCCCATAGTATTTTTTTCCTCTACTACAGAAGTCAATGGTGACCAAAACAGCCTGGTTACACACTTTCTTCAAAATATTTTTCTTTGTGTTCAGCAGAACAAAGAAATTCATACAGGTTTGGAACTACCTGAGGGTGAACTATTCCTTTAACATCATGCAACATGTTCACCAGCAGTTTTGTTGAGGTCTTTATCTCGGCTCAAACACTGATTTGGTCATTACACGAGAGAAAATGCATAGTAAGTTGTAGTTTATATTTTAACCTATCCTCTAATTTTGCTCGTTTACAATAAAAATGAGAGAGAAGAGACAGTTTTGCATGCTCCTTGATGCTTTGAGCTTAAGAGGCTACGACATTCAAGTCACATTTAATTGCGCCAAAAATTTTATTTAATTTAAAGAATTAAAAAATTTTTGTTCCAAAACTCTTATAATCTCGTTTCTCCTCAAATGACTTTTTTTGTTGTTGAACTGATTTCCTTTTGGGACTTGACAAGAAGATGTTTTTCATTTCATACCTGTGATTCCATGATGGCCAGAACATCTTGCCATTGTTGCTCCAAAGTTGTTGATTCCTGTTCAGGCAACAAGGGTGACATAATTGGCCTGTGAAACTCAGGAAGTGCATGTTCTCCTACGTTCTGTACATCAGGACCTGCCAACTGAGAAAATGAAGGTTTTTTGAGTAGTTTAGAAAGCATTCTTTTTCTTTTTTTTCTCTCTCCAGCTCTACACAAATCATTGTAAATCTATAAAATGATTTAAGTTTTTACCTCTGGAACTCCTCCTGAGGGGAAGTTGGCATCGATGAGATTTAAGCACTCGTCAATGGAAAGAGAAGCATCGTCCCTTACGCCTGACAACTGAAAGAAGAGCGAGTGAGCATGAGGAAATTGTTTAATAAAACTCATATCACGCTGTTATCTGTCAAGGTCAAACTATGACGGCAATGCTGCACTGCTTTGGAATGTGGGACGTCTTCATCAAGCTCAGCACTAACACGGTCAATAAACCCACTGCCAAAATCTACTTTCAACACAATGTGTTAACTCAATTTTAAATGTATTTTGTGTCCTGTTTGCAGTATTTCAGTAATTTAGCTCAATCCACTTCTCTGCAAGTCAAAACTAATCTGATGGAAATGACAATAAATGTAAACAAATAAAACAATATTTAGTGCCTTGTTGTGAACATGTTCACTGTCACACCTGTGGATCCTCTCCAAACATTTGGTTGTGAAATGGATTTGAATTTCTCCAGCTATCCACCGTAAACTCATCTTCTTCCTCTTCTTCATCAAACAAGCTGAGAGATTGGGTTCTTGCATTTTCCAGCAGCTCCTGGTGGACATTCTGAGGTTCATGCTCCCAGAAGAAAGACATGCCATCTCCCTCCTGCAAATGCAAAAGTAAGCATCATGTCTAGTATCTCAGGAAGCATGTTCTTCAATGGATAGGAAGTGGAGGGCTCAGGTCAAGTCAGGGTGGTCTATTGCTGCTTTCATGTGATTTCGGAAACTTCCCACTTAGGAAATTATAATTACAAGTTTGTTGTGAAAAAGTCAAAATCCAACATGTCTTCACAACTGCACACCTTCCTGGTGATTTTTATATTTCTTTTTTTAAACCAAATATTATTTATAATAACCTGCATCAAGATAGATGATGTTTTGGCCTGGTGATGAACAACTTTTATGTATGGAATCCATACATTTACAGACAACAGACAGTTCTTGGCTATGAATAGAGCTAACCTTTCCCTGTTCTGGAGGGGGATTAATAAAAGTGAGTGGTCTCTTGGGTGTCTGTGCTGTTGTTACAGTCCCCTTAGCCTCCAGAGACCCCCTGTGGTTCTTGTGACAGGATGGCAGTTGAGTAATATGTTTTTTGGTATTAGGGAATAACAAATCTATACAAATAAATAGTCAATTGGACAAATATAGTCACTTAATCATGTAACCTATTCAGTACATCTACACCTACATAGGCTCAGTCCTAGAAAGGGTTTGACAAGGTCACTGGGCCTGTTTACGTTTAAGCTTAAGGTATGTGGAGCAGTGGAAGATTTCTTTCATGTACTGTCCGTTGAGTTGGTTTTGAGGGGATGGGCTCAGACACTTGATCAGTAGCCGGTAAACAGGCATTGCGAAAGCAAATGCGCCTGTCTACTTAGATTACAAAACAAGCCAGGCTGGTGCTGGACGCCAAGCCAGCACATGCTCAGGCATATCTAACAGCGGTCAAACTTCAAGCCAGGGTCACAACAAACCTGCCCGGTCAAGTACAGACGCCCTTGTTTGAACTACAGTGATTCAGACAGGGGGATTTTCAAAACCGTTTTTTGACTTTCTCATTGATTTTCCCTGTGTTGATCTAATATACAGAATATATTAGGGATATTTCAGATATCAGTATCATATCAGTATGATGTTATGATATAACTATGATATACAGTATGATATTAGTGCTGTCAAACTATTAATCATGATTAATCACATTCAAAATAAACATTTTTTGTTTCCATAATATATGTATGTGTACTGTGTATATTTATTGTTTATAAAAAATATGTACACATGCAAGTATATATTTCAGAAAAATGTTTTTATATATTAAATATATTTTTTTATAATATAAACCACATGATCATCAATACAGACATGTAAAAACAGGTAAATTTTAACTCCTTGATGAAGACTTTTTTCTTTTCTGAATGAATCAATGTGTTTGAACGAATGATTCAATGACTTAACATCCTAACAATGTTGAAAAGATCAAATATACACAGAAAAAAAACAGTTTGGATTTATCCACCAGTTTGATCGTATGTGTCATATAGACATTAATAGACATTGCTGAATTGAAATTTTACAATAAGTGATGATTGAAGCAAGTTTTTCGCTCTGTAGTTCTAATATGCCATCATCTCACAACCATTTACATTTTTTAAAACAAATATCATTTACAAACACTTGTGTAATCTTAAGAAAATCAATCAAATAATCATAACAGAATCCTATTACAAAACTGTATGTTCCAACCCTCAACTAAATTGAATTTAACTTATGTTAACTAATCATTTAGCTCCAAATTGGACAGATGAGATGTTTAAGTCTGTGAAAAAGAATCCTTTTTCTCTGAACTACATGCTTCTAATAATGTCTAGAGAATAAATAGTCGAGGGTCTGCTCCAGGAACACCATGCTACCCGTCAGTACTGGTCAAATGTGCCATAGGGCCAAATTTGCAGCCTTTTCTACATACCACACTAAGAAACAGACTGGCTCTTGGTTCAGAAATAGCCCTGTGGATCATGTGCATGTCAAATCTGATCTGGTCTGCACATGTGGGGACTTGACAAATGCATGGCAACTGTTTCTAAGTACAGGGTCCTTACTCAAGGGGAATTCAGCTTTACTAACTGCTATACTATGTGCAGCCTCTTATTCTGTTACAAAGCCCACTGGACGAATAGAAAGTAAAAAAGCATCCAGTTGAAATTTCCCTAGCTATCCCACCGAGGTGATGCATGTGCACAGAAAGCAAAAGAAAGAGGCTTTATGCTTCTCACAAATGTCAATAATGAGCCAGGCAGATGCTCACAGTCACACTAAATAGTCTGCTGGACAGTGTATACACATACCAGCAGTCTGCTGTGGGTCATGTGACAAAGAAACAGTTTAACCGAAAAATATGGTTTGGCTTACCCACAACCAATTTAAAATGTATGTTTGTTTCTTTATCAGAACAGATTTAGAGAAATTCAGCATTACATCACTTGCTCTGCAGTGAATAGGTGCAATACTCCAGCCTTGTAAAGCAAAAATATGGTCAAAAAAGGCTCAAATTTAAGTCCTTATTCCATAATATTACTTTACCCACTGACTGAGTCCTCTTGTCAGAATCAGGAGAGAAATATACAAATCAAGCACCATTTACAAACAAAGTCCAAAACCGTTCTAAACAAATGTGTCAGTTAAGAGGACAACAGAGGATGTGCTTTTTCTACTGGAGGAAACATTCTTGTGGATTTTAGCTGAAAGCAATGGTTTAAAGTTAAAATGCCCATAAATGTATTTCTTTCTTAGAAACACAGATTTTCACATCACAAGATGTTAACTGATGGACGGAAGTGGTGTGGGTTACTTGTGGTTTATTGTGATGTTTTTATCAGTCATTCTGACGACACCCATTCACTGCAGAGGATTCATTGGTGAGCAAGTGATATAGTTCTCAACTTCTCCAAATTAGTTCTGACGAAGAAAAAAATCACAACTCGAATGTCCTGGTTGAGTACATTTTCAGCAAATTTACAATTTTGGCTGAACTATTCACTTTCTTTGTTGTATACGCTCTTGCAGACTTTCACAAAATCATATGGGTTTAACAAACGTTTCCCCTGACCTATCAGATGCATTTGATTGATTTTGAAGTGTTTCTCAAGTCCGAAAATCATAAGTTTCAGTTGTGTTTACAATATAGAAAGTTACATAACATGCTAGTCTACAGGCCAGCGATCATGTGTTACCCCCATTACCCAGAATACTCAGGATCTCATGGACCTCTCACGGTCAGTAGAACAGAAAACAACATGCAACACTTAAGTAACGCATGAATCAGATACTTGAAGTTGCTTAACACTCAGCTGTGCCTCAGGGCAGGGACACATGTGTTTGTTGAACTAAATAAACCATTTGCATATCCGGACCAGACATGTCTGGTATACAGCCAGTTCTGTCTGGGTGTGTGTTTACAGAATACAATTAGTGATAGGAGTTTTTTTCATATGGTTAAGCTACGTCTTAACGATATTTGAATGATTGCACATTATGATGTATAGTGTATAGTCTTGAAATAGTTTTGTAGGTGCATTAACTTATTTCCAGTAAGTTGACTCGATGAGTATGTTGTATTAACTAATAACCAAATAAGATTCATATATAAAAACACTTCCTTATTTTTTAGGGCACAGGTTAACTAGAAATTATGTGCCATAAGGAAATATAACCATAGTTGAAAGATCAATAAATTCAGATGTAGGCTAACAATTGTTTTTCTTCTTTTTATATCTGTCCGTGCTAATTAGAGTTAAGAACTGTGGTGCACAAATACATGTTCAAATATAAAAAAAACAAAACATAAAAACAAATATAAAAATTAAATATTTTTACAAAAAAAAAAAAAAAAAAGTAATATATTTTTAAATGTAATTCATTCCTGTGTGGTCAAAGCTGAATTAATAATAAATTTTTTCTCAGTATTTTTTGATGAATAAATGTTCAAAAGAACAGCATTTATTTGAAAATAAATGTACTTTATACTGTCGCTTTGGATCAGTTTAATGTGCTTTGCTCAATATAAGTAGTGTGCATGAATATATATTCTCCAAACAATTTTATTTTATTTTTATTTTATTCTTAGCAGTGTGTATGAAAATGTACTCTCCAAACAATTATACTGTATTTTATTCTTGTTACAGAACAAGAAGAAGTTGCCAAAATAAAACACATGAGAGTCAAATATCCTTGCATGGAGGGTGTTGCTAGCACCAGCTTCTCTTTCTCAAATATTTACTTGAAATATTATGTAACAAATCACAAAACAGGTCACTGGCAGAAATAGGCGAACTTTTTGAAGTGGCATCACTGCTTACCTCTTTAATGGGTTCGTCGTCGTCGTCTGGATGATTGAGGCTTCTTGGCATGTGCCCCAAAGCTCCAAAGGTTTGATCCTCAGCTACGTCATAACCCAGTTCTCCTCCACTTCCCAACCTCATGCTTAGCTCTGAGGGTTCCTCCACATCTTCAAGACCTCCGCCTTCCTCAAGGAGCCCCACTTGAGCTGGAATGGAGACTCCAGTGTCAGGCTCCCTGTGGACCAGCCAGGCTTCCAGCTCCGCCGCTGGCACCTGTAGGCGGTCTAGAGAGCGGACCCAGTTCAGAACCCTGCGAGCTGTGAAGAACCCATCCAGATCTGTGCTTTTTGGGTGTAGGTTATATCCATCCAAGATGTTTCGAAGATTGTGGAACTGAGTCTGAGTTAGAGCTGAATTTGGGCCCAGAATGATTTCGGTTAAAGGGGGCAGGTAGGGATCCACGTCCACACGCATCCCAGCCAGACTGAGAAGAATAGCTACTTGGATCAGGCCCTCTGTGAGGTACTTCTTCAGGTCCGGCATGGCCCAAACTAGTCCCAAGAGCAAAGAACGAGCCTCGGTCGGTCTCAAACTGAATATGAGCGTGTTCGTGTCTGAGTAACCAGCTTTAGGATTTCAAAATTTCTCCATGAAGAAAACTTCAGCTTTCAATTTTATTTAGTTTATAGAAAAAGATCCTGCAACAAAAGAGATGAATGATATAAGAACGTAAGCTTAAGAACTTCTCAGTTAATGTAGCATATAGCCTATAATGATTTTATTTCACATAAAATAAAAATAAGAGATGTAAAACACTTAGAATGGTTTAAATGGAATTCATATTTTAGTCATAAAGGATAATGAGCAATAGCTAACATTGCTTACTGTGTACTATAATATGTTTCGAAGTAAATAAAGGTTTTGAAAGAAAACACTTGCTGATTTTTGTAATTAATAGTAAAGTTTACTAGCGATTTCCTAAGTAAAAACTATTTCAATACCAGGTTTCGTAACTGTAAAAGCGCAAAACATCATTATAGCTATAATAATTAGCTTATACAAGCTACGTATTAAACGCATTGTTAAGTTCCTGGCTTCTGATTGGTCAATGCAGCTTTCCAGCTGGCTGTCAAAATTTCCAACATCAATGAACAATGGTAGGGTGGACCCTAGAATATTCTGTTATCTTCAACACAACACTCAAGATCATAAACAGCAATCATCAACGCGTGACACTCCCGTTGACCCGCTTCTTTCCTCATAACCGGGCAACAGGCGACTGAGTCACCCCATGATGTAATCAAAACGTTTCTCATGAAATAAACACTAGTGTTTCATTACGGATAGAGTTTTGTATGTAATACAATTTTTTTTGCAAAACATGCTTTTCCCCTTTCATTCACACAGGTGACGATCAGGACGCGCAACACAAACATTACCCTGATAAACTACAACTTGGGATGCATTGAACATTTTTATGATTAATCCCGTTCAAATGAACAGCATAGACTGTACAGAGCTATTATATTCAACAACTCGCATATATATGTGCTCACAATATCTGAAGTTTATAAATGCTATGGATAATGAGACATTACCTTGTGTGCGGACAAGAGGTCTCGTATTCAGAAGACAGACTTGAGAGAGGGGTAGTCTTCTCGAATGATCTGATTCTGAATCACACAACTTCTCATGCTCTATAACAGTGCGCGAGAATATTTATATCTCAGGAGTGAGCGGTGGAAAGTATCGGTCTCCTCCCCACAGGACGTCACGTGACGAGACTTTCAGTTTTCTTTCGGCAGGAGTCAAGAGATGGCAGATTTCTCCAATAACACATCACATGTGTTTTCTAGAGCTTTTGTGTTTATCTTTGGACCATGACACTAGTGCCACGAAATAACTGACAGGAATAAAATGATACCTACTCTGAACTGTTTTTTTTATTTTACACATGTGCATATGGTGGATGATGGCAAATCACGCAATGTGCGGTAATATTTAAAGGGACAGTTGACCCAAAAATGAAAGTTCTGACATCATTTAGGCTACACACATCGTCCACTTGTTGCTAAATTTCTTCTGTGGAAAGCAAAAGAATGGGCTATATTTTGAAGAACATTGGTAAGCAAAATGTTGAAGGGATAGTTCACTCCAAAAAAATTAATTCTGTCATTAATTACTCACCCAAATGTTCCAAAAACATATAAGACCTTTGATCTTTGAACCGCAAAACTAAAAAAACAACAACAACAACAAAAAAAACTGTAAATGTGCATCGAAATCTGACAAGGAAAAGAATAAATTGTTGAATAAAGTTGTTATTTTTGTTTTCTTTGATCACAGAAAAGTAGCCTATTCTCTTAGCTTCAAAGTATTAACTTAAGGGTGAGTAAATTATTTATTTTGTAAAATTATTTTGTACATTTACTTTTGGCCGAACCATTTTTTAAGAAAAAAGAGGGACAGGTTTGCAATTAATTATTTTTATTATTATTTTTTGACATTTTAATGAGTGTATTTACAGTAAGCTGTGTGTAAGCAAGCTTTACCCCGATCCCTGAACCCTTTCAGCTTTGCTGCCCCCTGTCGCGCTGGTAAGAGGTGACGTTACATAATTCATTTGCTTACAGCAGCCGTTCATTATCTATTCATTGCATATCCTGTTGGTTCAAGACTTGAGGTTGGTGGCAGTCACGCGTAATGAAGCTACTCATTAGAGCAAATAACATGACGCCCAAATTTCATACTCAAGACTTCCCAAAGTGAGCAGCAGAGCCTAAGCGAGCGTGCGGTGGAAGCCGCCATTTTGGCTCCTGCACTGCAACGCTGCGGAAGCAGAACACTATGGTGGGTTTGAGCCAACATGGCGGCTATAGGGCTGTAGTTGCAGGCACGCCCCCTGTGAGTCAGAGGGTTTTAGGAGCGCTGCTGTAATGACAGCTCAAAGCTGTCCACGTCAACACTGTGCTACCACCATGGACTCCGCGGCTCTGGTAGGATATGCGTGCTATTTAAAAGCTGTTTTTAATTCCTTTACTCATTGTAAACGTTGAAATAGTAGATCGACTGGCTTTGATAGCTTGTAGGCAGTTTTTGTCTTTGACTCAACAGAAAAATGTTTTCGACAGCAGCTATTTACTCTTTATATTATTCTAAGCCTTAGCGTGCTAAGTTGAAACAATATTTTAAGAAACTCTACAGTTGTGAACTACTGAAAATATGTCGTGTCTGTTATTATAAACGCCCGTGCGTGCATTTTTTTTTCTCGCCAAAACGAAATTGTTGTGGCCAGAAACCGATCCAGTTTCTCTTTGCGAGCGAACGAAAATTGATGGTATCAAGCTATAAACGTTATTTTCCGATATTGTGATATTGTAATGTGTTCGTGCACCACGGGTTTGTTTATATTCTTTTTCCACTTGTGTTCGGTAAGTTTTTTCCGTCTACTCGTGGAAGATGTGAGTTTTCAAAGTGGGACGTGGATGCCACGTCCTCGACGCGTCTCTGCCGGAGCGGAGCTGCGCGGAGCGCGTGATTGATTCCACAGGTGGACACTTGGAGGAGATCAGCGATACTGCAGGCCATGGACGTTTTAATACTCTTATGAGTTGACTTATATGGATAACATCAGTAATAACTGTACATGATTAATGCTGTAGCTGTAGAAAAATAAGAACACCTCTGTTTGGCGGCGTTAGACTACGAAAGAAGTCCTTTTTCTAAACTTTTTATAGACAGTATAATTTCTTAATTATTTTAAGATTTTAAACACTATATAAGACGAAGAATGACACACTATGTATATATATATATATAGACATAGACATAGACATACACACACACACACATTTATTTACAGAAAACAGAAAAAAATTATTATTTACTATCCTAAAAATACAAGGCTTTGCATTGTTTACACAGAATCTTAACGAACACAAAAGCAGTCCTCATCCTTTCAACTTTCGATGACTATGCTGCATCATGTATTGTTTTATATATATATATATATATATATATATATATATATATATATGTGTGTATATGTATGTATAGCCTATAACATTATATAGTAGTGAAAGGGTCATTGATAACACTTTTAACCCCTTAAATGTCACTCACATTTTTGAACATAGACATTGAAGTGCATTATCCAAACTCAATTTTTATAATTCTTGAGCGAAAGAACATCGTAATGCATGTCTGATTTTAAAATGGGTTTCAAAAGATGAATTTTGAGATTTGAAGTTTCCAGTGGATATATAATTTCTTATGATTTCTAAAGCGTGATAGGGAAAAAGGCAACTAAGAAGACTTTCTGTGACAAAGGTCTGAACTCCTGCTATGATGTAGATTTTTTTATGTGCATTTTTGTCATAATTTTTTTTGAAAAAAAAGTGGTAAAATATCTTAGAGCTTTTCAGCGATATATAGTCATAAATAGATTAAGATTTAATTGTAGGCGTCCCACAGAGTGGACGGGTGACAGTTAATAAGAGTTTAATAGATAGATTTGCAGTGCAAGGTGTTACTGTTTCATTGTTGCTCCCTGAAGGTCCACACCGAGACAGGATTCTCTTGTATTCCAACCAGATGATCTGAAAAGATGAGCTGATATTTTTCTCCTTCTGTTCGCCTGGCTCAAGTTCTGTGATACACTCAGACTTTGAATCAGTGGTAGTCAGTGCATGACAGAACTTTGGCCCGGACGGACCCAGTCGAGTGAGAGCCAACAAACTCTTCTTCTTTCTCTTTTTATAGTATTTTCCTGTAATACTGTAGGCGTGGAACCGTATTATTTCAAGGGTGTATTTATGACATCTGAGATAGGAACAAAAGTGATGTTTAAAAATAGCGTTGATTTATTTTTCACCAGGAACCCTCGCTCTACACAGTGAAAGCTGTCTTCATCTTAGACAACGATGGAAACAGACTGCTTTCAAAGGTGCATAGACCCCATGTGCCCTTCTTAAATATTCTTTCTTATCATTGAAGATGAAATCATTCTTGCACTTTAGACGTTTGGGTTATTTTCAAAAACAATAACGAATATTCAATGAATTTTTGTGCTGCTTTATAATCAACACTTTATATCGATTGAGGTGCATACTCATGCTTCTGTAGAAATCTGAATTCAGACAGGGTTTAGCTTCAGCACTAATTAAACACACCTTCTGAAATTTTCAAAAGGGTAAGAAACGCACAAGCATGTTGTAGAACAGAATTGGAAATGAACTTTGCAACTCAACTCTGAAGGATCTCCTCTTTTACGTAGTCATTTTATGAAGAAAAAAACAAACATGTGCAGACATGAAAATGTGGAAATATGAGTTAAGCATTATGCATACATAGTCATGTCCTATAACAAATGGTCCCATTGCTGTTTCAGTACTATGATCCAGACCTCTATCCCTCAATGAAAGAGCAGAAGAATTTTGAAAAGAATGTCTTCAACAAAACACATAAAGCTGACAGTAAGTTCATTATTTAATCGCTCTTATTGTATGTTGCTTTGCACTAACCAAATGTTTTGCTTGTAGTGAGTAGACCTGATCGGCTGCTTTATGTTCCAACTCAATGCTTCATAGTAAATTCAAGGACGTTTTGAGATTTGATTGTGCCGATTAGGACCACAACCAAGTAAAATAATAAGCGTCCCAGATCATCCCCTGATCAAGTTACTAGTTTGCAGTGGTCATTAGAACTTGCATTTGCAAGCTTCCTCTGGGGTTTGCAGGTCAGATTACTGGAAAACTGGGTGGAGAACCTGTTCTAGAGTTCAGAAATGTTTCTGTCACTTGCCCTGTGGGGTGAAGGAGTATGACACCTGGACTACAAAACCACCCTGATCCTTTCATCTGCTAAGGTGTTAGCTGTTTCAACACGGTCAAAATACACACCTCTATTTGTCTCTTAAAGGTGAACCTGGAGAAATGTGAAACTGTCTGCTCCGTTTAAATTTCTTGAGTTTTCTGTTATTTTTCAGTCAGATATTCAGACATACTGAGATTTATCTAGGTAAAAAGGACCAAATATAGCTTCTGACATGCAATTGTTTCACTTCACATAAAACTTTCAGTAATCAGACACCGGTCCTTTTTAACACAGCGTCTCAAAGTCAAACACGGAACTGGGATCAGTTTATCTAGCACATATCAACAAAAAAAATGAAACTGGTCTTGAAGTAGCATTACAATAGTCTGTGATGTTTTTATTGTGCTGTATATTGCTTTCAGTCATTGTAGTCTCTGTGGTCTGACTTTGTCTGTCATGTTGATCATTAACTAAAGAAGTTGACTTTGATGAAAATAACTTTGATGTTGACATTATAGACTGTCACACAAAAAACAAAAAAAACAAACAAACGTATTTTTGTTAGATATAATATAGTTAAGTAATATCACACAAGCAAGAATATGTTTTCCCGAATATCAGCATGTGTGTGATCGCAAACATTGTTTTTGTTTTTTATACAACAAACAAGAAGTTAATACTGAGTTGCATTATAAACATAATATTGTCTGTTTTTTTCTTTATATTAAAAAAAAAAAAAGCTGAAGTGTTGAAGCACTGTGGTGTTTATTTCCTTGATGAATCTGTTTTGTGCTAATCATAAGTCATTGATTTAGTGATCCATTCATAAAGGCAGTCACTTTCTTTGTTTCTGAAGGAATCAGGCATTTTGTTCATGTCACGCATTAAGACATGAACTTGCCGCCACCTACTGGTTTTAGTTATATTCATTTATCCATGACAGGCCCAAACTAGCCAAGGTAAAAGCATAAAAACACATTTAACAAAATATTGTTTAATTATCATTACTGAAATATCACAAAGAAAATGTATTTCTGTACCTAAAAGTTTAAAAATAATATATATATATTGGTAAAAAATTGTTCTATACTTTTAATGTTTATCTGAATATACATTGGCGGATCTGAAAATGTATGTGTTCCTGTGTCACATAAATGGCAAACAGAGTGGGATATTGATGTCCATATTCATTATTCAATAAATGAATAAACTTAATGAAATCAGTCC
Organism: Enteromius mattozi; assembly: GCA_032359235.1. Lineage (NCBI taxonomy): Eukaryota > Metazoa > Chordata > Actinopteri > Cypriniformes > Cyprinidae > Enteromius > Enteromius mattozi. The sequence goes on along the minus strand of JAUMHE010000044.1, from coordinate 16,204,597 downwards.
CAATGTTGTAAAAAGTATTTTCTATCAGTTTTCTGACCGATGGGACCCGATTGTTTACCCGCTGTAGAATTGGTCATTCCAGGATGACACACAAGTTTTTAATACGAGGGGAAGATCCTCAAACATGTTTTCTCTGCCGAATCCCTTTATCTGTTAAGCATGTTTTATTAGATTGTGCTGGTTTCAACTCATTGAGAAAATTTTATTTTCCAGCTAACTCTTTTGAAGAGATTTTTTTAGTTAAGCCAAATACAGTTTTGAAGTATTTAGCAAAAATAAATGCTAAAAACATGATACAATTCAGCCATAATATTTCTGGAAATACACAGAAGCTGGAATGGCGTTAAACACAAGCAAACATAATAATAGATTTTTTTTAATGTACAAATAAATGGGAAATCTTGTTGATTTTATGTCATGTGGTTCCTTTCTGTGTGCCCAGATGAAATTGCCTTCGTAGAGGGAATGACGATAGTCTACAAGAGCAGCATAGACTTGTTATTCTATGTAGTTGGCAGCGCTCAGGAGAATGAGGTAAGTCCTGTATGCAGATGAGCTGGCCTGTGATTGGCTGACATGCTGCCCATACTCCAATCTTGTCACTTAATTTGCATGTGACAGCAGTTCTTTTTGACCCTTATGGAGAGCTGCTCAGTTTTATTACTATTTGAAATCTGTGTAATTTTGTTTGTCTAAGAGGATGCAGATATAACAAAAAGTCAGCTGTGTTTCATCTCGTTTCCTTTTTTATCTGTCTCTCTTTTCCTGTGTTTGTCTGATCTCAGCTCATGCTGATGGCGGTGCTGAACTGCTTGTTTGAGACTCTCAGTCAGATGTTGAGGTGAGTTCATGCTCAGATATACCATTACCGTTCAAAAGTTTGGGTTCAGTGGGATTTTATCTTTTTTTTTTTTTAAAGGAAATTAATACATTTGTATATTAAATATATATTAAAATATACATTTATTATTTATATTAAACAAAAGTGACAGTAAAAACAATTATATATTTCTGGTTTTAAATAAATGCAATTCTTTTGTGAATGCAGTTCAAGGAATTATGAACAAAATATATCGTAATATATTACGTTGCAAAACGCAAAAAGACTGGAGTACTGATGCTGAAAATTCAGCTTTGCATCACAGGAAGCAATTATTTGTTAAAAACAAAAGCTTTTCTTTTAATAATAATAATAATAATAATAACAATATTAAGTTCTAATATTCAGTCAAATAAATGCAGCCTAAGCATACTAGACTTCTATCAAAAACATAAAACAAACCTTACCAGCTTGGTTTTATATGAAATCTGAGGCAGCGATATTCAGGCAACACTGTATAATTTAACAACAGTTCCATTCTGACACTATGTGCAGTTCTAGCTGCCTATAGACTAATTCATGTCAGAAATTCCCAGAATTCTTGGCATCAAGCCTCCTGTGGTAACCACAGAAACTGGTGAAGTTCAGAACGGGATGTTACAGAAGAACACTTGTGTGCTCAGATGTCTGGTTCTTCTCCAACAGGAAGAATGTGGAGAAAAGGACTCTGCTGGATAATATGGATGGAGTGTTCCTAGTGGTGGATGAAATCATCGATGGAGGGTGAGTGATACATTATTCTTTTTTATTTCTCTTTTCAAATTTACCCTATTTTTTAGTCACAGTAACCTTCAGAAATCATTCTGATATGATGCTCAGGAAACATTTCTTATCACTATTAATGTTGCCTTATGTGGCCTTAACTACTATATACCTACATCAAAAAATAAGTACTTATTGGGTAAATATAGTATTGCAAAACACTTTTGCTGCTATTGAGGTGGGATACGAGTAAGGTTCGGGACAGTTTTGGTGGTATGGGTAAGTTTAAGGTTGAGTTAAAGTGTAAGGATTGGGTCAATAATCATAAATCTAATAACAGAAATTAATTAACTACATATGTGTAAGTATATGCAAATGATTCATTTAAATGGAAGTACATAGTAGGTAAAGCCACCTAATATAAAGTGGGACCATATTGTGCTAGTTCACCCAAAAATTAAAATTCTGTCATTTAATTATTCATCCTCATGTCTTCTAAACCCATAAGACCTTCATTTATCTTTGTAACACAATTCAAGATATTTTTAATAAAATGCAATAACTTTTTATCATCTCTTAAATATTTCGAAGCTGAAATATATGAAACATATGTCATATGACATGTTTGCAGGGTGATTCTGGAGAGTGACCCCCAGCAGGTCATTGAAAAGGTCAACTACAGGGTAAGAGACTCTATATAGAGCAGATATCACTGTGTAATGAACTGACAGTGTTTGTTTCCTGTATTTACGGGTTCTGCTCTGACATCTTGTTATTAAACCCCAGACAGTTGTCAGATGTGACAACACTACTGCAAGTCAGCAGTTTCTAGCTTGCTTTTTTACCCACTGCTTCCTGTCTTTATAATTACCTCGGCACATCATTTCAGCTTGACAGGAAGCTGCCCTTTTTTTGTCCAGTTTGTGGTTTTTATTTTGAATGTGTATGTGAAAAAGAGGGATAAAGGGAAGATTCTATTCTGTTATTCTATAAGTAATGTGTCCCACTCTCTCTCACACACACACACATAGACTAAATGTCCCCTCTCTTGCCCTGTCAGTCTTCAGAGCAAGCGTATGGCTTCGTCCTTTTTGATTACATCACTGGTAACGTGGAGGGCCAAGGAGAGAGACGGCAGCTACTGTAGCTCTCCTTCCCTCCCTTCTCTCTCTCCCTCCGATTTCAAGCGGGATAGAGACGAGAGAGAGGGACGAGGGCCAGAGAGTGGGCAGGTAACTGCATGGCATGCACAAGTGTGTGTGAGGCTCACAAGAGGAACAGCTGTAACCCAGGCGGGCGATCAATATTAAGAAAACGTCTCGCTGACATCCGACCATAAACCTTTCCCTGCGTAGTGGGAGACACTGAGTCACATCTTTGAGTTACGCTCACATAAACTCACTCAATCAATGACCGGGCATGATTTCTGCACAGCTGACCTCAGTCCATGCTTCTGATTTATGCTGTTATGAGTTATTTTTTACTCCTGTGCAAGGGGGAAGACGTTTTAAATACATTACAAAATAGAATACAAATAGATAGTACCGTTAAATGAATATTTAAATTATATCTAAAATTGCAGGCAAATGTATATTGTCAATATATACTTTATTATTAATTCATTGTAGCAGCTGGGGCACATTTTATCTTTTAGATGATTTCCAGATTGCTCCAGTACATTGGTCGACCGATGTATGCATTTTAATGTTTTTTTTTTTTTTTATTAAAAATATTAATAAATTGTATATAATATTTTTTTATTAGTAGAAATTGCAATGTACTGAATGTGAATACAGTACACTTGTCATCTGTGGGAATGATCAACCTTAAATAACATTTAAAAAATACAACAAAAATGCAAATCTCTGACAAATGTATCTTAAAGTGTCTTATTTAATTAATAGTTATATATATATATATAATATATTATATATATATATATATGTGTGTGTTATTTAGACTCAGTTTTAGTGATTTACTTGTTCTGGTGTAGAGATCGACCAGTATGGACTTTAATATAATTATCTATACAGAAACTGATAAGTCCAACATATACATAATAAATTTATTCAAAAGCATACATGCATATATAATATTAACAAAACATTTGCTTAAATGAAAACAAAACAACAAAAAAAAGTTTAGTATCCATTATCAAGTCTGTCGAAGATCATATTAAGTCAAGCTAACACTTTTTACCTGGAAAAGCTGGCATTGTTGTGAACCAATGACATTAATCTCAATCAGAATTGCAGAACATTTGCTATTATTACTTCAAATGTTTTCTGTGTATTCGTGCTACAGCTTTGAGACATTGTTTTTGGCAGTTAGTGATGTTTAACAATAGTAGCAGTTGAGTGCGGTGTGTTGTTGACCTTTAACCTTCACTTTGACATACAGTAACCATTTCAAACAAATTGCATGATATGTCTGGCTTGGTTAGTTGATTTATGTTAGTTAGTTATTATTTTAATCATAATTTATCTTTATTTTTGGTTGTTTTACAGGCAGATGACAACCCATTATCAGAACAGAGTGTGGCACAGGTACTGAACACATAAAAAGAAGGCAAACACTGATTCCCTTCGTTTAACGTCTTTAATCATGAAACATTTGTAAAGCTCAAAACCTGTTAAATAGGTCTGATATGTTTGGCTTTTTGTCTAACCATCAACGCCTGCACTGATTTAAGTCCCGCTCTAACCTTTGCCACTAACTCTAACCTTGACAGCACATCACTGAAAAACTGGCTCTCACCTCTAATGTAAGTGCATGAATACACACACATGTGCTACTGGACACCCTCATATATAAATACCTATTGAAGACATGTGTATTGAAGCTTTTAAAAAAGGTTATTTTGGGTGAATCTTTTTAAACCTTATAAGACAGGTGTATTACAACAGAGGTGTAACATCATAGATAATGGACTGAAACTAATCTAAAGTGAAGTTTAATTGCGAAAGAGTTCTCACAGTAGTTAGAAGCGATAGTTAAGAAACTCAGATTGTAATTTTGTGGTCTTCAGATGCCCCCTTGTGGCCATAATATGAAATTGTTAGTGCGGCTCTAATATACCCAGCTGTCAGGAAATATTCCCAGAACTTTCTGGAAAGACTCTCTCAAGGATATGAACAAATGTTCTTCCAGTAACCTTAAAAGAACGTTTGTTTAATGTTATCTGGTCTTCAATAATGTTCTCAAAACGTTAGCACAATACGTTATAGATCTCATTATTCAGCCTAGGTCTTGTTTTATTCAAAAGTAACATTCCCATGATGCTTGCAAAATGATAGAATTGAATGTTCCTTTAAGGTTCACATGAGGATTGATTTATTTATCTATTATGTTTTTTTGTTTGTTTGTTTTTTTAAATCTGAGTGCTGTGGGGACATTGAAAGAGCATTCTTTTTTTTAACTATATTATATGTGTGTGTGGGTTTATGTGGTTTATGAGGACACAAATTTGTATAATGACATGCGTATATGACATAGGTATTACAATATGTAGGTGTTTTATGAGGACATTTTCAGTGTCCCTGTAATTCAAAAGGCTTAAAAA
>JAUMHE010000044.1:16168435-16199353 GCA_032359235.1 Enteromius mattozi | reverse complement strand
GGACAATACCACATACAGTCTGTACAGTATAAAAACCATTACGCCTATGGAGAGTCCCCATAAATCACAAAAACCAATGTGTGTGTGTGTGTTTAAATTGTGCTTTTCAACTATATTGCCTTGCTTCAGCGTGGAATTATTATTAATACTCACAATATATGCAAGAAATATTAAATGCATCCCAAAATCATGTTATATTAACTGATTAATAATTACTTACATTATTTCTCATTGAATTGCATATGTGGAGTAATTGTGTTTTGGGTTGATCTGACTAAACTTGTTTTATTTTTCAGGTGTTACAGTCAGCAAAGGAGCAGATCAAGTGGTCAATTCTAAAATAACATTTTCCATCACCTCTGAAGGAATCTGTAAATTAATTGCAAGGGAATTTAATGTTTTATTTTTAATGAGTTGTAATTTAATTAATTATTGAAGTAGTGTACATGGGTAGTTGCATCTCATGTGTAGTGCTGATATAGGCTATTTATATTTATTTGTCAAAGAGTAAATTAGATCATTTGTGGGTTTTTTTTTTTTGTATGTTATAAAGAGGCATATTTGCTCACTGGCCTCTGTACCAAATCTCAGCCAATACATACCTGTCTATGTCCAAAGCAGCTTTAAAGGAATTGCAATTCGTTGATATGTTGCTGTTCTGTTGAGAGGAGGTACAGCTATGTTTTCTTTTAACATAGCCTCTTAAATGGTCATATCAGAAATGTATTGTCTAAACTTGTCTTTTCAGTTTTGGTATTTTTGTTTTGCTTTACAACCTGTTGTCAAAAAATAATTGACAAAGTTCTGTTACACTAGGCCTATATATAACTAAATATTTAGCTATATATGAGTGTGTTTTTTTATGAGGAAAGGGCAATATTATGAAATCGATATGAGTCAGTTATAGGCACTAATATTATGATATAGTCCGTTATAATAATATTAAGTGTCTGACATGGCGCAACTACATGTACGGTAGTTTAGAAGTATAAAAGTAGCATTAAAAGGGTTGATGTAAAATTCAAAGACTTAAAAAAAAATTCTTTTGTTTTGGGTATGGTATACAAAATAAGAATGAAGTAACATTTCCATATATTTTATTTTCTAATAAAATGAACTGTGTGTAGTATGTTGTTTATTTTTTAAAACCGTGTTTTCAGGAAATAATTATGCACAAAAATGTCACTTGAAACTAATAAATGTTGTTTCTTTAGTATTTGTTGTTTAGTTGTTTATTTGTAGGCTAATTGTTTCAGTTTTTCGAGACCAAATAACAATACGACAATGATGCTGATTCTCTATTGGTGAGAGAACGGCGAATGCCGACCAATCGGATTTGTTCTTCAATGAATATTCTTGCATAAATACGAATATACTTAATAGTAATAAAAAAGAGGGTGTGGCTTGGAATGCCATTGGATGCCGTAGGCCAATGGAAATCTGGAAGCCGAGGCTCCGCCTACACGACTGAACCAAAGGGCTGCTGCTGAGGACTGGTCGAAACGTGACTGGTCGAAGATATTCAAGCTGGGTGTTGACTTTTGAAAGCGGGAGTGAACCTCAACACCCAATCACATTCACTCTCTCTTTTTGGCGTATTATGTAGACAGCCGAAGCCAGCCAAAACGGACCTGTTACCACTAGTTTAAATAAAACATCATAACCAGTAAATTTACCCAGATGTTTTGCTTAAAACGTTTAGAAGTTACATTTAGGCTAGTTGTTTATTTTTTGTGAAAATAATTTTTAGAGCTAAAATAACAGCAAATAACATAACGCATAGCCCATCATATTACAGTCCGCAATAAATAAGGCTATCAAAAAGTAAGCACCTTTTAAACAGAAGCCTAAAGATGAAAATGTACGCAAAGCCCACATTAGATTCCGTTCTTATATCATTATATTTAATTATATTCTTATCAGTATTAGGTGATCACATCGAATAATAATAATAGCCTAATAATAATAAATAAAAATAACAATCACTGACACCACGAAAAAGCAAACCATTTTCACCATGCATAAAACATGAAAAATAACCAGGGTTTCCCAAAATCATCGTAAGCTTAAGCTTTTGGGAAACGCAGCCCAGAACGGTTTGTAGTACTAAAATAAGTATAGCCTATGTTATAGAATTTATTGTAAAATAAAGCTTCTGGTGATTTCGTATTTTTCACTGAAAAATAAAGCACTAAAATGACTTTGGATTCAACATCATTATTATTTTACACCAGCATCATTTTCAGTCATTTTCTACTCTACTTTGCTTTTTTCTTTTTTATTATTATTATTATTATATTTTAGATTTCGGCAAGCTATTTAAAAAAATCTGTTAGGTCTAGGCTTTTTAAAAATGTTGCTATAGATTTAGCTAAAAATGCGCGAGTTATTAACGTTTTTTAATTTAAAATGTTATTTTTAATTACGGCATGCACCGATTTATATCGAAAGAAACGGCGATAAGAGAAAGCGTGAGGCACGTGACGTGGACGAGTTGATCTGACGACGGACCAGAACCAGATAACACTGCTACTTTCTCTCATGACTTGTTACTGTCTTCATTTCCCTGCGATAATAATTGCCTTCATGATCTCCTACTACTGTGTTTAGTTTGTAGCTACCTCCACATAATTTTTAGCCTGTTTATTTTTGCATTTTGTTTGTCTGTCTCTTTATTTATAGGCAATACTAGAGAGAGAGAGAGAGATAAATCATGTATTTTGTGAAATAGAAAAACAAATAAATAAAACTGAATGTTAAAAATAAGTAAGAAATTATGAAAAAGGGGAACCCCAACAAAATATAGCTATACTCCTATTACCTATCACTATCACCATTAATGTTGTTCTTGTATTCTTCTTGTTATGCGATTTGTGCCTTAGTAATCATCATTTATGAGTTATTTCTCATGGAGAAAATTCACATGCAGGTATTGTTTTAAACAGTTTACAAGATATCCCTTCAAAGTCACAAAAAAATGTATTTTATTTTCAGGCTATATTGTGATATAATATATTGTGTATATATTGTGATAGGCTACACTTAAAGATAGAAAGATGGGAACGAATGTTTGAAATTGGGGAAAATAGCTAATACTGTCACTGAATGTGTTTTCTCAGAAGCACAAATATTTTACAGATGTTGACTTTCATCCCTGATCGCCAGGAGCTGTGAATGGTTGTCGTTATCGCCATCCAGTGGACAAATGGAAATCTACACTGGATACTTCAAAAAGCCAGAGTCTCAGCTTCTAAAGGCCGAGTCACACTGCACGATTTTGGCTGTCTGCGACAGGCGTTTGTGCTCAGTGTAAATGAAATATGCTATAGCCTGTTGAACACAACAGAAGATACGCCTATATTAACAGTTGCTGGTAGCCATTGACCTTCAAAGTATGGAATAATGGAGGTCAATGGATTCCAGCAACTGTTTGGTTACCAAAATTCTTCAAAATATCTTCTTTTATGTTCACCAGAAGGAAGAAACATACAGTTTAAGCAAATGATGACAGTATTTTCATTTTTGTGTGAGCTATCCCTTTAAACCTAAAGCCTAAGATGGTTTCTGGTCTAATTTGGTAATCTGTTGGCGGGGTATAGAGGTTAAACAAGGCCAGAATGAGAAATTAGACCAGCGTGGCCAGGATGTGAGACCATCTAAAACCAGCTAGGACCAGCAAACAAGCATTTCTTTGCAGCATCCTTTTCCCCAAACATATCATGGATGTATTTTTAACCCTTGTAGGAATCTGTCACTGGCATCATGTTTCCTGCATGTAATTATACAGAGAGGGGTCATAAAGCGAACACACACACATGTGTCGCTGCATCTTCACATCCTCAGGAAATGTGTTTTTAAGAGAGTAGCGGGTGTTAACAGATTTTAGATCGCTTGCAGCTGCTCTCACAAAGTGCTTCAAAGTGAAGAAGCGCTGGATAAAAGAACGCCACTTCATCTGTCACAGACCTCTTCATGGGATAGAGACACGCAACGCTGTGGGCTCTTCCCGAAATACAGCCCTCCACGAGGTCACAACTGCACGCTAATTTCCTCAAGGACTTAACCTTGAGAAGATTTGTCTACATATTTTTCATTTTCTGCCATGAGAAAACTGACCTTGTTTTCCATCTGCTGAGAACTTTATTGACGTGATGAAAGACAAACTTATGCATAAATGACATAAAGCTGTAGGCATTCATGAAGTCAAACAAATGATTTTATGTAAGCTCTATCACTTACTCATAATTCAAGCATAGAGCTGGAACGCTGAAGGACTTACAGATCCATTAACACAATAGGAGAATGAGGATTCAGACTGACAGCTGTCAGTCAAATGTGACAGCCATACCAAAGACATTCCTTGTTTTTTACATTTTACTTTAGGAATAATGCAAAGAAAGACTGGCCTAGAAATCCTATTATTTATTGACAATATTAGCCTATGTATATAAAGAATAATATTCATTATTGGTATTTCACCCTCAAACATTATCACCAAAACTGGCCTGTTATTCTATATTATATTATAGCCTTTTATATTTGTGTGAATTGTATTAATTAATGTATTAATATATATCTATATATATGTGTGTGGGGGGGGGGGGGTGGACCACAAAACCAGGCATAAAGGTCAATTCTTGAGTAATCATCTGAAAGCTGAATAAAAACTTTTTTGCCAAGATACAGCTATTTGAATATCTGAAATCTGAGGGTGCAAAAAAATCAAAACTTTGAGAAAATAACTTTTAAAGTTGTCCAAATTAAGCTTTTAGGAATCCGTATAACTAATCAGAAATTATATATATGTATATATATATACACACACACATATACATACATATTTACATACTAAGATCTATATATCTATATCTATCTATCTATCTATATCTATATATATATATATATTAAACCCAGTAAACACAATTCTGTTCAACAGAAGCATCTTATTAAGTAATAAATTAAGTCAATCACATTTCATGGTGTATAAAGATGAGCTTTAAGACAGATACAAGCATATAATATTGATTAAAATGTCAAGCTGACTCTATAAATCAATGAATCATAAGGGGGTTCAGTTCTCAAACACTGATTGGTCATATGGTCACCCATAATTGGGCATAAGTGGCATCTGGGAAGTACAGACAATGTGGATTTTGTTTTACATCACAGGAGCCAGTTGGCATATGGTGAGACCTTTGAACTGTTCCTCATATTTCACTTATTGGCACAAGTGTCATGGTTGACAAGGGGGAAATCATACTGCTAGTCTGTTCGGAATCAGTTACGGATAACAGGAAGAGCGAGAGTTCATGTGAAAGAGTGTGGCAGTTTTAACCTTTTTTAGACATGTTGACCAATAGTGATTAAAGTACAGGACACAATAATGAAAGTTTTGTCTGTTCTGGGTGTTTGTATTCGTGTGTATTGTGCATGCGATGATTGCGACGGCAATTCTGCCACAGTTGTGTAATCTGAAAATATTCCTCTGTGTTCAGTTGCAGAAGTTAAAATCCATAATCACCGAAGAGCAGCACAAATCATTAAAGTCTAACCTCGCTCACATTTTCAGTCAAATCATGGAGCACAGCGAGGGGTTGCTGCATATATAGGCCATGGAGTGAAGAAGCTGAGCGTGATTGGTTGGCAGCTGTTTAGCATACTCTCCCTGATTGGCTAAGGAGCTGACAATGATGGATTGGTTCTTTGCTGATTGGTTCCTCTAAAAAATGACGTTCTCAAATGCAGGGCAGGGCTAAACTGATGGGGTGTGGCTAATTTAATGCGTTCTGTCAATCATAGCAGGCACTCCACACAAAAAGAAAGTGTTAACAATTTTTATTAACATTCTTCTTGTTTAAAACACATGTACTACTATATTTATAATCTAAACTATGGATTATCAATTCAACACTTTTGTAGAAAAGAGAAGTATTTCATGCAGGCCAAACTTACACACATTTTCACTTTTTATCTACTGAACAATTTAACATTTTCTGTATTTACCACAGTGGTATTAAACATAAATATGAAAACAAAAAATCAAATGGTTAAAAGTAAAGTTAAAATAACTGATGAAAACCTATTTTTCAAGCTATAGCTAACAAATAATAAATCAAGTGTTCGTGAGATTCATGTTCCTGGCATGTTCCTCTAGAATATTAACTTATTACTCAAACTGCTGAAAGAAACAAGTATGAAATTAACTATTTTAATCATCCGTTTCTTGGAAGAACTGAAGAGTGTGGTGTATTTTGGAGGCCTGTGTTATTTAACTATCAGGGTCCTTTCCTTAAGTATTGTACCAAATTACACCGCGCTGTCACATGGACTTAAAATCATGTTAAAATATGTGTTGGGCTGGATCTCGAGATCTCATGAAATGAATCCATCCATGAAGCCAGGCGCTTCCAAGCAGACCCAACGCCGTATGGAAGGCCTGAGCTCATGGAGAGACGCCATTTTGTCTCCTGTTTCTCGTCAGGTCGCCTGCCAACTCCGCGTCACCCAATCAGGGCGCCCAGAGGAACACATGGTCCGCGGGGCTCCTCAATAACCTCGCGTGCCGCACGCCCCATTTCAAATAAACACCCGGGTCCACTTGGCGCGGCGAGACCCACCATCTGCCCAAACAGAGCAGGCGGAAAATAAATGCCGCGCTCCTAAACAAATAAACCTTCGCGCCATTCAGAACGCGCGGGACTGAAGCGCGGGATAAAATACGATTTATCCTCGCGAATGGTAAACACGGCGACAGGGCTCTGAATATATGAGGAGACCCGTGCGATGGAGAGGTTTCACAGAGTGTATAGTCAACAGGAAAGTAATCAAGGGAAAAGTGTAGGCGAAGTCGTTTGGAGAAATAAATGATAAGGTTTTCAGGCAGAGAGCCACAGTGGGCTCCACTTATATGTCAAACGTCAAAGCCCAATTTGCTAGAAGATGGCAACAATATCCACCTAGAGAAAAATATTATTTTAAATGTTTTACCAAAAAATGGTAACCTGACAGTGTTGAATAATTGGATTTCATAATGTAGCGTAAATATTTATTTTATTTGACATAACTCTCAAAATGTATTTGGTTGGTGTAACCTATCAGCTGAATAATACACAGAATAAATTTAGATCTTATCACATGAATCATAATTTTCCTTTTACTTTGCAGGTTCTGTAAGGGAATCTGTCATTGAATTTGTCAAAGGATTTCTCAAAATAGGCCCACTATGTTAGCTTGGAGTAAGTCTATGTTTGTAACCTTTTGTTGCAGGTTTTACTAAAAAGGCCAAAAATATACAAAACTACCATCCTCATCCTCATCATCATCAAGACTAGTCTCTTGATCTTTCCAACCCCAATGCATTTGAATGTGACAGTCACGTTCTAGGCTACTTGTTATTAAAGTTCATAGTGGAATGAAGGGTCTTCTGACAAGCTTGGGGAGGTATAGCATTAGCCTACTATTGTTTTTATACTCTGACGATAGCAGATGTTTGTTAACAAAATTTATTACAGTTTCAACAAAATATTTGTATAATTTTTAAACAGAATTGTCTTCATAATGTGCTTTCTTTCTGTCTGTGCACCAAAATCAGCGTATTAAAATTATTTCTGAAAGATCACATGAGTAGGCTATTTTTGTTGTTATGAAATTGCTTTTTAAAAAATGTGCTTGAGGAAAAAGTACAGCTATTAATCATATAGAATGCTTTTTATGAGCAAGTAATGTTAAGAAAAGTTGGATTCATTAAAAAAAGTTGAATTTATTTTTTTCATTATAATCATTGTCACATAATGTAAATCATTGCTTTAACATGTACATTGTTTTTTGCTTAAATTAATACATGATGTACCTAACTGCATGAGTTGTATTATCTTAACTGTCATTTCTCTCATATGAACATATCAGCTACTAAAATGCAGGTAGAAACAAAGCTGCTTATGTTGGAAAAACTGCTTTAAAAAAAAGAAATATTTCACTGATATTACTCATAAAATCTGTGCTATATTATTGTTGTTTTTACAGTGAGTTTGCGCATCAACCTTACATCCAGCAGAGGGCGAGGCAGCATCACGATAAGTATCCTCCAAAAGAGGTTGTGAGGCCTTTTTCCAAATTTCTGAACCAAATTTTAAACCACCTCATATGTACGCTGTGTGCTCCTGGCCTTGCCTTGTGTTTTAGGTTATCCATGAATTTACAAGAATCTGAGAAACGTTACTTCTTCAGTCACTCTATTAATTGTTATATCCTTTGGAAGCATGGTAAAACATCATGAGATGGACTGGATTACTGAGAGTTGTATCACATGCTCATATCTTACGATGACAAGATTTTATAATAACATTTAATAAATAATAATATGCATGAATTAAAGAGGCTGATTTGTTAAGCTATATATTTTATTTAAACGAAAGGGCATAAAGTCTTTCTTCCTCACTCTCTCTCACTTTCTCTCTCTCTCACTCTCTCAAACTCCAGGGCGGAGAATGAGATGATTGGCTGTCTTTGCATTCCGTCATGCAAAAGGCAGGGCCGTCACAGAAATCTGTCCTTTTAGGGACATAATTGAGGCGGGCAGGATGGCATGTGTGGGCGTGATAGGGCGATTGTGTCAGGGAAAGCAAGATTGACAGGAGTGACAGCTCCATTTATTGGCTGCTAGAGTCTAGTCAGCAAAAGGGCATTCAGGGCCACCGGCTGGCTCTGCTGGCGGCCTGTGCAGTCGGCGCCTGGTGAGTAAGCATTTAGACAGCAGCCCTCACCGCTGCAATGCATGGGAGAAATATCTCTGTCAACACTGACTGTGATCTTTGACGGTGCCTCTAAAGAGGAAGGTCATACATATGAATGCAATCTCTGTCACAGACTTTTTCACACACACTCTCGCACATAAACACACACACAAAACCAAGCCAGACATAAATTGTACATAATGCCATGTTGTCAAAGTCCCTTGGCACAAAGATTCAGCAGTAAATACCCTTGAATAAAGGTTCAGAATCCTGACCCTGGAAACACGTCACTGAAATTTTCTCAGCACAGCTTTTGAATGTTGTCTTAGTGGGACAATTACAGCTTTAACACATTGGCTGTAATGCAGTTTCATGTTTGCTGTTTTATATTCTTGACGAATGTAAAGTTGAGATGATCCTTCAAAAATCTATTGACATTATTATCTACTTTTGGTTTTTCTTTGTTTATTTCCAGTAATGCATGAAGCCCTGGAATCATAGTAAACAGCATCTCTAGTACTTCAGGAATTTGATCCAACATGGAGGATGAAGAGACTTCTCCTGGTGAGTTCTGGGAACTCTGTGTATGTGATTTCTGATAAAATAATCCAGCAGTTGTAACTTTGGTCAAAAGTCCCCTGTACTTGTTGCACTTGGCTAATGAGTGCCTTTGACAATATTTAACTCACAATTTTGGCTTCTTTGCACATGTAAACATTCACACACAGGCGCAGATATACACATCAAACAAAAATCATTCCTTTATATATGTTTGCATAACCTTTCCATCAAACAAAGGTGAAAGAAAACAAACACTCTCCAAAGGAAATGTCCTCCTAAAGGAAACACGCTCACTTGGTGTTACAGCGCGTTTTGGTACTAAAATATTTGTGTTTCGTTTTTTTAGAAACATCAACGTCCAGTTGAAACTGGTGTGAAAACTGGTGATGTTTCGAAACCCTCAAAACTGAAGAAGCAATACACTTTATGGATGACGTAAGTATTTCAAACCAACTGCCATAGTTATTAGTCAGTATTAAATCGGAAAGGTTTCACACCTCCATTGCAGGCCTGAGACGCACTGTCCTTCAGACTAATAAAAGGAGGCGATTCATGTACTTAGAAAGGGCCACAGAAAGTACCACCTAATATCCTAAAGCTGTCATGCTCAGAGAATCACTTAATAAGGCACATAATCGTAAGAGGCGGCCAAGACCTCGGATGACACTAAATCAATTGGCAGACGGTAACTCCTCAGGCGGCCCACGGTACCTAAGCTCTGAGTTATGACTTTTGGGGTGCCCCAGGGCTCAATACCCGGCCCACTCACACTTCTCTCCGTCCCAACTTTACCCTCCGGACTTAATTCATTTTTCCCTTGCTGGATCTGACAGGTTGCGTGTTACTTGGCGCCTCTCAAGTCGCCGGGCCAGCAGTATGATTAAGGGAGATGGAGTAGGATTAATGGAAAAGTACAGGAACGGCAAGGAACGGTGTTGACCTAGAGGGAAGAACCTTACGCTAATTCTTAACATGCCATTTGTTTCTGGCAACAAAAGATAAAAGGTTATATGTCTCAAGAAACCGTAAGTACGTCAGAAGTGTTTATTTGGTTTGTCCAGGCGTATATTGAAACAGTTGTTTGCGAAGGAAATTGAAATTATAGTACTGCATAACCAAGCTATTTGCTGTGGAGGTCTTGCTTAATCATTTCCATAGCTCATGTTGTCTTTGGTGTCAATTCCCATCTGCAGATGATGCCGCTAAAGGATGAATGACAATCAGATGTTAGTTGTTTTTGAACCGAGCTGGAGAGTGCTTTCGTACAGTAATCATGAGAAAATGCCACGCAGAGAATTGCTTTCGCCACAAAGAACGCTTAATCCTTGTCACTTCTCCATCTTTACCAACATGCATTTCACTGGCAAGCCATTGTTCGGTTTGTGCTCATCCCGACAAGAAGACGTTAAACGCCAGTGGAGCTTTTCCAGGTTAGCTTCCCACATTCTACTCACTAATCAAGAGCTGCCTCGCAATAACGATAAATCTCTCATTTTGACATGCGGCATAAATAAAGCAAACAGGCCTCGGTTTGATTACCCAGACTCCCCGTGAACAGACGGGCATTTGAGTGGCTCTGCTATTTATCAACCTGGATCTCCCTTCCTCTCAATCTCTCCAGCACTCAAAAAACGCCGTCACTGATTGCGTTTAATGTCTAACACATGGCCTGGCCAAGCATTCCCACTGCTGCCCGGGGAGGTGTTTGGACTGATTAAGAGAACTGTTTTTGCGGCCAAAGTCTTGGGTTGTGAAACCGAAAGGTTTGGCAACGCGGCAGAATTTCGGGTGTAGCTCTGGGGATTCGAATGCGGCTGCCTCTGTGGTGAGCGGACAGAGTTTCTACTCTCGGAATCTTCCAGAAGCATCCAAACGGGGAAGAAATGGCGTATAGCAGCAATTACTTACTATCCTGAGGAGTGTTTCTCACTTCAGTGCCTCACCTTTCTCTCTCTCTCTCTCTCTCTCTCTCTCTTGCTCTCACTCTTTCTTTTTCTCCTTCATCCATACAGCACTTCTCCCTCTTTGCCGGCTGCCTGGGGTCACATTTAACCTGGAAGTGCTCTGATTGGGCCGAGGGTCACTTCACGGGCCCCCAAATTGCTTGCACCCATCCGTCACTGTCAGGCCATTATTAGTGCTATTATCATCAAAGTCACAGTCTGAATTATAGCGCATGCAAAAGCTGCGCCGCTCGGACTTAACGGCGACCTGAGCCAGGATGACAGCGAAAAGGGTTGAGACCTTACCGATGACATCACTCTAATCCCTAAAAGGCAGAAAAGGCTGACGCTGAACAGAACCGTGTTCTGGGAGAAAGTTTGTGGGTTGTACAGCTTCATGTCGTCTTTAAACTCTCCGATTCATGTTAACAGACGACATTAGGCCAGATCTGGATCTGCCTGCTGATTTGTGAGCAGTATAAAGTCAAAAAGGTCTTGTTTCTTGAGACAAATGCGAGGAGTTAGATGTTGGTAGTTAATGAGAAGCAACATTTGACACGTGGGAAAGTTTTCTTATGTTCATTAACTTAGCAGCAGGTGCTGTTAGACAAAGAAGCATACAAAAGAGGAGTGTTACAACATGAGTGTATAATTCTAAGACTGAATTAAGAAAAATATAGAGTTCACCCTAAAATTATAAAATTCTGTTATCATTTACTTACCTTTATGTCATTGCAAACCTGTATGACCTGTATGAAGTTATGTTGCTAACCAAACAGTTTCAGTTGACATTAACTTAAATTGTTTTTCAATTTTGTTCATACAATGGAAGACATTGGGACCTGAAATTGTTTGGTTACCCAAATTCTTCAAAATATTAAAGAGGATATTTTGAAGAATGTTAGTAACCAAATGGTTTTGATTCCCATTGACTTTCATTGTATTTTTTGACCATACAATGGAAGTCAATGGGAACCAAACTTGTTTGTTTGCCAGCATTCTTCAAAATATCTATTTTCCACAAAAGAAAGAAGTCACACAGGTTTGGACCCATATAGGTGGGTGAATTTTTTTATTTTTATTTTTGGGTGAATTATACCTTTAAGTGTTCAAAAAGAGTTTTGTGTGTGTGTGTGTCTGTTTGGTTTTTCAGCTCATTCAACCATCAAGGTAAGATGTGAAAGTAAATGACGTTGTACTGCATCTGATTTGAGATAATGAATTTAAATATAAAGAAACTATATTGTATATGAATGGACACTGGATGTGAATGCTGGATTTGAACACTTGCATCTTAAAGGGGAAGTGTAGCATTTCTAAACCACAAAGAACTGCAAAACTCGTGATGTTTTTTGACTCATTTGTGTCTGTGCACTAAACCATAATAGAAGATGATATCTAAACATCCAAATGGACAAATATAACACATTTAATCTTCAAAAAAGAGAGATCTAGTTAAAAAAATCTGGCTTTCCCCTTCAAAGGGTTGCAAAACCCCCTGTTCGGCACTCCTTCACATTCAGTGCTGCCCTGGACACAGAATGGCCTGCATTGTTTTGTACTCATGTGTCAGTCTATGTTGTCTCTTTGCGACAGATCTTAAGGCAGCGCTGTTGTCCTTTTAAATTAAGCTTCTCCATATGCATGAGCGGAGGGGGGGAGAGAACATTGGCAACGGAGGAAAGAAGTGCCATGGCGGGGAGTCTAATCAAGTGACAGACTGCTGAGCGAGCTAAAAACACGAGCTGTCCATCAGCGATAGGTGAGTGTGAGAAACCATGCAGGCTCGCATGCAAGTACACAGAGAAATCCTGAGAGGTGCATTTAATACAGATATTATAGTATAGTGTGCTCATTTGTATCATCCTTTTTTTGCCTGGGTGGCTGGCCCACCTTTCTATGGATTATATCATTTTAGGGCTCTCCCAAGGGTTGATGGGAGTTAGGTCAGAGTTCAACTCCAACGCCCCCATATGGTCAATTAAATCCTACTCAGTACCCAAGCAGGGCCTCTTTCTTTATGGCACTATTTACTCTTCTATTTTCATTATGTACAGAGAAGGAAAGATGGAGAAAGAGAGATCAAGAGAAAAGAAAGTTCTTGCCTGTTCTTAATGCATAAGCTGAAAAGATACAAATTTCACTTTGGTTGGGAATCATGATTTAATGATTTTAGTTCTGATCCTGATTCCACTTAACAATTCTAGTTTATTCATAATTATTTTAGGTATTGAGAATATTTTCCATCTCATCATATTTAAGTTATATTATTTTTTATAAATTGCATATTATTATTATTATTACTATAAAATATTATTATTATTTAATATTTATATGCACCACAATAATTATTCTTTATTAAAATAGTTTTTATTAATAGTTTTCTATACTCTATAAATTATGCTATTCTAATTTTTATTAATATATATATATATATATATATATATATAATATTATGGGTATTACATAAAAATATTTTAAATCAATTTAATACAATTTTGAATATTTATTAATGCTCTATTCTCTGTTCTTTGGTCAAAAAGGGAATCATTATACAAATATATTTTATTTAAATTTGTAATTATTTAAAAAAAAAAATCTATTTTTGATTAAACAGTGTGACATTTGCAATCATGTCATATGTTAATTAGTTAGGGTGCACATCTTTCTATTAATATTACTAAACTATTAATAGTGTGCACATAATAATGATGTGGGAAACTTTTTTTTTGTTGTTGTGCTCATTGGCGTCATGATTGGCGTCATTTGGCTCCAGTATTTTTTTTTTATTTCAATTTATTTAGTACAAATTCTCATGCATAGGCAAGTCTGACAGTCACAAGACAGACTTCAAAGCTGCTCTCAGACTAAATAGAGAATGGCAGCCTGTGACCCAGAAAAGAAGCTTCATGCTGTATGTGCAATTGATTTGTTAGAAGAGAGGTGAAAGGCCTTATGGGTAAAGTAAATAAAATAATGCATATCAATAGGCTATATCATCAATACTCCTCTTTATGCTGGTTCGGAGCCTCTCAAGAGGCTGCAGTATGCAGGGCGGAGATCAATAATCAGTCTGTCTGAGTTACAAATGGTGGCTCTGCTGTCACATTTGTAGTCTGGACTGTAATAACATCTGCTGTGATGTAAGACATGCTTTAGTCACGGATCTTTATGTTTGGTCACTGCAGATCAGGAGAGTCACAGTGGATCCAGCAGGTTGACTTTGTTAACGTAAGGTCTCAAACTAATGATTCTGGCCACCAGGATCAATGTAGTGTAGCTGTCTAATCACCGTCATAAAAGTAGATGCCTGTTCTCATTCATCTAGCATGTAAATGCATCTTTTTTATTGTCCATAACGAAGTATTTCTGTAGTCAGTGCCAAATTTTTGAGTCTTTGTGTGCTAGTTTGTTAGTCAAAACCTCACATAGACCCCATTTACCCCTGGTATTAAGATCCCTTTCGACAATATGTGGACAGCACTATACAGGTGTAAACAGGATCCAGAACACTCAGTGAACCTAAATCATGTTTTAAATGTGTGTGACCAAACCACATTTGTAATATTATGTGCCCAGACAGCAGTAAAGCACTGCCTATCACCTATCATCCACTAACTCCGAATAACTGAGAATTAAGCTTATCTGAGAAGCATTTAGCAGGTAAGATCTGTCTTGTCTGAGCACCTGGCATCATTTAAACTGACCTATATTCACAGTGCATATAAGCAGAAGACAGAGTGTACTGGTGCACATGACACTATTTGATTGACCTTTTGTGATCCCCGGCCTGCTTTAATGAGTTACAGGATCCACTTTGTTCCAGCACAGAGCCGCTTTCCTCCTGCCATCCCTGCAGAGGCCTCTCTTTTACAACCTCAGGTGCTTCTGGATACACTTAGTGCTCACTGTACATCACCTGGGAATGCATGGGGTCAACCCTTTCCTGACCTCCTACTGGTGTGCTCACACAGCCAGAAAAAGAAAGAACAAGTGAGTAAGAAAAAGAAAGTGCCCTATAAAGTCTCTCTTTAATGTTTGAGAAATCATTTAACATCTTCAGTTTTGTTTTTGTTTTATTTCTTGACAACATTTGTTTTAGACAAATCCATTGTACATGTGTTTTATGTATAGGGCTTGTAATTAAGATAGTTTAATATTTCTTCCCATCTGTATTATAGAATAACTTCCCATAAATGTATAAAATGTTTTAAATAACTTGGTTACCTTGGTTGAGCTTGACTAATGCAGTAAAAATATATTTCATTAGATTATGACAGTAATAATTTAATTTAATAACGATGTCTATGACACATGATTATGATGATTTTAACAATTAGGTCAATATCCATATTTCCAGAGAGAATAAAGCCATTTTTATGTGTTTAAAGCACAATACATTTCACACTAGGTTAATTTTATGTTAAATAACAGTTTATCAAACATATGCAACACAACAAAAATCTAGGATTCACATTTCTTATATTTTAAAAGGGTTAGTGGATGAAGTGTGCTGTATTTTGTGGGATGTGCCAGTAAAGCAGTACTAAAGTAGCTAATGCAAAATAACAGATACTAGCAAGAGGGATCATTACAAACAGCTATTTATCTCACTTTCACGTACAAAAAAACAACAAAGGTTTATGAACCCTTTATGATGTCTTTTTTCTTCAAACTGTTATAGATTAAGACTTGACAGCCACTGCTAAAACTTTTAGAGTGCCTTTCCCACACATTTTACTCGTTTTCAAGCATTTGAAGACGCACTCGTGATGTTGACACGCTAGAGTGTCTTTAACTTTAATCGAAATGCCACGAGCGTGAAAGTCATCAGGCTGTCACGGATCTGCGCGTGGCCATGACCGGCATGATAAAGAACCGGACGGCTTTTCGGCGAGGAAAACGGCTAATGGGCGAAAGATGAGGAGAAAAACAATAGCAAAGCGCATCCTGTACAATGGATACGAGGGATACGAAGAGACCCCCGAAGAAACCGGCGCGAGGGCGAACCACGTCCTCAGTGTATGTAAACATCAAGCTTTTGTCGCGAATGTGTCATTGTTTTGCACTCCCTTGGTTTAATTATGTGACTGTCTTTCAGCAAGAGCCGGCGAAGAGGAGAAAATGGAGAGAACTAAATGGGGAGGACATCTCATCTTGCAATGCTGACTATATTAAGTTCAAAACAAAGGTCTGTTTCTTTTTATTGCTAAATCAATATTGTAATCAGTTTTGTTTTTTAGCTGATAAGCATTGCTGAATAGATTAAAACATCTGTTCCACTGACAATTCTTAACATTTATAGCCTTTAAGATTTTGGTAATAAAAAATAATAATGAAAATATATGAAAGATAAATTGCATCTCATTTGAATAAGGAGCTTTAAGTAATGTATTCCGGACTTGCTGTATCTGTAGCCTAGTTTAATGAAGGTTAATAGGATCACACAGGATACTGTAAAAATGAAGACACTAGAGGCATCATTTGACTTCCTCAGATTATCATTGGTCGCCATGATTTTGCCAAGACATGATCCTGGATCAACATCTTTTGTTGATCCTGAATCAACATTATTGTCTAAAAATATAAACTTATCCCAATCCTTACCCCTAAACCTACCCCTACCCAAAATTGATGCCTACATTTAGTGGGAAATGATAGCTGATTAACAAGGGTGTAGAAGCACCTAACCCTGATCATAAGCCTAAAACAGATATTTCCAGAAAAATTATTCCTCATTTCTGATTGGTTGAGTGGAATGTTGATCCAGGATCAACAAGGATGTTTATCCAGGAACATCTTGTACTTGGTGAAATCACGCTCACCGATTATCATATACTGCCAAAAGCCTCTGGAGAACTTTTAGGACTAATTTCAAAAAGCAGTTCTCTGAGGAGCTCATACATGATGAAACCCCAAGAGTTCCTGCAAGAACT
This sequence comes from Enteromius mattozi, assembly GCA_032359235.1. Lineage (NCBI taxonomy): Eukaryota > Metazoa > Chordata > Actinopteri > Cypriniformes > Cyprinidae > Enteromius > Enteromius mattozi. Next base: position 16,182,181 of record JAUMHE010000044.1, on the reverse strand, counting down.
TAAAAGACTGCCATCAGTTCCTTTAGGAATCCCATCATTAAGAAGAAAAGATTTTGAGGCACTTAAAATACATAATGAAATCTCTAATAATGCCATTTTTGTATGAGGCATCTTCAGAAGGTTATCCAGTGGTTCTGTGAAGAACCTCACAATGATCATTTTTATAGTAGCTACATAGATAGCCAATGTTTTTTTTTTTAAAACTGCAAACCAAACCAGAACCACTGGTTTCATATGTGTTTTGCTTGCTCTCAAACAGGCTTTTGAGGTTGACAAGCCCCTTGGAAATGCAACAAGAGGTGCAGATTTTACTATGGAGGTAATATGGCACTACATTCCACTTTTGGGCTACTTTATTAATAATCAGAAATTTAACTCACTGCATAAATTAAATTAAGCTTCTTACTTCTATACATCTACTGTGCAATGCTTTGGAGGATTTAAATCCAAACACGTTCAACTCCAAACAGTTGTTTTGAAGTTTTGGGCAATTACTGATACTATGTGTCCACTCAGTTGGATAATGTGAGTTGGAAAATCTTCTTCCAGGTGCTCGGAAGCCTCCAATCACGTTCAAGGGCGGAGCTTATCGCCATGGTGTTGAGTATGCAGAGGGAGATGGACGGCCTTCGAGAGCAAATCAGAAGCCTTACAGGTAGAGCAGTGAACTTCTGTGGTAAATTGTCCTTTCTGGCTTTAGTTTTTTATTTTACAGCAATGCATTTCCATTGGCTGGGAAAGATGGGCATCGAGCTGAAAGCTCACTGAAAACCAGCTCGTTCACAGACCATTTCATGTTTCAAGATCATTTCAATTTGAGTAAAAAGTTCAGCGAGTTCATGAGGAAACGTCATGTCAAAGAAAGATTTAGTGTTACTGTGGTGTGCCGGGTTACACAACAGGTTACCTCTTGTTGTGAGACAGTTTTGGGCTAAATTCATACTTTTTTTGTACAGCTTGTGGGAAGTTGGCTCAGACACTTGAAGAGCTGATCGAGAAAAGTGATAGATGGCTGTGCGGCAGCCATGAAGCAACAACTCCCAGAATTCCAAGGGAGCTGGAGAGAAGCAGGCCACCCAGTCACATTACTCCTCCAAGGGTGCCTAGTGCAAGAACAGCTGAATGTGCAAGTTCAGAGCAGCAGGGGTGTGGTCAGTATGAGGTCACGCAAACAATGCCTCAACGGAATGGAACGCTTCCCGAACAAAAAGTAAGAGTTACACTTTAGGTGCCTCTACAGTCAGCTTCAGAATGTCTCATTTTGGCGAAATTTAATGTGCATTTTGATACAAGTTCCTCATAGAATTTCATGTGTTTAAATGTTTTGAAATAAAAAAAGTTGTTTCATCAGTTATCGCTTTGATTAATCAGACGTAATGTTTAATGCTCCCACTCGAACAATGTGAAAAGTGAAGTGATGTTTACATTGGGTCCAGAAATGTTGTAAATCGAGAATAAAAATATTTAATGGTTAAAAAAATAATAGTCACATTTTTTCAAATTAAATAAATAAAATATTTTAGACAAAAGCTCTTTACAGAATCCTGTGTTTGTTGTTGTTTAAAGTTACGTTAATTGTTTTATGTTACTTTTTTTGTGGGGCTGTAATTAATGACTATTTTAGTAACTGATTATGTTTGTTATTTCCTTGATTAATATTATATATATATAATTTTTCATTTGTTATCATCCATTAAAAGCAGCATAACATTTTAAACAACCAAAATGATTACAAATACCAGACCAAACTAAGTATGAACAGTTATTATAAAATATGAAGTATGTATGATTTAAAAATATAATTACCTGCATTTATGATTTCAAGTTCAGCTGTGGCTCATTTAAAACAACAGTTTGATGTTATAACAATATCTCTATTAAATATTTAAAATGCAACAATTACAGCAATATTAAATTGCTTTCAGTTAGAATGCATTGTTTTGCAAAGTAGAAACGCTAGTAAAATGAAATTAAATGTGTTTTTAGGTTCTAGTAATGCATTTTGTAACATACGAAAGACCTGACTAATCAACATTTAGGCTACTGTTGATTATTTGCATCCAGTTTCATAATTTTTAAAAAAAAATGAGTCATTCATTGTTCAGCTACATTTTTATAGCTCATCCACAGCAACCTTTTCTGTTTGCTCTCCAGGTTATCACTGCTGATCTCCTGGAGCGCTGCAACACAGGGACCACGGCTCAGAAACTCACCAATGACCTGCTGCGCAGCCTCTATGACAGAGACTGTCTGGCCTCTCACTCAATCTCAGGCATCATCAACAGCAAGCGAGGGATGCCTAAGCCAGCTCTTCCGTCACATGAGATCCAGGCTATTCTGAGTATGTATCAATTTGTAACAAGTACAGAATGACGGACGTCCTTTAGTTAGTTTCGAGAATGCGTTCAGTTACATTTCATTAACTGCAATCAGGTCATTGTGAAGTTTGTGATTAATTGTGGTCTCAAGTTTGCAGTTTTGATTACCAGTGAAACATTCTCCACAGGGACAGTGCAGCGGTTCTTCCCTGGAAAGACTGATTCGGAAATAAAGGGCTACATACGACAGAAGCTTCAGAATGAGGCCAAGAGGTTTCGGAAAAGGCCACACCCAGCTGACGATTCATTGGTGGGCTCATTCGAGAAGGAGAGAGCAATGTTTGAGCGTTGAGTGTTGACTTTCATTGGACATCCCCAGTGAACATATGTAGTTGAAGAATTAAAACGACATAAAATTCTGTTAGTAACTTTAAAGGGATAGTTCGTAAAAAGTTCTGGTGAGGAGATAATGACAGAATTTAAATTTTTAAGTAAGGCTGCATGATTCATCAAAATAAAACCAAAGCCAGCGCGATTATCAAAATGCAAAGGCTGCAGTTGATTATAATAAGCAGAGTTTCAGAGTGAAGCATAGCACTGGGTTAATTTACACAGGAGCAACTCACGATCCAGTGTTTTCAGTATCTCAGAGCGGCTCAGTTTGCATTAAATCTCAGCTTATGCTGTGCTTTCACTTATAGCATAAATTTGGGAACTCAACCATTGTCACAAATTTGTGATGAGATGCCCTTATAAACTTGTTTTCAGCAAGAGAATCTCTTAAGGGCTCCCTGCTGCTTTCTGCCTGAATAAAAGCTTGATGTCCCTTTTTTTAAAAAGACAAAATGAAAACAGCTAAAAAGTTTTACAGTTGTACTATGAAATAAAAATTATTCTTAAATACAGTTTAAAAACTATAATTTTATTTTGTATTGAAATATTACAATATTAAGAATTATTATTTTAATATTTTATTTAATAATACTAACATTTATTATTATTATTATTATTAATATAATCTACATTTTGAGTCTAATTGTGCCACCCAACAAACAAGCACAAGCACAACAAGCTTTTTTATTTAATATGTATCTTTTTATTTAATTCATTTTCCCCCTAAAAATCGTGCAGCCCTGTTTTTTGAGTGAACTATCCTTTTAAGTTCGTATTTGCAAGGTTTTGTCTAAGCTGTAGAGTACATGGCAAACTATGTGTGTGTATGATTTTTATCGTGTTGATTACACAAAACTGTGACTTCTTATTGACTTGAAATTGCAAAACGAACCCCGGAAGTCACAGTTAGGAGTAGATGGAAAACAGTAGCTTTGACGTACCTCCAGCATCACTGCCAGACGTTATCACACACTGTTTGTCGTGCACTAAAACTTCGAAACCAAGTAGACTAAAGCTGTGAACACAGTGGCAGATGGTTAAGCATCGCTCTCCTGTAAAATGACATGGATGTCACTTGGTAGGGGGGTTACATCGTGATTGATGTAGTTCAGACTTGTGGTATTTTAGTTGATCACATGTTGAAAGTGTGCCCCGGCGTGTAATGTGAATAGATTTTGTGTGTAATGTGAAATACGCATGTGCCTCTTATATCGGACTCCTCACTGTGGCCTTATCAGTCAGAAAACGCAGCAGTACAGTTCTCATTTCCAAACCACTGTGATTATATCCATTAAAAAGGACTTGTCTGTCTTGAACGTGTGGCGTCTTTTTTTGTCTTGATTTCAGATTCTGTTCGTAGGGGCTTATTGAAACGGCTGCACGAAAACGCACACGTTTTTTACCTTTCCAGACAGAAGCACTCGGGCTCCTGGAGGCCAACGGCTGTGTGAGTAAATTAACCCTGCACTCACCAGCTGTATCACCGCACCCACCCCTTTCTGGGGAAAAAAACACATCACCGAACACATGGCGCAAAGGACGGCGTGGGAACTGCATATGGTACATAATCAATAGGCCTTATCGCGCACACACAACCCGAACCGCAGACACACCAGCATCGGGCTAGACCATTATCAGTGATACATGACCCTAATCCATTTATGTGTCAATGATACAACAGATTGGGGTTGGGGAAAACAGCAGCGTCGCACTGGGGACGATATCTTCACCGATCCAGCCGTCTTACAGACTCTGCCTGTATTTCCACTCATCAGATCTGCTAACAGCAAATCAATGGGCTTCTTTTGTTTCTGCAGGTTCAGACATCCTCATTGTGTCGTGTTATCGGTGTGTGTGTGTAACCCGCTTTGAGTTTGCCACCGACATGGAGGCCTCTCCCAGAATGTTTTCTTTTATCTAATGCGAGGATGTGTACGTTTCGAGGAAGCGAATATTTCAAATGGCGCTGCGGCGTGGTCATTTGATCTCTGAAGGCTCCGGCTGATTTACGAATACGAGAAGTGCTTCAGCTGCACTCGCCAATATTTTCGCTGCGCAGTCGAAGACAACTTCAAAGTTGAAAGTTGGAGCGTTAAGCAGTCCTCCGGGCTTGCATCCTTCTCTGAAGGGGCCAACGCAAACACGCCTCGGCCCTCCACGGGGCTCTCGCTGAACCTGGGTAAAAGCAGCAGGGAGGACAACTGAAATTAAACGTTTGCAGAACGCAGGAGAAACGCCTCCTCCTGTAGGCCCATGCGTTTCCCACAGAGCTGTAATATGTCATCTGGGCAGCCACTTCGGTGGAGGACATATCCCACAATGCCCTGCAAGGCAGGGTGCCACGGTACCCGTTGCGGCTCACTAACACGCCTCCACGTGCCATCTTAACTTTTCATTTGTCTTCTTCTACCTGTCAAGCCGAGGGAAAAAAATTTGTACGGAGGGAACAATCCTTCCCGACGGAATCATGATCTATCAGTTGTACTTCTGTGCTGTTAAATGACATTGCACTTTTATTCAACGTTCCACAAGCAGAAACAGGCTAATTCAATCATAAAATATCTTAAAATATATTGTTCTTTCAGACTCTGCAATTAAAGACTACAAGGACTTCACACATGCTTTATTTTTTTATTTTTGCTTTTGTATTTATAATACAAGTGCAAACCACATTTTTTGTTATTTTGTTATTCTTTGTTTTTTTCAACTTTGTTTTGTGTGAATCTTTTGTATGTAGAATGTGCAGACTGATGATTTGCTTTGTTTGTTTGCTTTTTGTTTTGTGCAGATTTTGTGTCTATGCATAATAGCAAATGACTTTCTTTTTTTCACTAATTTTGTCAGATTTTTTTTTTTTTTTTTTGCATATTTTTTGCATATTTAATTTTTAGGTTTCTTTTGCTTTAGTTTGGATCTTTTTTTATGTATAATAAAAGCAAAAACCAATAATACAAACTCAAACCACCTTTTTTTGGTTAATTTTTTTTTCCTACTTTGTTGTAAAAACATAAGTGCAGACTGAAACTTTTAGCTTTTTTTTGTTTTGATAGGATTTTGCCTGTGCATAAGAGCTATTATTACTATTATTTTCTTTTTGTGTGTGTGTGTGTGTGTGAATTTTTTTAGCATGTTCTGTTTTCTTTTGCTTTTCCTTTCTTTGTTTTGTTTGGCTCTTTAATTGCGTATAAAATAAGACCAGACTGCACTTTCTTTTCTGTTGTTTTTTCTTTTGTTTTTCTTGTCTTGTTTTGTTTGATCTCGCATTCATGCAGTACAAGATCAAACGATCTTGCTGTTTTGTTTTGACTTTGTATGTGTGCAAAATAAAACCAAACAGCTGTTTTTGTTAAAAAATTTTGTTGCGTTGCTATACATTTTTTGTGTTTAGATCCTTCGTATTCATAAACAGCTTTGTTTGTTTCTTTTTTTTTTTTGATCTTTCATTTGTTTAAAACAAGATCAAACATTAATGCTGTGTTTTGTTTTTATAATATCATATAAGTCCAACCAGCTGTTTTGTTTTTGTTTTGTGTTGCTTTCTTATACTCGGTTTAGTTTCGTTTGGATGAATACAGACCCAAACAGCTGTGTTGCATTGTGTTTTGTTGTTTTGAACACGGACACATTCTTCAGTAACCCTCAGCTCGGTTTTAATTAGGAGTCTTTGACTCATCTTGGGAATCTTGTTGTTCTGTCTGTCACGGCAGTAGGACAGGAAAAGACCAGCTGTCATGTTTCCAAATCAACAAAGGCTGTTTTTATATGCATTCTCTTGGGCTGAGTGTGATTTTCCACCAGCAAGACTCTGAGAAATCCATTCGTATAGATGCAACGGTCTGAACACAGTTGACATTCATAGTCATGCATGTAGGAAGGACGTGTTTTTGCGGCTGTTCCTTTCTCTGCATGTTCTCCCGCTGAGAACTGCGTGTTCAATTAAAGCACAGGGGGTGACCATTGGTCCAAACCAAACAGAACACGCATACGGCAGCCGCGAACGCGCAAAGAGGCTCGGGATGGTCAGTTGTCAGGGCAACACGGCCCCTGGAGAGGGACGAGGGTGAAGCAAACACCTGCCCTGCTCTGATCTGTGGGGAATTACTCTGACTGAGAGCAGATGAGGATCCTTAAGACCGAGAAAGCGAGCACGAACGAGCGAGGAGGAGGAGGAAAAGCAGGGCGAAAAAGCGAGCATCTGTCCAATGAGAAGAGTGGAATTTATTTATTATCAGGAGGAAGAGGTGGTTCCATGGGGTGGTTTGATTAATGTCCAACCCTCCATCTTGTCAGTCCGTTTTTGTCTGCTGAAAGGAAAACAAAGCACGGGGGGTTGAGAGAGGGAGAGAGAGAGAGGGAGAGAGAGGGGTGGTGGGGGGTGTTCGGTTAATGGCTGCCACTGAGGTTTCTTTTCATGTCGCTTGGGCCCGTCATCTTTGATTGATGGCTCAGACAATGATTGGACAGACCCTTAGCTCCTGCTCACCAACCGTGGGCATTATGGGAAAAAGGAGAGAAAGTGGGAGAGCGAGAAGGAGAGGGAGAGCTCTCGTCCAATCGGAGGGCAGAAAAGCACCTCTGCGGCCAATCAGAGGAGGGGAGAAAATAGAGCAAGAAACCAGGCGGTTGAGAAAGAGAGAAAGAAACCGAGAAAAAGAGAAAATAGAGACAGACAGAATGAATAAAAGAGGTGGAGATTTAGATGAAGCCTGTCTGATCTCACTCGATTATATATGTGGATATAACAGTCTGTATGTGTAACCACTCCATCCAAACCTGTTCACTCTTTATCTCTCTCTCTCTCTCTGTGGTTTTTCGTTGGCATCTCAAACCACATTTTCGTTCCTTGTGGCTGTAAGAGTCCGTGAGGAATTAAAGCGGTGTCTTCGTCTATCTGACACACTGTCAGCAAATCAGAGACTAGTGGTCTGTAAACTGGCGTGGGGGTCACGTCACTACACGTGTACCTCTGTGTTTTGTGTCGTCTAAAAATAAAAACCATAGCCTAAAAACCCAAAATAATCACAGTTTGAACCTGCTCAGGGCTGAAAGTGCTGCTTTGAGGCACACCGAAACAGACAGAAACGGGAAGCAGCTTTTCTTTCGGGACAACCTCAAATTCGGGAGCTGTCTGTCATAATTTCCCAAGGCCGAAAGAACTACTGAAGCATGATTCTGTCAGCAAAAACTCCCTTTGAGAATTTCCAACATAATAAAAGTAAAAAAACATGACTTTTGAGTCATTTTGAAGAGCATGTTCCTCATATTTATTTGGGTTGCTTATTTAGCTATTTTAAATATAATTGTAGATTATTCAAGATATAATATTGATATATTTAATAATTAATTTCTATATTTATTTTTGTAAGTTTAAATTATAATAAACATTTTCCACACCTCATTATATTTACAAAATGCATATTCTTCTTGTTTGCGAGAAGCAGCTTTGATTTGCTACCGTACTACACTCATTTATGCCACATAATGTGTGTATACTGTAGATTTTATGTATGCATAGAATATAATTTGTATCATAAAAGAGAGCACGCTGTGCAGAATATTGTACCTCATAATGCAACGCTCTTCACTTCACTGTGAGCAATGAAGCAGAATATCAACGCCAATTCTTTTGTATTTTCTTGACTCATTATTTCATTGCACTGCTACAAGTTTAAAACATTTTAAGGCTAAGTTGAACTTTGCGTAATCCATCTATTTAGAGAACATAACTGGACTTAAACATGCATATAACGAGGTCATGTGAGAACAACGTAGCCTCGTAATATTAGCTCAAGCAGTAGAGCATGGTGCTTGCAATGCCAAGGTCAAGAGTTTGATTCCCAGGGAATACGGGAATTAATAAACTATATGCTTTGAAAGCAATATAAGTTACTTTGGATAAAAGCATCTGCCAATTTTCATAAACGTACGCTGAAATGGTGTAGATACAATTTTCACTTAGATATTGCTAGCCAATATCACAAGACATTCACATGAAACATGAAATTTTGGAAAAACTGAAATAGTATTTTCTTGCATAGCATAGCTACTTCAATAATCAGTTCAACAATCTTTTTTTACAGCGTAAATGCAAGCGGTACGGTAATATCCCAGCCAGTAAGAAACAATAAGAATAGAAGTGCGTGAAAGACAATTGCATGCTGTTTGTGTGCGTAAACCAGAACGGAGATACCTGGCTCTGGCTGGAGTGGGCATTATTAGGTTTGGGAAGAGGAACATATGTAGAGGAGCCGCAGGGGCCTGGGGGGTCGCTTGATCCCGTGGCGCCGCTTCTCTCTTCTGCCCCCAAATGGAAGCACAAATTGAGTTGGTAGGGCTGCGTAAATTGAATTTACCGAGGGAGCCCCCCCACCATTACCAGCCCCACACTGAGTTTAGGGTCATCTGTTTTAGTTGGCAAATTGATTTTTAAATTTTGGCCCTTGTCCTCTGCCATCCTGTCCTGATCTTTCCCTCTCTCCGTCTCCTACTCGTTCTCATCCTAGCTGATGTTTACGGTCATGTATGATGGGAAGAGTTTATGTGAACATGGTGGTTTACATCAGTCATGTAGCGTGTGTCTGGCCAGCTCATGTGATTTTCTTGTTGGAAACATTGGTTTATATGTCTTGGATACATCATTTGTCTGTGTTTTGTTCATAAATTAGGTTGCAAATGATTCACAGATGTAAGGATCCGTGTTTATAAAAGCTTGTCTACTCATCTGTATTGTGAACGAACGTGTCCTCAACCTTTATGAGGTTATGGTGTATGACCGTGTGTGTGTGTGTGTTTCGCCACTTTAGAACAGTAGAAGTTGTACTCTTCACTCCCTGTGATAATAGCAGCATTGTAGCAATTAATTAAACAAAATTAATTACCCTCCTTATCATCTGAGTACACATTCACGCAAAGCACTCTCTCCATCTTTCTCTAACACACACACACACACACTTACTTTTACACACCTTCTGTCTCTCTCTTTCTCTTTCCCGAGAACTTTGCATTAATGTGTAGAAACGAAATTTCTCAAAAGTTGCTCTTTCAAAGCTCAGATGTGATTTAATTTCAAATATCAGCTCAGTTTCAGATGTTTTTTTCTTTCTTTTCTTTAATACCTTTGGGGAAATAGACACAAATGAGATTAGTGTTAATAATAAGAGTGTATAAAATGAACATGTATACCTGAAATACGCACAGTTTGAGACCAGTGATATTATCACTGATTATTTGTTAATATTTTAATTTTTAGTAAGTTTTAGTAATCTTTCTTGTTTTTATGCTTTTCATCTTTATATATTAAGTTTTAGTTTGCGTTTTTTGAAAATGTTAGCTTAATCTAAATAAAAGAAGAAGAAGAAGAAAAATGATCTTATTTAGCTGAAATAAAATTTTCTTTTCTTTTCTTTTCTTTTCTTTTCACCTCTGGTTCCTTAATTTTCAGATGTTTCTCCTTAAATTTCTTTTTACATTTTTTAATTTTATTTCTTATTTGTTTTGTATTAAATGTGTCTATATATAGTTATTAGTTTTTGATTATTAAGTTACAACTTCAGCTTAAAGTAAATATCTTAGAACTTAGAGATTAAATGTAATGAAAATATATAACATTTTATTTTAGTTTGATTAATGTTTATTTTATTTCAAGTAATACATATTTTATGACTGCAGTTTTTATTAACAATATTGAGACACTATTAATATCACTTTTTTTGTTGAGATCTTTTTCTGAGATTTAATAAATTAATTTTTTTTTGCTCTCTTTTTAATCCTGTTGCTGTCTGGTAGAAAGAACTGATATATTAAAGAGATCTCATCTGCAAATCTTTATTCCCCGTGATTTTTTTAAGAATAAAGATTCCAAAGGAAAGCTTTCACTTAGATACAGACCATTTTTGGCTCCCAACGAACCTTTCAGTGAACAGTTCTTATTTCTCAGTCTAAAGAACATTTAATGACCTAAAGAACCGTTTTCCACTGTAAAGAACTTTTTGTGTACATCCATGCATCTTTTTCATGCCATCAGTTTTAAGAGTGTCCTGCTTCACAATTTAATTTCCCATCATTCTGAATCTTTTTAAACTATTTACCCACATAATTAAAAGCAGTAAACGGCAGTGGCGTGTGGCGTGTCACACAGAAGACAGATTAAGCTAGTTTGCTGACAGTAAGTGTCAGACGTGGGTGTGATCAGGAGTGGGACGAGACACTGTTACACCATCTTCATTTGACATCCCATGACGGTTTCTTGTTTTTTTTCACCTGTCTGAATTCATTTCTCGATATCAAACGCACTCTTAGATGGAGTATTGCCCCTTAAAGAGGCGTTGTTGGCAGTTGGCGCGTTTCGGAGTGTGTGTGTGTGTGTGTGCCATCGTCCCGCTGTGTACAATAGCGGGGTCTTTTCCTCGCCCCCGTGCGTATGGTGAACAGGATGGGGGTTTCTGGCCTGCGGGGTTGGGCCCCTCTGGTGTCTTGAAGCGGGTTCTGAGTGAGATTGATGAGGGTCGAGACCCCCACCTCCCCCCTCCTGCCCCACCATGTCCCCCCGAGGGCAGATAGTGCCTGTACACCCCCGAACGCTCCCGCTTGCCAGAGCTCTCCGTGAGCATGGGGCAAACCCAGCTGCGCCCCTGCCTTCCCAGTCCTTCTCTTTTCTCTTCTCTCCATTTATGCTTTTTAATTCTTTTATTGCTTTTTCTATCCATCTGGTTTCTTGCTATTTGCCGTTCTCACTCGGGACGGAGTGTGCTGGCAGTTCAAAGGCCCAGAAATGATGCGTGTTTCTCCTTTACTCTTTCTCATTGTCTGACAGCAACACAGAGAAGGAAAAAGTAAGAGGGAGAGAAATAAACACACTCACATAAATTCAGATTTATTCACAGAGGTCTGATGCAACCGAACAGCTGAAGGATGCAACGAGGTGTTTCTGCAGGTATCGCACAGAGAGAAGCGCTGAATCATACTTACAGGGGAAAACATGGTCAAAATGTGTGGGGGTTTTTTCTGGCTGTTGACAGTATTTTCTGATGTTTGTAGTAACAAAAAGAGACACAAAATCTTTCTGCAAAAACCATCAGCTTTATGCAATGTTCAGATTTTTGTTCTAGTAATAGATGCAAAATTTTGTGCATATTTAATTAGATAATTTAATAAGTAATGCATCATTTGCATATCCAAGCATAATATTTCAGAAAACGTGTAATACATGTCTCAATATACTGCTGAATCCTCTGGGGAAATTATATATGATTTATCATATCATATCATATACCACAGAGAGAGAGATATTTATTTATTTATTTATTTGTTTATTATCATGACCTGTGGTTTCTTGCCTTAATTTCCAGATGTTTCTCCTTAAATTAGACAAAAAAAAAAAAAAAAAAGAGGCATAAAATATATGTGTATAGTGTAACTTAAATAATTAGTTTTAAGATAATTTTAATTAGAAATATTTAAGTTCATTTTGAGATATCCCAAAATAAATGTGTAGTAAAATATGAATAATGAGATATGTTTTGAGGGTTTTTTTCCCAATTCATAAATCTCAGGGTTTGATTATTTAAATCACTCCATGCCACAATGTTCACACAAAATGTGTAGCTATATATAGTACAAATATTTAAAAAATAAAATATAATGAAATAAAATGTTTTATTTTAGAAAATAAAAATAAAATACTGTATTTTAATTTTGTTTTATTTTAGAAAATAAAAATAAAATATTATATTTTAATTTTTACATTTGATATATAAAAATATTTATATTTCTGTTTTATTTATTTTTATTTCATTTTATATGATTTTTATTATTATTTTTTATGAGATGAACCAAGTGTAAGAAAAAAGAAAAACTGTCAGTCACACTTTATTTTAAGGTTCAATTCTCTCGCTATTAACAAACTATTAGCTATAACATTTGCCTCAATAAACTCCTAATTTGCTGCTTATTAACAGTCAGTAAGGTATTTGTAAAGTTTAGACATGCAGATTAGGGATGTAGAATATGGTCTAATAAACAGCTAATACACTAGCTAATAGTGAGAATTAGTCCCTAAACTAAAGTGTTACCAAACTGTCATGTTTTATTTCATTTAATGATCAGAGTGTGTATATGATAGTATGCATTTAGAGATGTCTGTGTTTTTAATTTTGCTATGAATGCTGACTCACAGTGAGTAGATATGAAACGTAGAGCAGGATCACAGAGCAGGCCGAGGTCTGGTTGGAAACTGTGTGAACTTTCCACACAGACTGTTTTCAGAAGTCCTTTGCCAATTCATAAATCTCAGGTTGTGATTATTTAAAGCGTTCCACGGCGCACCATTCACACTAAATGGTGTGAGTTACATTCCTGCGCTACGGAAAAAAAGCCCCCAGAAGGATTCTTCCATTACTTCTCATTAACTACGGCCCCCGTGGCTGTTGATGTTACATTTCGCTTGATTAAACGTTTGTCATTTACACTTTCATCAAGCATCTCCGTCAGCCTGTGATTCTGTTACAGTGTGAACATGTCAGTTGTCGTCGGCACACGTCCGCTCGTGATGAATGACTTTTATCAAGTGACCAATCCAACTCTTAGAGCTCGTCTGAAGTCAGCCGTGACCATCTCTGTGAAATGTTATGAGTTGTTGTGACAGTTATCGGGTTGTGTTTGTGATTTTATTGCACGGAGGCAATAAAAGTCAGTAACTGAGTTTTAACAGATGAAGTTTGGGTGTTGAGATAAAACGTCAGTTCAAGGCCTCATGAGTGTCGGATTTACAATTATTTACTCTTTCCCGAACTTGCCATGACTCGGTTGCGTTTGTAAAAGTTATCAGTTATCAGATCATTTTATGCATTGTTTTTGCGTTGTATTTTTTCTTATTTTATTTCAGTTATAATTAGTGCTGTTAAACAATTAATTATGTAAAAAAAATTTTTTGGATGTGATTAATCATTTGACAGCACTAATTATAATTAGAAAATGTATAAGAATTAATGTGTATTCATATATATATATATATATATATATATATATATATAATATT
>JAUMHE010000044.1:16128007-16163559 GCA_032359235.1 Enteromius mattozi | reverse complement strand
TGATTCTTTGGTGAATAGAAAGTTTAAAAGAACAATATGTATATGAAATAGTAATCATTTGTGACATTACAGATATCTTCACTGTCACTTTTTAACATGCTTTTTGCTGAATAAAAGTATTAATTTCTTCCAAACTAAATTTTACTGACTCAACATCCCATATATATATGGTATTATATTTGATATAATAATTTATTATACATTAAGTATTATAGTATTTGGTAACATTTTACTATAGGGGTCAATTCTCACTATTAATTAGTTGCTTACTAGCATGCCTATTATTAACATATTGACTATTTATTATTATTTATAACTAATAAATAGTGCATAAATAGCACATATTCCGTATGACCATATACATTTCTAATCCTATCCAATACATAAACTTAACCACTACCTTACTAACTATTAATAAGCGGCAAATTAAGAATTTGTGAGGCAAAAGTCATAGTTAATGGTTTGTTAATAACAAGAATTGGACCTGACCTAATATTTTTCATATTTAGTCTATGGTGTTCTCAGTTATGTACATGTGTCAGATGTTTCTCCTAAGCTCTCTTGGAAAAATAGAAATGGACACACATGAGAATTTGCTGGTGTGATATAAGTTTAGAGAAGTAAAAGTTTTGTTTGAAATTTGACTTTACAGAAAAAATCTTGATAAATCTGTGAACAGTTTAAGACACTGTTGAGGTCTCTTCTAAAACAAAGTAGACACGTTTTTTCTCTCAGGGGAAAATCTAAAAAACCAGATGACTAAATCAAAACTCACTCTTTGCTCTCCATTTAATCTTCTAATCAAATTCTATGTTCTTTCCTAAGGGCTTGTTTGTTATATTAAGTTTAAACAAATGATTGTTTGCAAAAGATGAATCTGATCTCATCTTAATCAAATATGTTCTACAGTAGTAACAAAAACTGCACCGAACATGGTATTTTGCCAGAAACTTTAATTACCACGGTACATGTTTTGCAGAGAAAGTTTAAGCCCGTTTAGTTTCCACACAGTTTGGAAGCAATTTATCATAATTTTCGGCTCACGCTCATGAGAAACATCTCTCAAACTGTGTTTTTACATCGTGACTTTCAGCAGAATGAAACGGGAGAAGCCACCCAGAAAGCGATGACCTCTGACCTTGTGGTAATGCCAGCCTCCAGGCGTGCTGACTTCACAGAAGCAGATGCACACAGCTCTTTCTGTTCTGCTCCTCAGCTGAAGGACAGGGAGAGACGAGACCAGACCCTCCGGGCCCGTTCTGGACTCCAGTGGACAGCTGCTGCCCAGGTAACAGGTTTAGGGGATAATGTGGGTGACTGGTGCTCTGCTAAGGACAGCACACACCACAGTATGTAATGAGTACATAACCAATGAGATTATCAGCATGTAATCAATACAAGCTCGAAGAGGAGTTCACTACAATATAAGAACACAGATCATAAACCTAATGAGCCCAAATTGGAGCGAGTGTGTGTGTGTTTTTGTGTATGTGTGTGTGTGTGGAGGGTTTGACAACCCGAGGAGATTCCACTTTGCTGCAACTCTCCAGATGCCATCACCATGGCTACACCAGGCTGGGAACCTGACCTTTGACCTCTCAGAGGGTCACTAAGTGACCCCTGCTGTTTGTACAGAGAAACTCTTTAGTGGCAAGCGAGAGCGAAAGACATCTGGCGATATGTGTGTGTGTGTGTGTCTGGTGAATTACTGGGAATAATGGACAAATCTTAACTGTGGGGAGAAAGTGTTGGGCATTTACAATGATGGAGTGGGGTTTTGAATTTTTATGCTGTGTGATGTTTATATGTAGTATTAGGCACTCGTCTCCATTTCCATAATCTGACAAACCAGCCTATGTGGGGGAAAAAAGTCAAAATACTGTTTCTTTTCTACTCTGTCATTTTTTTCTTTTCCATATTCATTTAACATGACATGCACTTGTTTTGTGCTCTCTTTCTCTCTTTGTCTCTTTTCCTCTCTCTCTCTTTACTTTTATGACGCCCACATTCTTAATGTATGTTTCTCCACCTCTATTATTCTCTCATGCTATTGGACATTTCTTGCCATGCCCAGTTCTCTCTCTCTCTCTCTCCCTCTCTCTCTCTGTCTGCAACCCAATTCATATATATATCAGTAATAAACAGCAAGCAAGATTCAAGTTCAGTTCAAAAGTTTAGGGTCAGTTTGTTTTTTTCTTCCATAATTAACATTTATTGTGCTGTTTCAAATCAATGAGGAACTTTAAACAAATAAAAAAGCAGCACAACTTTTTTCAACATTGATAATAATAAGAAATGTTTATTGAACAGTAAATCAGCTTATCAGAATGATTTATTAAGAACCATGTGACACTAAAAAAACAATTAAAATTTTAATAAACTGGTTCATCTAAATAATTCAGTGGTCAAATAAACGATTCACTGATTCAGTTTTTAACTGTTGTATCTTCTTTTATATATATATATATTTAGTTTACTGTTTGTCAATATGTTTTCAGCGTTATATAAATGACTTCTGATCAATTCTATTGTTAAATTAAGTTCAGTTCATTTAGTTTAGTTGTTTTTGTTGCCAGATAAATGCTCTTGTTGCAGAATTAAACAGCTTTAGTCTAGTTATCTACTTTGTGTTGATAAGCTGAATAAATAAATGTAAATCAAATGAGTAAATTTCAGTTCATCTCCCCCAAATCTGTTGAAAAATGATATCAAAAGCTTTGACAAGATTATTCCAGTACTGAGACAAATTCTTATATAAAACGACAAAGTACAAAAAAATATGCAAATTAAAATGCAGCTTTATTTTTAATGAAACTAAACATTTTTTTCATCCTTTTTTTTTTATTTATGCAAATAATTGAAAGAAAACACTGTGAATTCCACTCAATTTATGCAAATAATAAAAAGTGCTCTGAAACTGGTCTTGATTGACTGGCATGCTCAGAAGGAGCCCGGGCCCTAGCGGGCCACAGGGCAATAGTGCATGATAATATACAGAACAGAAACACGCGGGAGTCAAGCAGAACCCAAACACACATCCTGTCTCCTGCAGGACTCCCAGGTGCTGCGCAGTATCACATTTCCACGTTCAGTCCCCAGAACGCTGCCAGTCAGCGTGCCGAGAAGTCCGTCTGTGTGTTTGAGGTTGATACAGCACATATGGCCCAAATGATCTGGCAACTCTATTTATTACACACAAGAAGTTAAATTGAGCTTCATGAAGAGTGTGTGAACATACAGCTCTGGCAGCGGCCAACCACCGTGATGTTTAGCAGGCCTGAACCGGTGTGTGTGTGTGTGTGCCTGGAATTTCTATATAACGTAGTTAGTGGCCATTTCTCTTCCAAGCATACTGAATCGAGCTCTGTCAACTGGTTTAAAAAAAAATGAAGTTTTCCACATCTTGATTACTGCCATCTTCAATCACATCTCATTGGACAGCCATAAGGGAAGCCGCATTTTAATGAGTCATATTAATTAATACAGCTGTTAGAGTCTCGGTCCAGTTCCCATTACCATCAAATCATTTCACATGCCCAAACTAGAGTTCATGCAACATTGAGTTGTACTTCTGAATTTATATTTATTTATTTTTGTTTGTTTTCATCTCACTTTCCAGGTGTAATTGATTCAAATTAGTTCCAAACTCACATGAGAATTTCCTTAAATCTTATTACTGTTTGTATCCAGATGAGTTTCATTAATATATAAACATCTCTCTAGAGTTTTGGTCCCAGGAGCTCTAATGCAATAAAGCATCTTTAACTACCATCTGCCCTGAATTATGCTCTAATTACCTAATAACCTCCAACGTAAATGAACAGAGTATAATGTTGTAATGTTTTAATGTAGCACCTGTGTAATATTGTCGGATCAACTTGCTATCTAGACACAGACAGCTGTAAACGTCTGCATTTCTTTCTTGTGAAAGCACTGTTGCTTTAGTCGATGACGCCGGCTTTTATTGTGAATGAGTGATGCTGTGTTTTCATAACCGAAACAGATCTTCAGCACTTACCGCAGATAATTCAGAGCGTACGTTCACCCCGTCACTTTATTACACACTTTATTAAAACACTCTGACCAGAGATGAGAGGCTGCAAAATCCACACCATTATTTTTCTTAATGCCTGCGATCTATCTCTGTGCATTAATGCATCCGCAGAGGATTCCAATGAGTTTGTGCGTATACAGTAATTGTGCAATGGTAAGCTTGATACATTTAAAAAATAAGGGTAATATATATTATTAGATATAATATATAGAGATTATAGATAGATAGATAGATGTGATGGTAAATTTTACACATTTAAAACTAATTAAAATATAATAAAATTCTCTATTTATAATACATAGAAAAATACGTAATACAAAATTAATAAAATATAATTAAAATGTATAACAAAAAAATAATGTCTAAATGTAAATTTTAATTACTGTGCTTGCTCTAGCTTATTGTATAAAAGAAAACCATTATTTTATATTTTATTTTTGGTGTTTGTATGATATGTGACATCACTGTTTTTTATGAAAACACGATTATTCATGTTTTTTAATTGATACATGTCTATGACATTATATGCATGTCCAGCTGTGCAGATCTAGACTGAGTGTGTGTGTGTGTGCTAGCAGCTGAGCGAGGTGAGGTGTGTAAATCAGGCTTTGCTGATGTATGTGTTTGGCATTCTTATGGTAATGGTGTCAGATAGCATGTAATGAATTCATTATACTGCCTTATTGCACCCTCATCTGCAAACAGACAGCCACTCAGGGACATACTGTACGTGTGTGTGAGAGAGGTTAGATGAAAAATATTATATGGCATTGTCATTCCTAATAAGATAATAATGATCTTGCTTTTGTTAAACCGGGGGAATGTTTCATCTTATTTAACATCAAAGCATTTTAATGATTGTATCTATTTACATTTATATATAGTCAGTTCATTTGGTTTTATTTTTCTATGAGTTGGTGTAAAAGGTGATTGCGCAGTGATTTTAGTCATTCTGTTGAGTTTGTGCAGAGAATTAATGATGTACGTGGCATCATGGCTGATGGGCTCGGCCCGCCCTTGTTTCTTCAGTTATAAAGCACTGGTTGAAACATGAGAACAATGGCATGGCTGCAGAAACGTTTAAATAAACATTTGATTTCAATTTCAGCCCTGGAAACTGAGAGGTTCAGTCTCAGGCCTTAAATGTATTCATTTATTTCTGGACAGATTAGTAGCCTCAAACACTGCACAGCATATTGCTGATTATTACGTACTATATATTATTCATTATGATAATGGTGATGATTAGGACAATGGAGGAAAAAAGTAAATGATAGATGGAGTATTAGGTATGTTTGGAATGTAATACTAGCACGCAAAGCATGTACTGTATACTGCAGGGCAATAACCACAGATACTGACAGTAACAAAACCCACCAAATATTCCCATTAGCAGTCAATCTGGATGACATTTTCACAAATTGTTACATTTGGTTCACCTCAGACCTGAATATGTGGTTACATGCTTGCTATACTGCCTATTATTTTTAAATAACACACAAAATGCAATTATAGTTTTGATCAGCTACACTGACCTCATCATGTTTATGCAAAGCGGTATAGTATCCATTTTTTGCATGCCTTTTTTAAAGTTAAAGAATATGCATATTTTACATTTTGCCAGTCTGATCAATAACGAGTAAATAAAAAAATGGTTTGGTTTTCAGAAGATCTCAATGAATCAGTGGTGCTCATCATCAAAATGGCTTTTGGCAAGCTGATCATATAATGAATCAAGAAAAAGTTTCAAATCAGTGTATTGCATATTCAATGCATACATGCCTTTATCATCCATTTTTCCACTGCACAGATGTTTTCTTTATAGTGGAAAAGGGTTCTTTAGGTTTTTAAAATGCTTGTTGCACTTACAAAAAAGATTATTTTGAGAACTGTTCATTGAAAAATTGTTTGTGAAAATCCCAGGTAAATCCCATAAACATTGAGGGAACATTGTTTTTAAATTGTTCCTAAAATGTTAAAATGTTCTTTTTTGGTGTGTTTATAACGTTATCTTAATATTACAAAAGTGTAGCCTAAAACACTGTTTTTTTTTCACTTTAAATGTTTATTTGTAATATTTTAAGAACATTTTCTCTAAACCTTTAAAGAACTTTCATCAAGGACAAATCTCGAGAACACTCTGAGAATGCTCTAAGAATGTTTTTGTTAGATGCAGCAAATATTAACAATGAGAATGTTCCATAAACCTTACGTTTTGTTTTAATAGCTGTCAGACCAGCTTTAGAGTAAGAAAGTCCAGCGGTTGATGTTCAGGTAGGCCTCTACACTCACAAACACTCACTAGCACAGAATCTGCTTCCCTCGTGCTCTGCTTGGCTTCATATTTCTCCATTACGCAGGTTTTTAAACACCTCTTGTACTCCTATTAGAGAAAAAAGAAGCCGAAGAAGAAGAAGTTCTGCACTATTTATCCCGTCAGACTATCAATCACTGTCGCTCTCGCTGCCCCGTCTTGGGCGCAAAGACAGCGCTCCGCGGCCAGCCATTTGTCAAAGCGGCCCCGGAGGCTACGCATGGCTGTGTCCGCGGAGGACGGCCTGTCGTCGGGCCGATGTGGATGAACGAAAGCGCTATGCAAATTAGCGGCTAATCTGTGGCGGAACACAGGCGCGCCAGGCTCGCAGGTTCCATTACTCCTCTTTAGCTCGGTTGATTATGATTAAACTGATGCCTGCCGATCGGTTTTAACCCTTTTGCCCGCCAAAAAAGCAGCCCGGTGCGGATGCTTCGCTTTGGCTGGAGGCGCGTGGAAGATGAACTGTCTGTTTATATAAATAAACACGCTAAGTTTGAGTCTGGATGGTTCCCCACAGAATCAGCAGTTTAGAGTGGAACTTCCCTCTCGATATGGTAATGAAATAACCTTATCAAAATGAGGGAAAATGGTGAAATGCAGGCTCAGGTTTTGTGTTGGCCCACTACACCTGGCAGAGCTGATATTGCCTAAAAAATGGCATTTAAATGTCTCTCAATACAAAGTCTGAGCTCAGAATCTAATGATTGAAGTTGATTTTATTCAAGAAACATTAGGATTCTACGTGTCTTCAGCAGGAAGATGCAGCACATAAAAAAAAGAGATGGAAGCGGAGATGTTTTGATTGATGGCTTCCATCATTCTGTATCCCTTCTTCTACACATCGCCAAAAACGAGTGTTTGTGCCTGTCAAGTAAAGATAAGGTCTGGTAGCCGCAAACTAAGACCTTTATGAGAACATGCTCTAAGCGAGATTTTAGGAGCAACAGCCCTAGTCCTGTCGGGTTATTTCATAGTCATTTTTCATTTTTATTTTGTTTTGTTTGCTACATTTTCCAACCTCATAATCCAGTTTGGGGTCCATTGTCTCCTCTTTGTTTCCACAATTCTCATTCTTGGGTTTCTTTTATCCATGAACAATGGCATCTTTATGTGCATACCAAGCTCAGCACAGTTTGCTCTATTATTTTTCTGATGCAACCATTGTTTATGCCATAATATGGAACGGAAAACAAGGAACAAGGGAATGAGAGATGTGAAAGAAAGAGAGGATTCTATTCAGTAGAATAAAACAAAGAAAAATAACTGTCATGCTTTTTCCCTCGTCCTTTAAAATAGCTCTATCTGCATCCGTAGCCCATCTGTCCATTTCTTTCCCTCTGTGGACTACAATATGACATAACTTCATTCTCCCAATAGATTGACAGTAATTTCATTTTCAATTTGTTGTGGTTCAAGGCAGTAATGATGACTGACGGGTGCTTCTGCCACCTGGTGGAAAAATATTAAACTGCAGACCTTTAACAACGCAACTTTTGTTTCTACAGTTGAACCTGATGTTTGTGAATCCTGCCACGAGGAGGCGCACTAACACTACACAGAACACACTTTCAATGACACGAGCTAAATAAAACTATGTAATGCATGTGGTATGTCTGAGAGTATGAGCACTGAGAGTGGTATCAAAAATATTTAATGAAAAACGACTTTTTATGTTATTTATAATTAAATTGATATTAATCATAGTCATTCATTTTAACTGAAGTAGTAAATCTGTTTGTATTTTAAAGAACACTTGATTTGTCAGTTTAAATGCCCCATGATTTTTCACAGAAACATGTGGTGTATTTACAAAACAATATATATTCATAACCAATATGGGAAATGCATTCTATTTATTTTTGAATGCATCTTTTACTTAAGTATGATGGCATAAATATATACATTTAAATGGTATCATAATTAGTTTTTTAACTGAGGTAGTAAAATATGTTGCATTTTAAGTCTAATTTAATTCTAATTCTAATGCAGACCATATAATTGCATTAGATTTAAAGGTGCAGTGTGTAATAGTGTGTTATATGCAATATAACATACAAAACTATGTTTTCAGAGGTGTGTAAAGACATTACATAATAAGCCGTTATGATTTTATAACCTTAGAACGAGCATTTTATATCTACATACACCTCGGGTCCCCTTACATGGAAGTCGCCATTTAGTGCCGCCATGTTTCTATAGTAGCCCTAAACGGACAAACTTCTACAGAGCGCGTTTCGTCAGTACGTTGTTCTACTTCTTCCTTGGTGTTTTAAGAGGCCGCTCGTGTCGTCACCACGTTGAAATGCGCAAAGAAGTAATAGTGGAAGTATTAGCAAGCAAGTCAGTAGTGTGGAGTAAGGTGGAAGTAAGAGGATAAAGGAAATTAAAAATGCAGGATCATGCGTATTATGCGCAAGAAGAACCGACAGAGCGTCAGTCTTCGTCGGTAAAAAAAGAAAACTTGATGCAGACAGACGACGGCAGAAATCCCGGATAAATATTGGTGTGGCTTTTTTTTCTTGTTTTTTTTTTCCAGGAAGCACCTCTGCCTCTTCTCGCCCTGAATGTACCGCTGCCTCTCCGCCCTCTTCCTCTTCCTCTTTCACTCTCTCTCTCCCTCTTCCTCTTCCTCTTCCTCTTCCTCTTCCTCTTCCATTCTCTCTCCCTCTTCCTGTTACTTGCGGTATGTAGTCTGGTTGTCCCTGACTTTGTAAACGGGGAGAAAAATGTCTCCTGCTAATGCTATCTCACTGTCAGTCCGGTTAAACGGTTTGAGCGGCTAGCTGCTTCACTACTCTTAATTTCTGCTTCTTTTTATTTGTAAGGTATTGTTTTCGTTATTATGTGCTGATTCACCACTGGTTGGGCTGACAGACATAAAGATATTGAGCCGGCATCATGATCCCATCGCACCCCCTCCTCCCTTTCCCCTCCCGCAAGCCACAGCATCCCAATGCCGTGTTCGGAAAGAAAGTTGTGTTTCAAAGGCAATAAACATTAGATGGAAAAATATATATATTTCACTACTTTCTCTCGCAGTTATATCGTTAAGTAATTATACTGTATATAAATCGCGGGCATCAGGGGGCCACTAGTAATGTGCATGGCATTAAAACTGATTTCATATGCACGATCGCATTTCACAAGTAAATATAATTCTTTGACTTACCTTTGTACAGAAACCTCATCGCTTGATTGACTACTGTCAAGTGTAACAGACGACGACATTTTTGTCCTGTGTCAGCTTCCGTAGCTTCTGAGAACACGTTTCCCACAATGTTCAAATTTAGTTCTTAGTCATGAAGCAGAAATCTTAAACAGAACGCTTGAGAAGTTATCTTGCCTATCTACCTTGATAATGATTTTTTTCAGTAAATTCATCTTCCTGTAAGTCCATTCCAACATCTATAGCCATCTATAGCCAGCTTTTGAATTTTGTATGAACTCTTAATGTTCAAACTAGAAGTCAGATATTAGAAACAGGACAAATGCTTTGCATGCCCAAACTTTTTTTAAACAAAAATGACGCTTGTCGGGCCAAATCAAGTTTCTCATCAGAAGATAATGATTAATGGACTGTGTGTTCTGCAGACTGTGAAGCGGCAGATCTTGGCTGCCATGAGCAAACTGCCAACGCCAGAGCCCAGCTGGTGCTGAACAGCCCCCCAGCCGCACGCTTTTCGAGTGGGCCATGAAATGTGGCTTGTTTTTATTTAATCCCCGTGTGTATGAAGGCCGCATACGCTGTCCTCCCGCCAGCACACCACGTGAACCAGGCAGTCCTCAGACAGAGGGCAAGTCCTCCTTAACACACCCAGCTAGGGTAGCGGTCAGCCATTAGTGTCCCTCAACCAGCCTAATCGCTCCAGTGGGCATCCTGGCATCCACCGCTTCTCTGGCCATGCTTTCTGTTCAACTGCTGCCAGGGCCTGCACTGCTGAGTGTTACTTCTCAAATTAACCGACCGGAGAGCCTGCCCTCTACTGGCAGGATGTAGATGTAGTTCGTTTTTCTTTCTTTCTTTGAACAAAAGTATATCTGCCTCTCTTCTTCTATATATATATATAATTAAATAAAATATAATTTTATAACTGTCTATAGAATAGATTAGGATAAAATAGAAAATAATCTAATGGAAATAATAAAAATATATTTAGTTTAATTGTCTAATTTTATATTATGTTATTATATTCAGATATTTCACATAATTTAGATGTGCATATGTTTTTTTTACAAAATAAAACAAACAAACAAACAAAAAACATTGTTGGAATGAACATGGGAGAAAAAGCAGTCAACAAGTGTCCTGCATCTATTACCTGAGAGAAGAAGATATTAAATATTTTGAACATTTGACTGAACACAGCAGTTTTGTCAAGATATGTTAAAAGCTATACATTTAACATATGCTCTATATAAAAAGTAAAAAGAAAGAAGAAAATCACACACACAGTGTGAATCAGCTGATACAACCGGTTATTAAAACAATCCCTGCCGATTACATCCCTTTTATAGCATCTTAAACACGAACTAATGTAATATCAAAAGCTTATCCAGTCATTAATCATCTACACACAACTATAGCTATTGTTCTGTGATGCCGATGTCACATGGCTATGTTTGTTCAGGCAGAGGGAGGAGGTGCCTGATGTGTGTGTGTATGTGTGGCTCAGGAGGGAGGGGTCACGCACCTGTGAATCTACACCTGGCTGCCAGAGAGAACGAGAAGGACAGCCAAGCCGGAGGAGAGACAGAAGAGAAGAGACAGAAACTCTCTGAAATCCAAAGAAAAAAAGAGGGTCCTACAGGGCGATGACCTCACCTGCTGGACTCATCTGGACAAAGAACTGAAGCTAAGGATAGTGACCTCTCTAACACAGATAACAACCGCTTCAACGGACACACATTCACCTGCACAGGTGAGAGGGGCTTATTACTGCGATTCAATGGCCTGGAAAACTCCTCTGAACATCATCCAGTTACAATTAGTTTCACATTAATTAGTTAACAGATAAAATTACTGCGTAAAATGCAGATCAATTTTTAATATTGAATTCCAGAGAAAGAAATGAATTAGTCTAATGGAAATTTATAGTAAGTTCTAGAGAAAAAAGCATACTGATAGCTGTGAGTTTTAATGACCTTTGGACAGAGACACATTTGATTACACATTCATAGCAAACAGTGAACCTTTATCACTGACTAATCATGCACAATGAAGAACCTGAGATGAGTGTGTGTGTGTGTGTGTGTGTATGTGGATTATTGCAATCAAGTGAACACTTTGAAATGCAAAACATTTCTTTCAGTTGTGTCAACAGTACAAGTTCAGCAGGCACCATGAACACCTTTTGAATTTACTTATCCTGACAGAAATCAGTGCATTGGGAAGGAATCCATTTGAGAAAGACCTGAACTCTGAATTGAAATGAAGAGATCTCAATCTTATAAATAAGAGATAACTGCTATAAATGGTTGTCTTAGTCCAAAATGAGTGGTATAGTAGAATATTAGTAGTCTGTTATAATTTATAAGTGAACAAATACAAGAAGAAACAAGCGTCGTTATGAAATTTAACGCAAATGTTATGGAGTCTAGTGTCTCTGCTGCCTTCTTAATTTGTTTACCATGTGCTTGGGTATTTGTATTGACACACAAAGTACCCATTTCCCATTAATAAAAACTTCTAGACAAATAATCTCAGGTGTATCTCAGAAGAGATCTCAGAAATGTCTGAAACTCAGCTTAGATGTGCTAATTAAAAAGTCACAGAATTCAATATGAATTCAAAAGTTTCCAGTCCTCTCAAAAGCAAATTATCTGTGCCGTACATTCAGTTCATACATTAGATATACTCTATCTCAGTGGGCAATTGATGTTGAATAGACATCAGTTTGATGTTAAAAAACAGGTCAAATATTCAAATCACACTGATGTCAAAGACTTGACATGATGCTGATTTGATGTAAACAAAACGTCAGACGTATTAACCTACAACTGAATTTTTGAAGTCTTGGCGATATTTGATGTCAAATTGATATCAAGGACAGATCAGCAACTGTCCTGGATGTGTATCTATATGTTTGAGAAACACCATAGAGATTTAAAATCTCCAAATGGTCTCCTAAACTTTAAAACAGCAAGTTCTGAGGAGAAAAATGTTCCTCTGAGGAAACTTGGGTCCAGTTTCTTTTAAATCCCTTTTTCCTGTCTTCATATTAATGTTATCCCAATCTTACACTGTTTAAGAAATAAGTGCCTAAATAGAAATAAAGCAACATAAACCTGATCTAGGCACCAATGCACGTTTTAGGCCTGAAAGATGGGTCGAACACAAGAACATTTTTCTTACAGTTTTTCTGATCACCACAATTCCTGCCATTTGCGCAACTCCTTCAGTGAGACTTTTCTCAGAGCGAAGCTCTCCGAGGACCTCCAGTTAACACCTGATGTTTTTTCCAACCACCGACAAAATAATTAATTAATCAAGATGTCTAAAGAGATTTCTACCTCTCATGAGAGCTTCTGTTGAAACTAAATGTACTTTGTGGCGTTATTATTGTGATGCCTGAAATAAATTGAAACACTTTCGCAAGAAATTAACGCTGCCCGTAATTCGCATGACAAGACAAATCAGAAGTTTGATTTTCAGAAGCAATTGTTTTCTCTAGATTATCATGATCTGTCAATCTTATCAAATCCTTAAATAATCAGCACACAGTTCCTGATGGCCACTGACATGTTCCCGGAAAGTACTGGCCTTTCCTTCTGAACAATGATTCCTTCACTTATCTTTATTTTTTATCTTTTATCTTTGTATGAAAACCACATGCATAACAGCATGAAGTGCAGTAAGACCGTGTGCTTTGCGTAAAAGTTCCCCTTGCATGCAAAGAGAAGCCTTCGTTATCTGAATCCTGGTAAAACCATGAAATTTCCCATTGTTTAGATGGCCTAATTTTCATGCATTGGGGTGCATTAATATTACAGAGCATTGCAAAATCAATGTTTGTTATAAATCATGATTTCAATCACAGTTGCAAACAATAAATTGGCCAAACAATTAAAGACTGTTTGTACTTTAGTAAGTGTTGACATCACTTTTTTAACAATGAAACCAAAAACTTTTACAGTATGCACTTGTAGCTTTTCAAAATATAAAAGTACAATGAAAAAAAGTGAATTTTTCAAAGTTTTCAGTCATTCTACTTTAAAAATAATTATTTTTTTGTTTATCTGACTAAAATTTTTTTCATAATGAAGCATAATGAAATATGCGTTATTGTTAAAACCATCTTTTCAACCAAGGTTGAAAGGGAGCTGACTGGCACCACCTGATCTCTGTTTGCTCTCGTGAACATAAAAGCAGGAGCAAGAGTCAAAGCCCTGAGAGAGAGAACAGAAATTAGCATACTGTATGAAAATGACCACTCTGTTTCTAAGCAACGGAGCCAAGCCTTTCCCGTGAATGGATATTACCACGCTACAGCAGTTTTGTGTGAATCTGAGTGTGGGAGTTTATTTTCACATTGCACAGCAGGCTGATTCAGTTCCAGATAATGATAATGGACAGTGAAGCAATAAAAGTTTCCAGGATATCAAAAAGTAGCCCAGAGTATTTGTTTTTTTGCTGCCATTGTGTGTGTGTGTGTGAGTGAGCAGCAAACCTCAAAATATGATACGGAGCTACATTTGGACATTTCCGCCATGTGTGCTGTATGTCGAAGGCGTGCTTGCTTTTATTGTAATAGTTTACTTCAAAGCAGTCATTCTACTGTAGCTTGTGTATGAATCATATAAAATCCATTTGTAGTGCTGCAACATTCAGACCAGTGAAGTGAAATCCAAGAAGTCAGATGTTATAATGAACATGTTCAGTTTGAGGCCTAAATGGAGACTGTGATCATTTGTTTTTTTTTCAGAATTATTTTGGCTAATGTTAATGCTATTTCAGCTTAATGTGATGTCTTGCCACTTTACTAGGTCAGTTTAACTAAATTCTAAATTAAATAGTAACATTTTTATACTAGTGCTGTCAAACGATTAAGCGCGATCAGTTGCATTCAAAATAAAGTTTTTTGTTTACATAATATATGTGTGTGTAATGTCTATATTATATATCAATACACACACATGCATGTATATATTTAAGAAAAATATGCTAGGTTTATATGTTAAATATATTTATATATAATATACATTTACTGTATATATACATGGAAATATATACTGTATGTGTGTGTGTTCAAATATAAATAATAAATATACACAGTACATACAGATGTAAATAAAGTATAATACATAATATGTACATTATTATTCAAAAGTCTAAAGTCAGAAGGATTTCTCTCTTGATTTAAAGAAATTTATATTTTTATTCATCAAGGACATATTAAAATGACAGTAAAGGCTTTGGTAACACTTTATAATAATGGCACACTATGATTCATTAGTTAAGCATTAGTAAATAGTCAAATCATCTATTATATAGCATTGTTTCAACATTAATAGGCATTAGTAAGCAGTTTATAAATACAGCTATAAATGTTTTGTTCTTGAGCATATCTATGATTTTTAATAATTATATTTTCATGCCACTAAGGCTTTTAAATTGTTACAAAGAATTTATATTTGAACTAAATTCTCACAAAATATTAATCAGCACAACTCTTTTTAACTTAATTACATTAATTATAATACTTGAGTAGCAAATCAACATATATATAATGATTTCCGAAGCATCATGTGACCCTAACTACTGCATAATGCTAAAAATTCAACTTTGCATTAAATCACAGTATTAAGGCTTTTACTGTATTTTTTAAGTGTAAATAAATACATTTACTGCCTCAGACTTTTAAACCATAATGTATCATCAATTTTATCACCCCGTAAACCAATCCGTGAAAATAAAAGTGCTAAACACTCCATCTTTTAACATTAGTGCAGTCTACATTTAGCATTTCCATCCTCCTAGCATATAGCTGCAGTACAGCATGCGTGAAATTTGAGGCCTGTAACCGAAGCTCTACAGCTTAAAACTTTGCATACCTCCACCATATGGTGCTTATTGAATTGCACTAAAAAATTCATTAGCAGCTGCCCCTTTTAATGTAAGAGACAGATCTCATGTTAGCATTAGCTCACACCCTCAGGGCTCAGCTTACGCATTATGACCATTCCTACTTGCGCTCCAATCTAACAAACAGCAACATGTTTATAGTTCATACTTCTATTTAGGCCTATGGTGTTTAGTCACATAACACTCTCATGTAAATATATTTCATTCTGTCTCCCTCGCAGAGCTATCAAAGTCTGCGTTCATCTAAATGGCGACCGCAGAACCTGCACCATCCTGGTGGAAACTGACCTTCCTGCGTAAGAAGAAATCAGAGCCGAAAGTGTTGTACGAAATCCCTGGAGACCACAGCAGCAACGCCGGGGAGACACCCGGGACACCCGACGCAGCTGCGGACAGCCAGTTTAACGCCCGCTTGGAACGCATTGTGGACAAAACGGCGACAAAGGGACGTCATGTGAAAGTCTCACATTCAGGCCGGTTTAAAGAGAAGAAGAGAATCCGCTCTACGCTAGCAGAAAACCCTGACCTGTTCCCTGAGGCCGAAACGACAACTAACGAGAATAATAAAAGTGGAAAATAGAGTAACTGTGTAAACATAGAGTCACTGTGTGTGAAGCAGCTCAAGAGGGTCTGTGCAGCACTCTTCCATTGATGTCCTCTGCAGTTTACAATCACCTGAGGTTGAGCCTGAAGCAAGAAAAGGACCGCTGAATTAGTGACTGATCTATACTAATGTTTAGGAACAAAGACAGGCACAAACCCAAAGATCAGGTTTCTTCACAGATACGCACGGCAGGACTGCATTGTGGCCGTCTGATGAAAGGCTGACAGTTAGCAAATGTTTAGCTAAGAGAAATCCACTGAGAGAGAATCAAAGAAATCAATCAAATATCAGCACAAGATATCATAACATAACGTTTTGATTATTGTAGTTTCCTGGGGGGTTTTATATGGCGAAAACTACAATTGCAGCTACAGCACTTTTGATTCAATAGGAATATTACCAGCAATAATATGCTATCATATTAAAAGATCATATAGAAATGTTTATTCCAAATTTTTAATATATTGTCATTACATTAAAATATCGTTGTTGTTATTATCATTATTTTAAAAAATATTTAAATAAAATTAGAAGTGGCATAGCTATCACCAACTAGACCAAAATATCCGGTTTAAATAAATGTGCCTTTGTTACTTTGATCTTGGTTGATATTTATTGTAGATCTACATAGTTTATAAAATTTAATCTAGACATGGTGGGGCTTTTCCATTTTAATTATTGTGTTTTTTATGTTGAAAGTACTGTCAGATATTTGCGCACTGCCTGTTTGCTTAGCTGGGATTTTAAACTGAATTTTGTACAAAATGACATGTTGTTTTTAAATATGCATCTCTAGAAAATAAATGAATGAATTCAGGATGGGAGCTGTCTTGTTTGTGTATCTTTCTTTGTTCAAATGCATCACTGAAACAGGATCACTAAACTTATGGAAACAGCACATTCCTGCTTTTACCGACTGGCTGTTCAAAATATCTATTGTTTCTACCCAAGTTTAATACAGCCTGTTTCGTCCCTTTATTCACCTTTTTTTTCCACCAACAAGAGCAATGCTCGTTTCCTTTGTCTCTTTTTCCATAACAGTAATTCCCGTAAACACAACTGAGGACAAATTGAACTTTTGTCCAGCAGAGGACGATAGAGCCAACACTACATCCGGGGAATGTGGACAACCTTGCCTAAAATGACTCATGCTCTGATTTCATGTTTGTTTTGATAGACTTTGTGCTCACGACACATTTGTTTGTCAATTTATCGACTGACAGACAAATACAATGCTGATATTATAAACATATATGGTTGATATACCAGTCGGGCTCTATTCTTTACAACACTGTGTCAAATAACATATAATCATTAATTTTCTACATAATCACAAAATACATCTGAATAGATTTAAACAGATGTAATACTTATGTTTTATATTCATAATGAATAATACAAATTTACTAAAAACGATGGGTCTATACGCTGTCTGCGCCCAGTAACACAAATCCAGGGCTTGCGGAAGGATATGTCTGAGCGGCGCTGCGGCCCTATATTAACGTAAACTCGACGTCATCAACAGCAGATTCTTCTCCCAGCTGATTTTTTTTTGTTGTTGACAGCCGAGCGCTTGTGCTCTTCGCCGAAATGGCCGTGTGATCTGCAGCCTGTAGACAGCGCGCAAACTCCTCAGTGCATCAACATAGTGCACTGGCTCAGTACATTTATTCCAAAATGGCGTAAGTATACTTTTAATTGTTTTTGTGTTACAATGTCATGTTGCTTACAGCCGGCGAGGCGGAAATGCACAATTCAAGTTGTAAACATTATGACCATGAGTGTTTAGGCTACTTCTTACGTGCCTAGCATGTATACTTGGCAATTAATTTTTTTTAGTTGATATAGAAACATGTTTTGCGTGTGAACAATGTCGTGACAACTGTCTCGAGCTTACCGCGCCATATGTCTGGCAGACAGTGACAACATCAATCGACGAATTTGTAGTTGTTTCGCTTATAATTTGTACTATAACATCTCTATTGTCAATAAGGGATTAGTTTATAATAAGCTTGGTAATGTTGAACTCAAGTAAACACGAGTTGAGAGAGTTTATTTTACTTTTCTTTGTCGTCGCGTGCTCTTTATAAAATGGCGCACGTTCCTGAAAAGGGAGCGGTGAGCCCTGAAATGGCGGTCTCTTCTTAGACTTTCATACAGCAATAGCACATAGCAGTGTCTTTCTCACAAAAAAAGACATTTTAGTTCTATTTTAATATCCTGTTAAACGCCAAATGCCTTTTTTTGTCTCCAATAAATTGGAGTTGGGCATTTATAAATAGAACCTAGTCCGCTAACTGTGAGTGATTAAATAGCATCACGTGGTAGATGCCCATATATGGGTGGGTAGTGTAGGGTGTGGGCAGATGATGTCATTGTGCGTCAGTAATAGCTAATGAGGCTTTATTATTTTTCCTTGAATAAAATCTTTAATTTATGATTTAAATTAGCATTTGTTTTTATGTAAGAGATTAACTACTTTTTGTCTGCTTTTGCAGGTCCCTTGTGGCAACTCTGACCTTTGCTGTACCTGACAGCACGAAACTATTCGAATTCTCAGTAGAAGACTCTCTGATTCCACTTGAAATAGACAGCCATGTCTTTGATGAGCTCACGGTTTGGCCCGGACGATATGGAGGTCCTTCTCTGGGACCCATCATCACCGATGGCTGACCCTCTGGGGTCCTTCCTAGATAAAGATGAGGAGGTTCTTCCTCTCGGAGGCGCTGAATCGCCCCTCTCATCTTTCTCTTCCTCTCCACTTCCCTCTCTGTCCCCACCCTGCACTCCTCCCTCCCTTCAGAGGGGGGAGAAGGCTGGGCTCAATCAGCTGTCCCTGTCCTGGTTCTCCTCAGATGAGCTGTGCCTTGATAACAGTGGTGCAGACAGTGGTAATGGTAAGGTGTAGCAATTTACTCAGAATATACCTGCAGTGTTGTTGCTTCAGCATATTAATAGCTTAAGCAGTCAGTCATTGAACACGTTTTTTTTTTTTTTTTGTTTGTTTGTTTCAGATCATTCATTCAGTGAAATGGATTGGATGACAGAGCGAATTGATCTGAGTGAGTTTGATCTGGAGTCATTGATTGACTCCTATGATTCTGAGGATCCACCCAGTTCTCCTGAGGAACTCATTGCTTCTCTGGAGTCACAGATAGACCTGGAGCCCCAGCCTGTAGCTTTTGAAAATACCCCTTCACCTTCTCCCCCAGTGTCTGTCCCTGAAATTGATCAACTTTCCAACCTTCCATTCACTTTGAATACTCCGGTTTCTACTCCATTCATTCCCTCAAACTCCTGTGAAGTGTCAGATCCCTCCTCTGTAGTTCCTGAAGCCCAGGCCGAGCTTGAGATAAAGTCTGAACCGGCCTCCCCAGTCCCATCACCCTCCATCCTTCCACCCGAGTCCCCTTCTGACACCCTTGAGCTTGGTTGCGAGGTGGACATAGCTGAAGTTCAGAGTCCAACCCTCGTTGAGATGCGGGTGCCCAAAATTGTCCTGTCCCTCTCCCCAACCCGCATTGTTCTTGTACTTGCTCCCAAAGAGGAGGCTAATGTGATAGCTCCTCATCCAGGTGAGGTGGTTGTGGATAATTCCCCAAGTCCAGCCTCCCCCGACCCACAAACCCCAGCCTCTCCCCAGTCTCGATCTTGTAGGGAAAAGCCATACCCTACACCTGATTCTAAGCCCACCCAAAATCGGCAATCAGAGTCCCCTTCACTCACAGGAAGAGTGAAGTCAGCCAGTGGCCCAAAGGTTGTGGTCGAGAAGAAGAAGCTGAAGAAAATGGAGCAGAACAAGACTGCGGCGACCCGCTATCGACAGAAGAAGCGTGTAGAGCAAGAAGCCCTCCTGTCAGAGTGTGCCGTTTTGGAGGAGAGAAATCAAGAGCTGGCGGAGAAAGCAGAATCGCTCACTAAAGAGATTCAGTATCTGAAAGAGCTAATGGATGAAGTCAAGAGGGCAAGAGAGAGCAGGAATATAAAGACGTAGAAAGAAATGGACACAGAGGCTTGAAGCTGGGAGAAATGGACGGTTTCAGCATAGCCTGAAGTGCAGAAAATAGGGATGTTGGTCCTTAAAGTATTAATTGAAGGGTTGAATAAATAACTGTTTTGATTCTTCCCCTAGCGACTTAGTAGAAAAAGCTTCCTTTTTAGCATGTCAGCTATGAGTAAAGCCTGACATACTTTTACAAATGTATTTTTGTTTTTTATCTTGTATGTCAATGTATGCACATTATGATATATAGCAGTGCATTGTGTGTAACTGGTTGTTTTGATATTCTTAATTGAAAGTGTGATGTATATACACTCAATATTTAACCTGTGTTCATTCCTAGAAATGGTATGGTGTGCACTTATTAGATTATGTATTGACCTTCTATGGGCCTTTCACTGCTTATCAGTTAACTTAAATGTTATTTGTGTAATAAACAATTAAAAAGATACTTGTGTGCATTTTATGTGTCCTTTCATGATGAAGCTAGAGCAGTAAATAATTAAGGGCAGTACGATAATTTATAAAATTGTTTCAGACAATTCACTACTTCAGTAAGTTGAGGATTTGGAATAAAGTTTAAAAAGATACTAAATGTATTTAGTAAATATATTTAGTCTAAGGCAGTTCTCTATACTTACGCCAGTGTTTGACCAACTGTGTCTATTGCTGGCAGAAAATAGATCTGAGGTTTTGGTTAAGAATTACTTTTCATTTCAGTGGTTTTCACAAATTGAGAAATGTCAGACTTAAGGATATATTTGACATAAAAGCACCAGTCAGTAAGGCAACTTCACTGTAAAATTATTCTTTATTAATATGAAAATATGAAGTGAAAAGCATACAAAAGCTAAACTTTTAAGTCCTCTGAGTGTTTTAAGTCAAACTACTTGAATGTCACTTCTGAGACCGAAATGTTTGCCCAAGCACTTAGGAATTTATAGCACATTATACAGTGCCAAAAATGTGCAGAGATGAAAATAATTATGCAACAGCCATGCCCTGAATGCCCAACACACATTGTTAACTATGTGTTTAGGTAGAATACAATGCTGACATCACAGTCATAAGTATGATATGTCCTCATTAGTTACCAATCATATCAAATTCACAACAAAAAGAAACCCTGAATGTTCTTAAGGTGCTCAGTTGCACATTCAGTTCAGTCTGAACAGTTGTATACTCAAGAATCCAGCTCTATTTCAAATGCACATACTAGACTTCATGATAATACAGTACATTCAAATTTGTAAAATCTGCACAATCAATACAATTAGTAAAATGCAGTTTTACTAAATATTATTTGACGCTGTTTCAATGTGCATGAAAAGCTACCAGGTAGTATAAATACTGTAGCTACAATACTGGGTTTAAGAGTCCTGCCATACCACGTGAAAATGGAAAGGAATCATTTTGGCTATTGTTTGGTGCCACCATGCATTTTACGTAACACTAGACAATAATCATTTAAAACCAGTGCATGCATTTGGCAAGAGTTTCAATATTTGAGTACTGAGAATTACTGTTATTTGTGCTCTCAGTTATTACTGTTATTTGTAGCTGACAGGATTAGAGGGAAACAAGTTCAACAAAAATGTTATGTTAGTAAGTGCTACGTGCTTCTAGCAAAGGTGAATGTCCAGTGATGGATTTATAAGAAAACAGAAATATAGTTTGTAATTCTGTATGTATGCTACTGAATGTCAACATAAATAGACCATTATGATCATGAAGTTAAAAAGCAGAGGAATGTCCAGTTCAAAATCAGTTTGCATTCTATCAACTCAATATATGACGTATTTAAACCGTGAATGGCCTAATTATGGGTAATAAACCATTGGATTAATACTGCTTGTTTTGGGATCCAAATGGTCAATAACTTGTATATTCCTCTAAGATTTGCACTTTATATCACCTTCACTGCAGGATGCATCTTCCACTTGCTTCCTCCTCGTCTAATTCTTGGTTCACTGTAGAAGAAGGATGCAATGATTAGGCTTAAAAAATACATGAAAACTACTTGCATGAACAAGTACGTAAGGTGATGTGCAAGCCATTACTATAAAGATGTGGAATGTAAAACACTTACATTTGACTGGTAAGAAAGGTTTCTGTCCATTCTCTGCCACCATCTCCTCTATTTTACGCAAGAGTTCAGTAACCTGTGACTTGTCCTTGTTAGCTTTGGTACAGTCCAGCACATGGTAACAGTTCCAGCAATGCTGCATCAGTTTCAGCAGCTCGCCTCCATCTCGCTGGATGTGATCCTCAATTGATGTGCCATACAGCCAGTCGCCACATGAAAACAGCACCAACGTGTGTTGACAAGCCTCCTCGCCAAACATTTCCAAGTGGCTCTTAAGGGCCTGTCTCTTTTTGGGAGTGAGGGTGGAGACCACAGGGATGACCAATAAGAGCGCATGTGGGCCAGGATGGAGAAGCCCTGCCCCCAGTTTGATTTCTCTTCGTATGTTGCTTGGTGTGCGCTGGACGGAGAACCAATCCCAACCTGGTGTGTCGACAACCGTAAGGCGCCGACCAGCTACCAATGCTTGACGGCGCACAGACACCTCAGTGGGGTGTCCTGATTCAAACACATGACAGTCCAGTAGAAGATTACCTGCAGAGCTCTTACCTGCTCCACGCCAGCCTACCAACAACACTCGTAACTCTGTTAAAAGAGAAGAAGTGGAAATTGTTAAAAAGAAACTTCATATGATCTTAAAGCACTTTCCATAGTCTAAAGCCCGGTCCACACTGCAGACAATAACTGCAAATATATTGAAAATGTTCTCAGTATTAAAGAATAGCAGGCCACACCACAACTATAGTGAAGGCACAAGAAAAAAGATATCGTTGGAATCACTTTCAAAACTATTTTTTCTAGCTGATGAATGATACAAACACTGACACCCAATCAGAATCCATCCCGCTAAGGAGCTTGAGATTTTAAAGCAGCAGACGAGTGTGCTCTTACAATAAACTGATTATATAGTCCATTGGTGTGGATGCTAATATCTTTACAGTTATTGTTCATGGTGTGAGAAGGATTTTAGGCAGGGGTCCTCAAATCCCTACGAAAGTCTTCTGACAGTATGACTCACATTTACTGACCAGCCAATAAAAATGCGACTTGAAATCAATGTGACATGGCACAAAAACATTAAACTCTAATCCCTTCCCCACTAACACTTTAATGCCAATTATCTTAATGCTCTTTTTGTGTACAACAAGCACATGCTGATGATGTTTAATTTTTCGATGGGAAAGTGTGTTGTAGCGTATGAGTCAGTAGGTGTCATCAGCGTACAGTCTACATGCATGTCATACCCATGTAGATTAGATCCATGTAGCATGGTGTGGTTTGCAGTGATCTTAAAATATTGCTATAATCATGCAGTAGCCTATTTACAACAGGGGTCATCAAACTTGATTGTGGAGGGCTGGTGTCCTGCAGAGTTTAGCTCCAACTTAAACTCACCTGCCTGGGCGTTTCAAATATACCTAGTAAGACCTTGATTAGCTGCTTCAGGTGTGTTTGATTAGGACTGGAGCTAAACTCTGCAGGACTCTGGCCCTCCAGGACCATGTCTGGTGACCCCTGGTGTAGAATTCTACAGTGTTAAACTCCAAACCAAAAGAAAAAAAGAGAATGAAATAGACAAGAACTCACCTCTTGGTGGAGATCTAAACATTGCTGCTGTTCTCTCCACTTCTGTACCTCTATCCTCTTCTTTTTCATTGTCAGTCTCTTCATCCCCAAATCCAATGCTTGGACGCACCATTTCAAAGAACCAGCCTTGATTCTCCTGCACCATCTCCTCCACTTTTTGCAAAAGCTCTGCAACCTGAGCACTTTTGTCCGAGCGGGTGTTATCCAAGGCATGGTACCTACAGCCACATCTCTCCACCAGCCTCTGCAGCGCTGCCCCGCCATCCACAATAAATTCCTCCACACCCATGTCCTGTGGCAACTGGTCTGCACATGTGAACATAACCATTGTGTGCCTCCATATCCCTGCTCCCAGTGCTGTAACTCGGGCCCAGAGCCCTTGCCAGTGGTGCTCAGTGAACGGCACTCCAATGGGAACCACCAGCAGCAGGGCATGAGGACCAGGAGAACATCGATCAATGATGGACTGATGAATCTCAGCTGAGTTGGTTTTGTTAGTTGGGTCTTCGGTTTCCAGCTTCCATCCAGGGGTGTCAATGATCACTAGTCGCCAGGTGAGTATGTCTACCCAGTGTTGTTGGTCTGTTTGGGAGTCGTCGGGAGGGTTTTTCTCCTGGCTCAAGATAGTATTTAGTGTTGAGGTCTTACCAGAGCCCTGGAAACCTAGCAACAGGAGACGCCGGATGGGTAAAGAAGAGCCCTCTGCTTTTGAAAAATAGAGATGAAAGAGAAAATTATATAGTGAGTGATTGAAACATGCTGACTACATTGGCAACAGCCTGAGCAATTTTGGAGCATTTACAATTAGATCCTGGTAACCTGCTGTTTAGCTTTATATACTCCTGTTATGATTCTGTATATAAATTGAAAACCGGTGCATGTAGTCTTGGACAACATATTCACTCCTATGATCGGAAAATAACACATTTCACGGGAAAGAAAGGCTCCTGTCCATTCTCTGCTACCCTATCCTCTATTTTCTGCAAGAGTTCTGTTAGCTTTGGTACAGTCCAGCAGATTTGTAACAGTTCCAGCAATGCTGCATCAATCCTAACAGTTCTCATTCTAATGCTGATTTAGTATCAAAATGAATGACATTTGTGTGAGCATCTGCCTTTGTATGATGGCAAACTGATCTAGATAGAACCAAGACTCTCCAGTCTGCATTAGATAGCCCCTGAGACACAGGAAGCGCGTGTAATGCAGTAGGGAAGTGAGTCAGCTGTGTGTGTAGGTGGGATTTGAAAGTGAACGACTGTCCGACATACTAGCCAGATGAACTGAAGTTAAAGTTTATTGTCACTTACCAGCATTTAAATCAGAAGAGACTGTAGCCATCTTGTGTCTAGCTGGTGCGCTGTCTCCTTGTCTCGCTCCCCCCCCCCCTTTTTCTCTCTCTTGCGGTTTAGTCCCTGCTGCCTGTGCTCAAAACATGTCCTTCTCCCCTCTCATCTGCCTCCTACTCTCTTTCCCTCCCTCTTCAACTGATTTTTTTTATAATTATACAACACCCTTGCAACCTTTCCCTCTGCTTCCTTTTCACTCTCTTTCTTTAATGAAATGATACATTCAGGGACATACAGCAGGAGGGAGCTGGGAGAAAGAAGCAAGTAACAGAGAAGAGGGATGTAGGGAGGAGTGAGTGAAAAATATGGGTTTGTGATTGTAATCTTACGAAAGCTAGTGGGCTGGGTTTGACAAATATTATACCGTAAACAGCCTCCCACAGTTCTTGGGTAGTAATACACAGACCAATGAAAACATGGCCATGAAAAAAATGACCATAGACCAATGAAAACATGACAGTATCAAGTTCATTCCTGCCCACTTTTTAGTATAGCCTATAACATAAGCCCAGCAGTAAAACACTAAAACAAGAGCAAGGGACACCAGAGCAAAGAATAATTCCTTCTAAACCTGTAAGTGGCATAAATAAAATCAGAAAAAGCATTCATCTATTATACAGCAGGCTGGTGAGTAATAAGATAAAACAATCTTTTACATAATTAAATTGTTTAAATAAACTGAATAAATGAAAACAAATGCAATTACACAAATTTAAAAAACTTTAACAAGCTGTAGAGCATTGAATCTGTTAGATTACTTGGGATGATTACATTTTTAGAATAAAAGGTAAAACACTTATGGGTAAACAATTTTAAACCAGTAAGTAACAAGTGTACTGCCTATATAAATAGAAGTAGCCTACTAACAAACGGACTTGTTGGAGATGCTATATCCAATTCCATTTAAACATTGTTTTACATCTGTGAAATATTTGAAACATTTGAAATATAGCCTAATGAAATATATGATACAAAAACAAATGTATGCTAATATCCATACACATAAAAGATTATATTTCTGTCATTTATTTGTATTTTATCTTATTGATACTTTTTTAATAAAGAAAATCAGAAACACTAGGTAATACTAACAGTATCAAATAATATTACGCTTGTTTTTGAAGCTGCGGTTGCTTAGCTATTTGTCTCATGAGAGTCGACAACAATGCTATGTGTTATACACCGCATGTTAAACAGGATAAGCAAATTTGGCACACATCTCCAAGTAGAAAAATATTTATGGACACACCACAGGTAACATTTAGAGCCTATAAAACCCATACGAGCCTATAATAATCTTTAATAAACTATAGCCCAGTAGTATGTTAAAGTTTATGAGGCATAAGACCACGCTATGAGGTTTTTCCAAAAATACATTGGCATTGTACATGAACAGAAACAACAATAGAACCCTGGTACTCTTTGTAATTGGTTACTATTATAAATGTTTGCTAATTAAGTAGGCTACGGTGGTATTTTATTGTCTGACAGACTCCAGACTGTGAATAAATCGAATATAAAGTTTTGCTGAGATCACCAGACTAGCAAAAATTTACATCTGACTTGCCTACATATGCAAATGATGGAATAAGCACATGCAAATCAGGCATGAAATCATATTGAAAGAAAGATTAAAGGTTGTGCTGAATAACACACAATCTTTCATCATGAACCTTAACAATAATTTGGGATAGCCTAAATATAATTTCATTTTACCCTTACCAAAACGTAGTATACTTCATGTTTATTTTATTAATGAATTATACTTAAGTTCAAGTGTATTTTAAAGTATAAAGTATATCTGTATACAAATATCAGTGTACCATAGTATACTTGTAATTGTACTATTTCAATACTCCTTGGGACTAAATCAGGCCACTTTCTAGTATATAAAAGTATACTTTAAGTATAACAGTAGTAAACTTTGAGTACACAACAGTGTTTTTAGGTTATACTTTAAATACATTAAAAATGAACAAAATTAAAATCTAATTAAATACTTGTAGCATGTTTAGTACACTTTAAAGTATTGTCTGAGTAAACTACTAGTATAGTTTTATACTGAAAATATACTTGTAATGAGGGAGACGGGGACGTGCAGATCCATCTGCAACCTTATTCAAAGGCATGGTCAAACACAATAGCAAACAGGTATGTCGGAGGCAGTGCTCAAGGAAAGTCCAGTAGGCTAGCGGGGTCGATCGATCTTCTAACAGAGTCCAAAGGGAAAAAAACAGAACAACAAACACTTTGTAAAGAGGTAAACTCAAAATACTCAGCGGTTAGACTAACGCACACAGAAAGTGGAGACAAGAGGGTTAACGAGGGGGTGGAGCTGATCAATTGTCATGGGAACTAACAAGGGCGCAGAGACTGAACAGGTGAACACTGAAACAGTGGGGAACACACTTCACACTTCCCGTACACAAACACAGACAGGGGTAGCACATAGTACAGTCCGGGGGAGAGGGCCCTCTACAGGAGTTCGTGGGCACTCCAGGGTTGCATAAAAGGTTAAGACTAGTCTTAAAAGTTAGTCAGCTAAATTGTTCTTTAAGATCGGTCACAGTTTTTTAAAATTCAATTACATAAAAATGTATATTAGTTTAAGGTAAATACAAAAAATAAAACAGATTACTCTTGGCTAGCTGCTAGCTGGTCAGACTAGCTCTTAAGACACTGTCTTAACATGAAGGCTAAGTTTATGCAACTGACCCCAGCTGATGATCATGACAAGACTAGTAAGTTTTCTTTAAGTGATCTTTACATCATACTTTAAGTATACTACTATGTCCCTATTTAGGTATTTATTTGTATATATTTTGTTATATGTATATCTGAAATGCTTCATGCATTCTTTTTTAAACACTTGAATTTGGGTAATTTCATAAATAAAAAAAACATTGAACAAAAAGCTGAAAAAAGACTATAAGTTCAGATTCAGAATGATAATCAAAGTCAAACAACACTCCAAGGCTTGACAATCATTATTACTGTACCTATTCACTGATAGACATTTTATTTCATAACATTACACAGTTTTGATGCAGTTTTATGTCTGTTGATCTGATCATGTCATGCTGCGTTCATATAACAATAAATGAATGGATAGATTTCCAGACCTGCAGTGTCCTGATATCTACAACTACTCTAGCTCATCAACTTTCCCTCCTAATGTTACTTTGGAGACACTTTAAAAGCCTACAAATGGCTGGATGATACAAATGGACGCAATACCATTTTTATTAATATTCAGGAGTAAATAAACCATAGACTGTAAAAATTTTGTCATTGGAAGGGAAAGTCAACTGTGTTGTTAGCTATACGCAATCAACCCTAGCTGTCCTTGTAGATAGCTAACATAGCTATGTCACTGTGAGTACAGTATACATCATAAATCTCATGAAATCTTACCCGTTTACCCCAAATGTTGTGTGTGTTAACATGTTTTATTGCAGTGAACCATTCTACTCGGCATCCTTAGGAATATGATAAAATAATTTCCCCTTTACTTAATGGGACGATTGTGTGTGTGCATTGCCTGTAAGTACTCAGTGCTCTGATGCTGCTTGATGTTGGTTCAAAAATAAAAATTGTATAATTATTGTCTGTTAAACATAACATAAAAAAACTGTTTATGAATTATGAATAGGGGGGGGAGGGGGCTTGAGTTTATATCCCCACCAATGTGAAAAGCAAACCTACGCCCTTGATG
The DNA here is from genome assembly GCA_032359235.1 of Enteromius mattozi. Classification (NCBI taxonomy): domain Eukaryota; kingdom Metazoa; phylum Chordata; class Actinopteri; order Cypriniformes; family Cyprinidae; genus Enteromius; species Enteromius mattozi. The sequence continues at coordinate 16,134,768 of JAUMHE010000044.1, read as the reverse complement.
CAAATTGATGGCATATCCTTTTCCTGTTTTTGTGATTATCATCTCTGCCAAACACCAATGTGTGGTCAGCACTTCACTGAACTGCTGCTGTAATGGGATCCGGAGAAGAGTTCATGAAATACCACTCACCGCTGGTGTCCAGGTACGCCAGCAAAGAGATGGCCTACAACTTCAGCGACAAAAACAAATTCACCACATGGAGAAGACTGTGGCTTTACCTCGCTAAGGCTGAAAAGGTCAGTTTGGTTTTTGCGTTTATGTAAAAAAACCCAATAGAACGGTCACAAAAAAAATCTAATCATTTTCACCACAAATACTACTACTAACATTACAAATCATCAACTTTTAGCCTTAAAAAATGGCTTTCTGTAGTGTTTTGTGACACACAGGTGCATCTCAAAAAATTAGAATGTCGTGGAAAGGTTTAACTCAGTAATTTCAGTAATTCAACTCAAAATGTGAAACTTGTGTATTAAATAAATTCAATGCACACAGACTGAAGTAGTTTAAGTCTTTGGTTCTCTCGTTGGTTGTGCATCTTTTTCTTCCACACTTTTTCTTTCCACTCAACCTTCTGTTAACATGCTTGGATACAGCACTCTGCAACCAGCTTCTTTGGCAATGATTGTTTGTGGCTTACCCTTCTTGTGAAGGATGTCAATGATTGTCTTCTGGACAACTGTCAGATCAGTAGTCTTCCCCATGATTGTGTAGCCTAGTGAACCAAACTGAGAGACCATTTTGAAGGCTCAGGAAATCACGCCAAACTGCCTGAGCACAAGGAAGTGTGTTAGCTGGATGTAAAAAAAAACAGCATGGCGGACCGTACGTAAAGTCTATTTCTCACTATGTTCCACTTGCATAAACACCACATCCATAGGGGCTGCCATTGTTGTTTCACCGGCTATGTGACGTCAGAGCGCAAAACTGGGAGTAAATCAATCTAGTACAAGTTCTCGAGTAGGAAGTCACGGGTTTGACTGCCGTTCCAGGGCACTTTCACTAGTAGAAGGTTGGAAAAACACAGGCTAGCCTGGAATGCAGCATTATTTCCATAACACCGCCCCAAATTTTTTATGCAAAGAAGGAGAGCGGAACTGTTCTAGCTGTAGTGCTCAGCAGCATGCATTGTTGCTAGACGTATGTTTAATTTTGACCTCTGTATTATCAATAATGAAAAAAATCCTGTAATGTACGATAATTTCAGAATTTTCAAAACTCTTAAAATCTGGCAACATGCAGGCTTCGATGACAGTGATTCAGAGGTGGAGTTAACACTGTTGCGCCTCGCCACAACAACTAAGTCTGTCTACACTGTACGTGATCGTAAGTGACTGTTAAATCATTTGAACTTTGTGTCAGTACATCATAAATAGGAGGCCTTAGCTTACTGTTGAGGATTTGTCATGCCACATGCAGTGTAGACCACGTAACTGGTTATATAGGTTTTTTTTTATTTTTATAGGTATTATAGGTTCTATAATATTTTGCTGCGCCACTCGCATCCATTGTAGACACAGGGTACACCTAGTTATTTATCTATTGTGGTAAGGTTAATTTGCAAGTTGTGTCAAAAAGTTGTTGGTCTAGATTCGCTGTATTCTTTTCATTTGACTCATGTATGATATTTTTTTCCCCAAATTTGATCATTTTGAATTTCTGGCATTGTTAATATTGCTTATCAATTTGAGCCCCTTCGTTGCATGTTTCGGTTTCTGGGGGCGGGGGTTTTGTGGGTTTGTGACATCACAAATGACTCGTTGTAGTCCCTACGAGCTGTTTTTGTAGGCATTAAACTGCAATCATTTTAAAAGATATCTTTGTTTGAATTTGTACTTCCAGAACTGTAACTTAGCAGATATTGTTTATATTTAAATAGCAACATTACACACTAACTAACGGTAAAAAAGGGAAATTGCAAGCAACCCCCCCTTTTAAGTGTGTTGTTTTTGGGAGTCAATATTCATTAATTTACTATGGAACAAAGTCTAAAAAGAAACATTACCATAGCAATGTGTCTAAAAATTATGATAATACTATGATAATAATGTATTTTTAATTTCCAAAGTAACTTATTTAAAAGTAAGAGTAACAGAAGAGTGTTAGTTGGTGTTAAATGTAATGTAAATATAATAGAAATGAGAGTGCACATTTAAATATTGACGATACTGAAAAGACTGTTTGCTACTTCTGTTTCATCATGACTTCAGTACATCTCTTTATCACTCTTACATCTTCTTCGCAGGAATTGGGTCTCACCATAACCGATGCCCAGGTGAGTGAGATGGAGACTCACTTGGAGGACATTGATTTCGTCATGGCTGCAGACGAGGAGAGGAAGTTGAGGCATGACGTCATGGCCCACATACACACGTTCGCTCACTGCTGTCCCAACGCTGCTCCCATCATCCACTTGGGCGCTACTGCCTGTTATGTAAGAGATAATACGGTGAGGCCAAAACATTAGAGTGTCATTATCTGTTACTTTGGTTAATATTAATTGGACTCCAGGGACTCCTGGAATTTTCTGAGTAGAATGTTATGATGGGAACATGAATTAAATCCATTTCTAATTGCCAAGGGGATAGATCATCCAAAAATTTAAATTATGTGATTAATTACTCACCTTCAAGTCAAATTCAGAAATTTTAAAATTAAATTTTAGAGCTTTGTTTGAAAATTTCTTGTCTTCCATGTCAGTCTTGGATGTGCATTCACAAGAGTACTAAGACGCATATGTACACGTGCATTTCTCTGCTTGTAAGTAGGGCACTACTACGGTGTACATTTTAGGACATGCTCAGACCTCAGTCATAAAATGAAAATGCGTCATGCCTCAGACTAAAAGACCTTTGTCAATGGACCAAACGACATCGTGACTTAGACTGAAAGGCTTCAGGTCTCGTACAATCAGGCATAGGGCGAAACGGACTCAGATTAAAAGGCATCAGACAAAAAGTCCTCAGGCTTTGAATGCTGTTGTCAGAACTTCTGTGTCAACAGCACCACACACGTGTTGTGATTCTCTCACAAAGACTTTGAAGACTGACATGGAGGAGAAGAAATTGTTGAAAAAAGTAATTATTTTTGTTTTCTTCATGAAATTATGGTTGAACCACTGATGTCACATGGACGATTTTAATGATGTCCTTACTGCCTTTCTGTCAGTTGTTTTGGTGTCTATGCAGTGTCAGAAAAAAATGTGTTCAGATATAGAGATATAGAAAGCTCTTGTGTAAGTGTTGGAAAGTGTAAATAATTAATTACACAATTTTATTTTTGGGTCAACTATCCCTTTAATGTTGAATTTTAAAAAAGGATATAATTATTAACTACCATGAAAATTCTGGTTAAAATAAATAATAATAATAATAATAAAATAAATGTTGAAAATTGTCTTTAAATGTGTGTGTTTTATCTGTAGGATCTGATAATGCTGCGCGATGGATTTGATATCCTGCTACCCAAGGTAACATGATACATTCTGAAACTTATTTCAATAAATACAACTGATGTTTATGAAGGTGCTTAGAAGTGCCATATAAAAATAAAATAAATTTTCTGTGTATTGTATTAATTCAGAAAAAATGTAAATAAATAAATAAATAAAACGTTTCAGTTTTGTCAAATAAACATGTGTGTAAAACTTTAATTATTTTACCTGAATGTAATTTTAAATCACTTTTCAAATGGACAGATAAATATGTTAAAAATAGTATTTATTTACGTCAAGATTAAAATTAAATGCAATAATAAATGAGTACATTTATCATTAAGTCTTTTTAAATGCAAACTTGACATAAAAATGAGGCCAATTACCTTTTTAATCCCCTTATTTATATTAGTATTTAGATTTTTTAATACTTGGTTTTCATTTCAATTATTATTATTTTTAAAAAAATATTTATGTTTAGGATTCAGTAAATTATGTAGCTCCCGTTTATTTATTTATTTTCTCCAGTTTATAATTACCATCCACTTGAGGTAAACATGCTCTGTCTTACAGTTGGCTCGTGTCATAGACAGACTGGTGAACTTCGCAGAAAAATACGCTGACCTGCCGACTTTAGGCTTCACCCATTATCAGTGAGTCAGTGCATGCTCCAGATCTCACAAACACTCTGTCTTCTGTTCTTTTATGAACTGTTTATGTCATCTCTGACAAATCCCACACACCCTTCAAAATTCACACATTTTTTAACCTGTACATTATTGTCCGTATTGGTTTTTCATAATATTTATTCTTTAACTTCATTTAAAACAAGAGTACAAGGTTGTTTTGAGTTTGATTGTCCTTCACATCTTTTTCTCAGACCAGCTCAGCTGACTACTGTCGGGAAGCGTGCTTGTCTGTGGCTGCAGGATCTGGTCATGGACCTGCGTAATCTTCAGCGTGCAAGAGAGGACCTGCGCTTCCGGGGCGTCAAAGGAACCACAGGCACTCAGGCCAGCTTCCTGCAGCTCTTCCAGGGGGATCATGAGAAGGTGCATGCAGCTGCATGAAAGTGTTATGCCTCAACACTGGCTTACTTCTTATATATATTTAAAGTATAAAGGGCTGTCAAAATTAACATGTTAATTGTGTGATTAATTTTTTTCAATTTAATGCTTTATAAATATTTAACGCAATTAACAACTTCAACCTCAAAACCTCAAACTTTTTTTTACAACTTTGTTGTAATGAATTCAATTTTTAAGTTAAGACTTTTACTGCCATTGTTAGTGCAGAACACCAGCATTGACAATATTTGGGTTTTATGTAGCTTTGATGTGTTGTGGAATGTGCAGTTTTGTATCCTGAATGTCAGTAACATCATATCATTGTGGTTTGCTCTATAGTTCAACTATCAGTTTTGACTGTTTTCTTTGTTAGGTGGAGGAGTTGGATAGGAAGGTCACAGAAATGGCTGGTTTTAAAAAGTACTGTCTTCAGTCATTGTTTACTAAATGCTTCAAAAATATCCTAAATGCTTCATGTTATTTCATAGCATATTGTTGGCTAGAATATTGCATTGTACATGATTTTATAATCACTTATTCAGTTTGACCTTCATATTTTAGATCATACCTGGTGACGGGTCAGACGTACAGTCGTAAGGTGGATATCGACTCACTTAGTGTGCTGGCCAGCCTCGGAGCCACTGTACACAAGGTCAGACACAAATAATAAACTCAGATCAGCTTTATGCATTTATAAATGAGCTGCTGTGACAGACTGCAAAGATCACAGAATGGCAACAATCATCAGGTTTTTGAGAAAAGGATGATGCTCTAATCAATCAATTTTGCTGTAGATTTGCACTGATATCCGTCTGTTGGCTAATCTGAAAGAAATCGAGGAGCCGTTTGAGGAAGAGCAGATTGGTGAGTTCACACGTGAGACAGAATTTTATATAATCATGTAATAAATAAACCTTTGATCTGTTCTGTTGTTCTCTGTCGGTAGGTTCCACTGCCATGCCGTACAAGAGAAACCCCATGCGTGCGGAGCGCTGCTGTAGTCTCGCTCGTCACCTGATGGCACTGGTGTCAGACCCTCTGCAGACAGCAGCAGTTCAGTGGCTGGAGAGAACCCTGGACGACAGCGCTAACAGGTAGGGGTGTGCAATACTCTGAATTTTGGTATTGATCTGAAACTGAGTAAAAACAGGGCCAGTATCGCTGATACCGATACTTTTAATAAAAACAAAAAAACTACACACCAACTGCACTTTCAATATTAACAATAACTTTAATGTTAATATGACTAATATTACATTTACCTTAAAGCTGCATGGATATTCTTTTCCTTTTTAAAAGTACTTTGCAGGCAGAGGAGCCCAGAACATGAATGCAATGTGCAGTTAAGCATCTTCCTCCCATACAAAAAACCCCCCAAAAAAACAAAAAAAAACTTGACTTTATGTAATATTGTGGCTTACTAAATTAGACAAACTCAGTACACCTTATTAATATTGCAAAATAGATATACAAGTTATCAGATGTGCCTAGAATATGAAAGCTACAGTTTTCATGCAATTTACACATTTAAATTTACACACTTAAATCACATAGAAAACCATTATAAAGAACATTTCTATGAAGACATGAAAATTTTGTTTGTTTTGTACGCACTGTATTTTCTGATTGTTTTGTGCATTTAATATTTGTTATGTTGCAATAAAAAAAAAAACAGTATTATGAAAAGGCTAAATTCGTTATAGTTTATAAAAATATATAGCCTACTATGAACAGGTAAGCAGATGAACCCAGAACATCAATACTATTCATTTCCTCATTAATAATCATTATATATATATATACAGTGCCCTCCACTAATTTTGGTACCCTTGGTAAATCTGAGCAAAGGTGGCTGTGAAAATAAATCTGCATTGTTTATCCTTTTGATCTTTCATTCAAAAGATTCACAAAATTCTAACCTACCATTGAAGTAGAACAATTGAAAAAAGGAGAAAAACTCATGATGAAATAAATGTTTTTCTCCAATACATGTTAGCCACAATTATTGGCACCCAATTATTGTTACATCCTTTTCCCAATATAACAGCTCTGAGTTTTCTCCTGTAACGCCTGAAGAGTTTAGAGAACACCTGATAAGAGAAAAGAGACCACTCCTTCATGCATAATCTCTCCAGGCCCTTTAGATTACCAGCTCCATGTTGGTTCTCCTCTTAAGTTCACCTTACTCAGGGTTCAGGTCAGAGGACTGGGACAGCCATGGCAAAAGCTTCATTTTGTGCTCAGTGACTAATTCTTGTGTT
>JAUMHE010000044.1:16074631-16120671 GCA_032359235.1 Enteromius mattozi | reverse complement strand
GTGGGCGGACATTATGCAAATATGTTACTTAGTGACGTGTAGCCGTAACAGAAAAAGATTTGAATTGCTAATGACTCGTTTAGGCGAATGTGAGCCGACTCTTTTTTTTTTTTTGATAGACAAAAACTCCATTTATCGTTCACTGTCGGCTTCACAACTTTGCAGATAGTTAATGTTCACATACAGCTACATGACACACTGCATGAAAGCTCATATTTGAAAACGCATAATAGGGGCACTTTAAAATGTAATTTATTTCTTTTGATATTTTTATTTTCAGCATCATTACTGCAGTCTTCATTGTGACATGATCCTAGAAATTATAATTTGATAAGTGCACAAAAAACATTTTAATTGAAACTGTTGTGTTGCTTAATGATTATGGAAACTATCATACATTTGAACATTCTTTGATAAATTTAAAGTTCAAAAGAACAACGTTTTTAAACAGCATTATATGTCCTTGTCACGTTTGATCTAATTAGTACATTCAAAAACTTTACAATTAATTATTTTAATTAATTCATTTTTATTTATAGGCACTTTTCATGACAATCAAGGTCATCTTACAAATCTCCCTTTAACATCAATCATCCATTTAACAACAGCAAGCAAGGCAAACTACAAAATACAACTTTCATAAATCATATTAAATTAACAGCACTGCTTATTTTATAATAATCTTTCTGTTTTTTCTTTTTTTTTAATATAAATAGGTGATTGAGAGGCATATCCGTCATGAGCTGCCCTTCATGGCTACTGAAAACATCATCATGGCGATGGTGAAGGCTGGAGGAAACCGACAGGTGATTCATAAAAATCTTGTCTTGTAACTAAATTTTTGCCTTGGCAAATCAACTCATGGTGTTTGAGTAAATTACTTGCACAGTACATATTTCTCTGTAAGCGCAGCAGATGTTGCAGACTGTCATGCGGGAAAGAAACTGAAGTTTAACACTAACTACTGCAAACACTCAGGACTGCCATGAGAAGATTCGGGTGCTGTCCCAGCAAGCTGCGGCTGTAGTCAAACAGGAAGGGGGGGATAATGACCTGCTGGAGCGGGTTAAGGCTGATCCATATTTCACCCCCATACTCGGACAGCTGGACACCATACTTGACCCTAAAACCTTCATCGGCCGAGCCCCACAACAGGTACACACACTGCTGTGCTACTAGTGTTTATCACACATTTTATGTTTTTATTTTAATGAATGAAGTGAGCTCTAATACGTTCCACTTTCTCTGTGTCTCAGGTTATAAGGTTTTTGTCTGAGGAGGTCAGGCCTGTTCTAGAACCATTCCAGAGCCAACTGGATGTCAAGATTGAACTAGAGCTCTGAAACAAACGCATATGTGACGCATCAGAACAGTATTACAATAAAAGGTCTTCAATCTTTTGTGTGGTCTTTTATGTGCCCTTTTGACAAATAATTCTCTCAAGTTAGATGCATAGTCATTGTAGTATGTAAACCTTAATGTGTAAAAGATTACATTTTTACGTTTGTTTATTGCTCTTTCACACACGTCTAAAAATTACATTTAATTACAACTATGTAGAGGAACATTTCTGAATATGGGTGTATTAAATGTTATGTCTGATTTAAGTGACGTATATAACAGATATATAAAAGGTCTCTGCGTAATGAGGGACGAACTATCAGTAACTTGTGTGTAAATTATGTTACTCATGACACAATTAGTCATGAGGGTGTGCAAAATGTGAAATAAGACGTGTGAAGGTCGACTCGAGGTAGTCCTAATGCTATAAACTGGCGTAAAGTCCATAGTCACACATAAACCTTTTGTACGTTAGCCTGCTGTCTGGCGATTCCTCTCTGATATCACCCATTTAAACAACTGGATTGATTTACCCTCTCAATGGATGTTTATATGTGCCGACACTACTCCTTATAAACTTCACGACTCTTGTGCATCAGGAATCATCCCATGGTGAGAGTTTCAAAATCACAATTTGTCTACATTTTCACTCCCACGTGAAAAAATACCATAGTAATTTACTGTAACTAGTGTTTTTGAACCGTACTATTATACGGTATATATTACAGTGCTTACATTATACTGTAGTGTATTGTTCAATTCAATGCAACTTATGTTAGCACTTTTCTCGATGCACGCCTAACTTACTTACGTTAAATTAACGTTGAAGTAACGTTACCTTGTGGTGAATATCTCTATTCCAGTATAACGATATAGTTGTAGAAAACTTAGTACAGTATTGGTTAATGTTATTTGTTTGTATTACCACAGCAAATTCAAGAACTTTATAGTACGTTTTAAAAACACTATAGTATTTACTATAAACGAGTAGTATTTTTTCAATGTGGGATGGGACCTTGGTGCATGGCATGCACTTATGCAGCGAGTTGATTAACGTTAGTTTGCTTTGACCAGCAGAAGTTAACTGTTTCTGAGTGATCACTATGTGAAAGAAGTAAAAGTAGGTGTGTGTGATATAATGTGAACACACACGTGTACTACACAAGCAGTGTTGTAGGTGAGAGGTAAGAGGTGCTTCTCATTTGACATGGCGATTCCAATATGCTACAGAGTCGTTTTAATCATTCTAATAAAAATACTTTTATGAGAAACTCCTAAACATATATTCTGACTATGAAGTACTTGCTAAATGAAAATATATAGGAATAAATATTACTCACCCAAACTTTTGAACGGTATCTACGTAATTACAGGCTGCTTTCCGTTTAATTATTTCTTTCCTCAAAGTGAAGAATTCTTACCACTTTTAGCAGGTTTATTTTTATAAACTGAACTGTTTTAAAATGATTCTTGGCTGTAGTCACTGTATCTACAGCTAGCATGCTAAAATCACTTAAGTGGTGAGTCTTTTCTCTATCGTATTTTACATGTTTAATATTTATTTATGGTCATTTATAGTCCGTTTAGTAAACTCACAGAAATTACAGACAGTCCAAAAAAGATGGGCTGGCATGGTTTGATGGGCTTGTAGGCTAATAAATCCTTTGGTGTCTAACCCTTTGCTCCCTGACTGAGTAGATTATTTTTTATAATAATTGTCATGAAAACTGTTTTAGATGATATTAAACATATGTATTTTGTGGTAGGAACAATTTCCACAAGAGTAATGGAAAGAGGAACCAAAGTATAAAAGGGAATGTCATTGCTGGCCTGAGAAAATATGGGAGACGGACAGTAAAATTAATTCCCAGTGAAGCAGTAAACCGTCTGCTTACCAGTCTTTGTCATTTGAAGGAAAACTGGCAGGATAGGATTTTAAGCCTTTAATAGTCAGAAAAGTTAGGCTCTCTTTCATTTTCTGTTCTTTAGTAAAGGAAAAAATACAAGTTGACTTTTAAACACCACTATAATCTGGACAGGTGTACGGTAAAAACCGGACACTCCCTTAAACATTATGTGATACCTTATATTGGTGGGGTTGTAAAAATCTAAGCGGTTGTTTATCTAGAGTGGACTTCTGATTCAGGAGTTCCCTATGTATAATCCATGATCCATAGTTATTGTAATAAACTAATATGTATTATTATGTACTTGATCTCTATGTTGTGACACTTTTCTGTGCCTTTGTTGAATATCCTGTGAAGATGTGAAAATGTTTGCTATGTCACGGTGAAATGTATACATGCTAATAAAAGTGTGTTTTTATGTAAAGTTACGCATGGTCTTTCTACAGGTGATCTGATTGGTCCATCATGTGGGCGTGGGCATTACTTCCTGTCACCCTGGCAATGTTTGGGACTATTGGGATGTGGGCTGTGTGAGTATTACTTCATCATTCTCTCACTCTTTTCAAAATATTTCTCTCAGCCGTTTAATATCCTCAATATCTTTTCAATATCAATACAAAATATGTATTTTTGTATGTTTGTGTGCAGGTATGCCATAGCTGTGTCCAATAACACTGTTAATATAACCAAAGAATTCCCTTTCATCAGGTATGTATCTAAAAATAGACTTAGTCAGGGTAGCACCATGTACAATTTTTGGACAGTAATGGGTCAGTGTGTTACATTTTTTCAACAACATGGTAATTGTTGAGCTAAAAATAATAATAGATTTAAGCTCCCACAAGACGTTTTACTTCATGATTTTAAAGCGTTGTGTGACTGTGTCTGTAAACCATTCCAGAGCCAGAAATACATAAATGGATGTGAATTTTAAAATCTGACATTGAAAATCAATGAATATTGTTTCCTCCAGCACATGTGGCTCCTACAACCCCCAGAGCTGCCTGTTTGCTCAGATCTGTAACGTATGCTGTGTGTTGGGTGAGTCTTCTGATCTTATTTAGAAAAGCGTCTGATGTACTGTACCTTCTGTGTGAACTCTTTCTCTTTCCGTAGCTTTGTGGATTGTCACAATCAGATTTCAGCAGGTCCGTGATTTGGGTTCTGGGTCTCGTTTAAACACGGCCAGTTTGGTGCTTGGCTTCATCTCTAGCATTGGGATTTCCATTTTAGGAAACTTCCAGGTACAGTATACAGACTACAAACAAAGAGAAGTTGTTGATTAAATGCAAATTGTGTTGTTGCTTAATTGTGGTTGTTTTTGCATAATTAGCAATCCGTACTGAAGGGGGTTCATCTGTTTGGGGCGCTCGTGGCCTTCTTACTGGGTTTGGTTTATTTCTGGATCCAGGCGTGGCTTTCATACTACAGCCCGCCGCCACATGACCGCAAGTGGGTGGTGCCAGTGCGCATCATCCTCTGCAGCCTGTGCACTTGCTTTGTCATCTGCAGTATCCTTCAGCTCTAAAAGATTATAGAATTTTACAATAACTAATTTTAGTTATGCAATGAATGCATTTTCACTTCATATTCTATCAAGCTGTAATTCTGTTGTCCTTAACTTTATGTCTTCTCAGTGTTTGTTCTCAATAAAACAGGGTTTCGCTCTGAAGCTGCCATATGTGAGTGGGCTCTGGTCATGTGTTTTTTTGCACTCTTTGCGATATTTGCCGCAGAGTTCAGACACATTGACTGCCACAAGCTCACCGTTCAGAACAAGGGAAGGAAAAGCATCAGTGACTCTAATGGTGTGTGGACGATACAGGAGATTCACTAAGAAACACATGGCAAGTTGTGTTTGTTACAGATACGTATCAAACAGATACATACAAGTTAATGTGGACACAGTGAACCATAACCTGCACGACTCTGCTGAAGTACACAAAAAAATGCCATTCAAATCCACATTTTACAATATAAATTATTAGTGCTGTCAAACAATTAATCGCGATTAATCATTTGACAGCACTATAAATTATATGTTGCAAAAATGCTGAATTCACAAGCATATTGTTTACTTGACATTTACATGATGTTAAATTGTAGTTTATAATGAAAAATGTGTTTTATAAGTGTAGTTTTCCAGTAGACTGAATATAAGTGAAGAAACAGTTATACCTCAGCTTGGATCTTTTTGGTCTGTTTTGTAGTGTTTGCATAATGTTATTAAATATATTCTGTTCTAAATATTTAATTCTATCTGACCATTATAAAAAAAACTGTTATTGAATGTGAATAAATTTGACATTACAATTGCTAAGTAACATTGTACGATGTGAAATAAATAAGATGGTGTGGTGGTCATTTTCAGTAATTCGGTTGTAGTCGATAACCAGTTTAGCTAGATGTTCACATCATCTGCCCCACTTTTAGTGCATTTCTATGCAGTTGCTAGGCAGTTCTATGTGGTTGTTTGTCGATATGTTGTCCTCTTTAGACCTTATGCACTAGAGACACAAGTGCCATCTGTAGAAGTTTGTCTTTAAACTTTATATTTTTGCGTTAGCTCTATATAGCATCACTGTTGAAGCAAAAGATAGAAATAACCAACTTAAAACCATCTTTTGTTGGTGAAAATACTAGTGGCCTAAGACTTTTGCACAGCACTGTACCTCAGAAATATTTGTGTTAATCTGGCATCTGGCTCTAATTTTCTTAATTCTATGACAAACTCTATTTAACTGGCAGCATTCCTCTATTTTTTACTAATATTGCAAAAAGGCAGACCATTTTAAGGTGACTGAAACCCTGTGACAGAAATCGGTCCAGAGAAGTCTTTTCTTTCAGCCACTGCAAGAAAAGCTGGCCGCTCCAAATCTCTGATTTCTAGATTATTCCAGCTTTACATAGATACTAACTCAATCAAGTCCCCCAAAAAGGCTTGTTGTCCATGTAATACAAATGCATAGGCAGGATAATGTTGAGACCATCAATTTGGAATTGGTTCAACACTGCAGCTGGAATTGCTAGTCAGTTCAGTGCTGAACAGGGTAAGAATTTGTCTCTACATGTATAGGATGCACTCTGTACTAGTGACCCAAACTCTCATCAGCAGAAAGAATCAAAAGGCTAAGATCACCTGTGCTGAGGAGCTGGTTGTGTGGAGAGAGACTTGTCCAAAGTTCACTTTAGTGGTGAAAGTTACATTTATTTTAGTTTTTTGGGAACATTTTGTTAAGCATTAAGCTTGTAATATGCTATGATGTTTCACCAGGTCAAGTGTATGGCACTGTAGGGTTGTCTTAAAAGTGGTGTGGTTTAAAAAGACACATGATTTGCATGAAGCATGGTGTGGTCTGTCTGCAGTGAATTCATTAGCCCACAGAGATAATGAAAGAAACTCACATAAATGTCAGAACCGTGGAAAGACTGCAGCTCAAATGTGTGAAGAAGTCAGTGAAAGGTGGAGGAGGGAGTGTCAATTGGGGGGATGTTTTCTTCTACAAGACAAGTGTTTGTCACAACCTCTTTTAGCAACACACAGTTCCTTGTCTTCAAATTTTGAGTGATAAAAATGAAAACAATTTCTGAAAAAATGTTTACAGATTGTTTTCTAATTATATTCCACTATATTAAAGTCTGAGTGTGCAGGCTAGGGTATATAATTTATAGATTTTTTAACGCTTAATTCATGTTGCAATAGTAATAAATATTGCCATAAATAAAGAAATAAATTAATAACGTGTAACAAAGTGCCTTTACTTAACGCAAACACCAGAGGGAGCTCTGGGTCTGTTGATCTGGGAGTTGATCTATTAGTTTGCGTGAGTTCATCTCGCAGGTAAATGCAAATTGTGTCTTTAGCTAAAAAGTCACATCCAAACAGTGTGAAAGTACTTTAGGTTAAATGTGAAAATGAGACAAAACATTAAGAATACGTCTCGCTCCTAGACTTACTGCTTACTGCACATGACAACTGCCCAGCTTGTGCCAAGTCCATCAGATCGATGTGAATTTGGACACAGCACAGTTGGACATGATTTTCAGATGGGAAACGGCAGCAGAGAGCAGTGACATTCTTTCACATACACATTGCTCTCAATGGGTGGGGAATAACAGAACAAAAAAGAGAGAGGGGGACACCAGAGGGCAAATGAAGGGAACTCAAAGGCACGTTGCAGAGTCCTGGGAATCTGTTATTTCTTTATCTTTTCTATTTTAATATCCTTTCATGATCATGATCGTAGTGTTTTTCTAAAATCTGAGCAATCTTCTTTGGATATCTGCTTGTTTTGGTTTGGGGTTTTTTAAGGGAATAGGGTCAATTGAGTAATGCTGTTGTCGAAACACTGACTTGCTGCAAAATCTTTAATATAAGATAGAGTTTATGTAATTCAAAAATAGATGTGGGGTAGTCTGTCTGTCTGTCTATTTTATTGGTACTAATAATTCAAGTTTGGTGAAGTTTGACCTGTATATTAAATAGGTAATAGATTATAAGATACAATTTCACACTCTAAGCCTAGAGCAACCCCTGCTTTACTCACTTAGCCAAGCAGAAAGTGTCCCAGACTGCCATCTTTATCCAGCATGAAATTCACACATGGCATCACTGTGACCTTTTCACAGACTTGAACAGACGTTTAATACAGAGGCAGAGTCAAAGGGCTCTGGTGTTAGATATGGGGTAAATGCTGTGTTTGGCTAAAGGGCATCAAGTCTAGCTGGCTCTTATGTAATGCCTCCGTGTGTCTGTATCAAGCGTGCGTTTGTTCTATCTTTGTTTTAAAAGCGCAGCAGGCCTCAGGTCCACCGTGCCTTTTACCTCGACCGTAATCTCCGTTCACGCCTGCGTTATTCCAGATTATTCTTATCCCTTGCACAACTCCTGCTGGGCAACAATAGCACTGCCGTACTATCTGCAAAGCAAACGGCCTGCCCGCCACCTCATACACACACGGCTTATCAGCATACAGCCAAATCCTGCCCCGAGAGAGAAAGCAAGAGTGCAGAAAAAATAAAAAAAGAATGCGAGTCGGTTCGTTGGGTTTGAAATGTTCCAACTTTGAGGGCAGGAGCACAACAGAGGCATTAAATCTGATTTAGGCCTAAAAATCTTAATCTCCTCGATCCATAATCTAACAGGTCTGGAATTCCCCCAGCTGTTAGGAAAAAGGGAGCGAAGGAGCAAAAGTCGTGCCACTGTTTCCAGCGAGTGGGCATCTCCAGTCATGATCTCATCCCGCAGCGCTGGCACTCTCAAGCGGAGAGCTGCCCTTTTGCTCAAAAATGCCAAGCACACCACATTCCTACACTCTGAAAAGTCCCTAATTGCTGAGATACACATTCAAACGGCCCCTTTGCCCTCTTATAGAGAACAATCGGACAAGACTTAATTATATAATTATATGCGACCGGACCCCCGCACACAGACCGACACACTTCGAGACATTTGTGACTGTATATGAGATTTATTTGAGGAGAGGAGATGGTTGCTCTCATCTGTGTTTGGGTGAACAGAAATGATCTTAATCAGAGGTTATTAAGTGTCTCTGTGTGATTCTCTGTGTCAATATCTGTGTTATGTTACACTATAGCGTGCTGCTTGAATGGTATAATTTTGTAGGCTATTTTGAGGAATATTTTGAGTATCGCCCTTGTTTCATTAACAAAAACCCAATAGGATTTAGCATCAACTTCTGGATTATTGCAGAAAATAAGCTGTGACTAGCAAGAGTTTATGATTCTTGTTTTGTAAAAAGTTAAAGTTAGGCTACAAACAAACCAGTGTCACCACCACCAAGTTTTGAGAACTCTTTTAATCTTTATTAAAATTCACGAGTTGGAAAGTTTGAGTTAGAATACTTTGTGTAATTGTGAGTATAAACATGAGGCTGTAAAAAAGGACTAATAAGTTTTCTTGATTGATCTGACGTTTAATGTCCCCGACAACCTCTGTAGTCCCATTTAGCAACTGTTTAACAACTGCATTTCATGAGAGGTGTATTACTGATGTATTTTATGTCATAGATTAAAATGGCAAAAGTGCCTTAATCTGATTTCATGATTTCAACAAAAAACCCATTAATAAAATACCAACAACACTGACTTAGGATGATGGAAGCGTAAGTGCAAAGATGCTAACATTTCCAAGTTTTTTCGGTCTCCTTTCTACAGCACATTATTCATTCTTCGCTGTCTTTACCTTCTCCATAAATGTTCTTTTTCTTTTTTTCCCTTTCTCTAGGCCCCAAAGCTTGTGCCGTCTGGGCACTTGACCCATTAAAAATCTCCACCTCCCAGTCCAACACAATACCTCTCCTCCTGAGGACTTTAATTGAGTTTCTCAGCTCAGCAGTTTTGAACTTCTGTTTAGTTGGGCCCAACTCACCTCAACTAAGCATTGTTCATCCCAACTCAAGTCAACAAAACTCAAATATTCTCATCTGAAGTCACATCAACTCAAGTCGACTTTACTTTTACCCAAACCTATAACTTTCTTCTAAAGAACACAGGAGAACCTGTTTCTAAGTAAACCCCACCCATCTCAAGCCTTCTAATGTTAACTCTGCTCAACTCATCTGTGCTCATTACAACTCAAGTCAACATAGAGGAGTGGTATTGAGTTGGACTGGGAGGTGGGGATTTTTTGGGGTCAAATACCCAGACAGCGATGGGGGTGCATAGAGAGAGAGAGAGAGTAAGAAAAGTGAAATTAGTGGTTTTGTGGAGTGGGTGAAAAGAGAGATAGGATGAAATGCACAGAATGACAACATAATTATGATCGTTGGCGTATGGATAAAGATAATCACACATAGACATTTATGACCTCTGTCACTGATAAAGATCTTTTCTGTTCACCCACACACAGATGAGACTGAAACATGCCGCTGTTGACTTTTGGCAGGCTTTCAGATCTCCCAGTGTGACGCTGGATATGCTGTTTTCCTCTGTAGGACCCTTAACAGGGCACAACAAACTTTTATCTTCACTTTTGGACTTCAGAGTTTAAAGTGTTTAAGATTCAGTTCAAACTCGGCTCAGTTTAACTAAACAGAGCCTCTATCTTTCTCCTTTTTCTGGTGTTGTTGGCGCAATAAACAATAATTACCCAGTGAGGGCAGAATATGGGTGTATCTGAGTAAGATATTCCTTTTTAAACATCTAAAGCTACTGGCCTCTCTGGCTTGGGTAAAGCAGTCATGTGGTTCATCAAAGTCCTCTGGGTAGATGGGGCTCTTGTTTAGTGGTAGACACAGGGTGCATGTGTGCTTTGAAACGGCTGTGCCTCGGGCTCTGTGTGTTCATGTTTGATGTGTGGCATGGTGGTGGTTTCACTTGGATTTTGGTGGCTTTGAGATGAGCACATTTTGCTCTCTGGGAAAATAGAGCAGTTCAAAGAAGTTTTACATTGTGGGATGTTGTACTGTCCTGTTCCTGAGAATATGGATGGTGTTGCTATCAACAGGTGCGCTTGTAGACTAGTTTGCCATTTGATGTTTTTTTTAAATATGAAAAATATTTTAAGCTCCACACATTGCACACAACAGATGGCTGGTTTGGCTCGATATGGAACAGCCAGGTTTTATAAAATAGTACAGTGATTAAAAGGTTACTTAATATAACATTTTCATTGGTTAAAATCCAAAACTATTAATTTCAGTGATTTATTTAACCTGTATCAGGTTACAAAACCCCAAAAAAGTCCAAATGAATGTTCATCCAATCCCCTGATAACCTTTGCAAGATGCCATGGTGTGGTTGAGACCTTTTTCTTTGAATACTGTGACCTTTTTCCCAGACCAGATGCCTTAAGGAACAGTTACTGGAAATCTCAAGCAAGGTGGATATTATAATGAAGAACTATTCCATTATGTAAGATGACATTTCAAAACCTTCTGGTGGGACATCGGCTCCAAAATTAGACCTAGGTGTCCTGACTACATGCTAGGTGTAATTTTATTTGATATCATGACAACTTTAGCATGGTAATGTATATGACAATGTTAATGTATTTGGTCTTGGCTGAATAGATCTGGAATGCTGCTGCTGCTGCTGTAGATTATTGCTGCTGTTGCAGAGCAAGTACAAGACCTTACTATTACCAATGCATACACCGATACTGTTCTGTGAAATTTTACAAAAAAAATAGCATATATATAACCTGTAGCAAATCTATACAAGTGGAGCTGGGGAGGTGGAGGGTTTCAGAGGAACTGTAAAAGCGCACTACGAAATGCTCTAGTCATTGCTTACCAGCCTTTTAAATGTGCTTATTGAATGTGTATGCAGCATCAACCAATCAGCTCGTGCCATGTCATTTAACGCTGTGAATATCATCAGTTTGCATTAATGACCCATAAGCCTGTGGCATCTAGATTTTCATGGTTTACAAAGTACACCTTGACACTGGTAATGGGCACTTAAAAGTGATGTCAGAACATCACATGAATAACACAAGAAATGGAAATGATGCTGCACAAACTGAAGTTAGGATATAGCAATACTTTGTATTAAATACTTAAATAATTTTAAGTATCATATGTTATGCAAGAGTGAATGTGTGGACTCCCTGCTGAAAAACAAATACGCTTTCATAATGTACTTAAAGTGCTCTATTTTGGCACACAAATTTTCTACTTAATATACTAAAGATGATTCTACTACTTTAGATAAACTCAATATCATCTAAGTGTACTCAACTGCTATTTTGAGACACTATAAATATGAACTAAAATGCACTTTTAACATAGTATCTCTGCATTTAAAAAATGTATTTTAAAATAAAAATGTATTGACTACTTGTACACTTAAGTGTAGTGTATGAAATATGGTTGTAAGTGTACTACTAATACATTTATTGAATACATAGATAGTATGTTAAAAGTGCATTTTAGTTGATATTTATGGTATCTCAAAATAGCACGGTTGAGTATACTTAGATGATATTAAGTTTATCTTAAGAGGTACTAAAGAATAATTGTAACTATGTTAAGTATAAAATTAATGCATGAAAATAGAGCACTATGGGTACATTATGGAAGTGCACTTGTATACTCAAAATACTGCTAATAGTATTGTCATAAAATGAAGAAAATAGTTAAATGTTTGCATATCATATGCAAGATACAAAGTACAATCTCTCAATTGCTCTGTGCTGTCATGGGAGTCAAACTTCAGGACCACAGAACTTTGTCAGATTTATCATGAAGGCAGTTAATCAGTCGTTGGTGAGGATTACATCCTAAATGATCGCAGATTAAATAAATGTTTTATGGTTCACAAAATTTGCGTTAAAATTTGGCTAAAACCCTTTAGGTTTAGTACTTTTTCCCTCTCACTGGCATTTCGGAAACATAGAAACATATTAGTGCATGTAATGTTATATATTTTGAAATTTTGCCCCACCGACATGCAACATTAAATTTGGATGCATTTTAAGTTAATTCTATGATGATTCATCCTCGAGACATTCGGTCTGATAACAAACCCCTGAGATTGTTGGAGTACATTGCAGTTCTCCCAGGCTATACAAACTGCTCACGTCATACAGGCTTTCCTCCTTGTCCTAAAAAAGACACGCTCCACTCTTATTAGCCGACTGCAGCCCGCTCTAAAGGATGATGTTGAGAATAATGGAATAGAGGTCTGTGTGTGCTGACCTTTCTGAGCTAAACTTGGCCTGCCGGTGTGAATGTGATCCTAGGGGTCTATTGTGTTCACAGCCGTTATCATTGTATTGCAGTTTCCTCTGTTCTAGAGAGAAAGAAAGGGAGAGAGAGAGCGTTAAAGCTGCTGCTGGATCTTAGACATGCTGAGGTTGTTAGAAATCTGGAAACAAAATTCATATTAATGAGACCATTTTAGAGTCCTGAAGAAGATGGCAGGTTGATTGTGCAGGTATGCCCAGCTCCTGATTCAGTCCAATATCTGCGGTCCTATTTAAAACCGATCTTCTTGTGTCAGTAATCGTAAAGAAAAACTCAGTTTGATAATAATGAAAAACCTTCAAATATTGAAATTATGAATGCAATTTAACAAATTAATCGTGCAGCTGCTTTGGATAAAGCATCTTTTAAGCGAATAAATGCATAGTATGTCAAATACTAACAATTAATCTTTTTAAAGCATCAATAATGTATTTTAATTTCTAGCTAAAACTATATTTTAAAAGTTTGGGAGTCTGTTAAAAAAGAAATTAATTTTTTAAGAAATTAATGCATTTATTCTGCAAGGATGCATTTAAAAAAAAAAAACAGTAAAAACATACAAACTTAATAACTACCTTACTAACTATTACCAAACAGCAAATTAGGAATTTACTAAGGCAAAGTCATAGTTAATAGTTTGTTAATAGCGAGAACTGTACCTTAAAATGTATAATTCGTAATACATCAATGTGTAAAAATATTTAAATACTGTAAAAAAAAATTCACGATAAGCCCAATGCATTAGCTGATATTAATTAATCGAATATCCACCCAATTTCTGTGTATTGCTTCTGCCTCTCTCGTGGGATAGAAAGAACAAGAAACAGAGGCAGTGAGTGACAAAGAGATGCGATTGGCTGAGGAATTTTGGCACTGTGTGAGTCTGCGTCCACCTGCAGATTCCCCTCACAATCTGTTTCACTCACAATACACCCACAGGCCTGCTCTCTCTGCTCCACCAACAGGGGGCGCACTTGTGCTCGGTGGTATTTGCGTGACTAATTTCACACTCTCTCCTCTGCCCACTCACTGCTTCTCTGTCTCTCAGTCAGATGTATGGACAAAAGACATGGTGTCAGAGAGTGGGTGAGACGATGGGACTGTTGCCATTGGCAACCTGGATACCAACACAATGATGACCCAGGGAATACCCTGTGTCTAATGGAATAAATGGAGGCATTGAGGGGAGAGGGAGACAGAGAGTGAGAGGAAGAGAGAGAGAGTTTATGTCTGACACATCAGAAGGACTGTGTGAATTGAAGTCCACTATTGTCTGCTGTATGAGAGTCTGGTTTAGAGATGACAGAGATGGACTGCTCTTAGACGTGTGTGTGTGTGTGTGTGTGGCCTTATATGTGGCCCAAACTGACCTAAAGTATTGTGCAGCCATTGTAAAGACAATCCTTAATCCGTGAAATATTTCAAGATGAACCATGCACTCAGTGTTAGATTGTAAACACTAAAGTGTCCGGGAGTTTTCTGAAGTCAAGAGGTGAGATTTTAGCCCCATTAACAGGCAGCCAGCTGCCAAAATTATAGATTGCACTTTTAACTGGAGGTCTTAAGGTGTTTAATGGGATTGAGGCCTTTTTGACACAGAACAGGAAAATGTAAGGACAGTAAATGGGATTCAAATGTTAAATGAGGATACAAAGTGATGCCATCCTCTCGCTAGGAAGAAATAGCCTATTAAAAGTTTCAAATTGCTAGTTTTTCACCTTTTTCTTATTTCACTGCCGGTTTCATAGATAGGGCTTAGCCTAAAACAGGATTAGGCCATAGTTCAATTGGGATAATTTTGTAAACATGCTTTAGAGAAAAGCATTAGTGTGCATCTTGAGAGAAAACAAAGACATTGACATGTTTTAAGAGCAGTCTCTGCAAGTTTCTTTCAACTGAAACAGCTCAGATTTACAGTTTAGTCTAGGGCTAAAGCCTTGTCTGTGAAATGGGGTTGCATGTGTTGTCATTTTGTATCTAAAATATCTAAAACACCTGTTACAATAGAAAGAAAACATGGCAGGGTGTGCACCTTTTGTTTTGTATGTGTATGTACATCCTTACAGTTTTTTTCTGTCTGACATGCTGTGCAACCTCTGTTTTAAAAGTGGTAGTATATTGTATTAAGTGTTTCCTGTTGACAAGAAAGTGCTACCAAGGTTGTGGCCCATTTTGAGAAAAAAGCCCATTTTTTCAGGCAAGAATGACAGCTTAAGCTACTGGTAGATCATGCTTAATGGATATGTCAGATTTTCAGCAATGGGGAACACTTGAGCTGTCAAAGTGAATTTTACATGAGTACCACTGCTGTAACTTTCTTTTCTGTGTTAAAAAAACATTAGAAACACTTTTTATTAAGAGAACTCCTCAACAATTTGCTTCATTCAGAAACTAATTTGAAAATGAATGTGTTTTTTGTTTCAGGAACACAGACCCTTCTCAATATGCTGCAGGAGATTACAGGCCGAGATAAAAGCACTCCTACGGCAAATTCGCACACGCCATCAAAGTTATCCTCCTATTGTTCCCCCAACACACAGGAAGCCAGCATGTTGTGTTATTGTTGGATGACAAGACGACAAGTGAGGGAGAGGAATCAAGTAGAGAAAGAAAGGGGGATTTGGGAAGCAAGAGAGAGAAATCAGATTGGTTCAGGCATCTGCTTCTGCTACCTGCAGCCAAACCCTGATTCTGATCAGCTCTTTGCGAGTGAACCAGAGCCACGACAACCCTGGGATTCATCTCCAAACAGGAAGGTGCAGAGGATGATGGAAAAAGCAGCAGCAGGGCTAATGGTGGGGAGAGTGCCAGAAATTGACTGATGTCAAACATTCTGTATCGATTGTTGTGGAGGTTTTCGATTTTTCATTTCAAAGTTTCATTTGAGACCAAAATGGATGTGAACCCAGAAACACAAGACAAAGTGTACTTTTTTAACTGTATGCACCGAAAATGAAACATTTAACCCAAACTGCTGGGTCAAAACAACCCAATTGCTGATTCTGTTTATATTTTACCCAGCGTAAAAAAGTAACTGGTCCTTTTCGAAAAAAAACAAAACATTTATATACTTTTTAACCACAAATGCCAATCTTCTACTAGTTCTGTGACCACATTCAAAACTTCAAGCCTTACTTAATCATGTTGGGAAGGCGGAAGTAGTACCGATGATTTTGATGGTTTTGATGTTGTGGATGCATAGCGCAAAGTGAGACGAGCATTTGTGCTAAAAAGTTTAGGAATATTAATTCTGGAAGTGAATTAATCCTTTTAGGTGATTTTTAATTTGGGCTGGAGTTAAGCTCAGCAAGAATGTGGATAGGAGCAGCAACCTTGGGGACTGTAAGTTTCGAGTAGTCTTTAAAACCCTACTTGCATCTGATTTTGAATAGTTCCCTTCTATATATTAGGCAAAAAGAATAGTATGTCTACGTGAAAATACTATGCCCGTTTTCCCGATTTCACCAACTACTTCTGACGAGATTTTGAAGTGAGCATCCAATGGACACATTTCTATCCCATGAGGCCATGGTAGAGGATTTGTGAATGGCAGTTAAGTGACACAACAAACACTGGGAAGTCACATGACAATGACAACTTGACAAGTAGTATATCTGGATTGAATTCTTACTACACACATTAATATTATATAGAACATACTGTTTTAAAAGAAGTGCATACTTATGTTGGTGCTGATAGCCTGTGGGCAGTGTGCTGATATATAGCATTGTTGTGCTAAGGGCGTCCCGAGTTCGAAACCTAACTTGGGAACCTCCCCCACTTTGGTTCCTACCACTTCTACAGTTTTCTTTACTAGTAATGTTATAAGAAAGATATATATATATATATATATATATATATATATAAAGAAGTACCTAATCAGAGGGTGTGTGATTTCAGATGCAGCCCTTGATTACCTGGTTCAGATACACAATGAATAATGAGGGTTGTAGCTATAAACTGCACAAAGTTAAACATCTAGGAGCAGGATTTGATGTCCTTGGGGGCTATTTCCAATGAGAGGAGGAGAATTTTAAATCTTTTGTTCAAGACTAGATCTTGATAAATGTTCGGCCGAGAGAAGCCTGACCAACCCAGTGCCAAGGTTTCTTCTAGAACACAAGCCTGGAAGAGGAAATGTATAATGCGAGCACTTCCATACTGCACCATTTTGGAATTGTGAGTTTTTAGACCCATATCTAAGATGTCTGGAGATTATTTTGTATATTATATTGTGCTGTGTTTTGCTCTATTGAATGCTATTGTCTGCCCATTTCAGGGTCGTCTCAGTGCTAAACTAGGCTAGTCAAGGCTTCTCTACCCACCCTCCCTGAGACGGTCAGACAGCTAACATTGTTTCCACATACAATTTGCTTTGTGTTTGAGTGTGAGAGAGCTCTGTAATCCCACCGTGGAAACCCTCAGAGAGAGCCCTGCCTTTAAGCATGAAGGCTTCAAGAGAGCCCTTCCCTGCTGCTGCAAACTTCAGATCAAGCCCTGCCCTGACGCCAGCTCTCTACTTCCTATTGCTCTCCTATTCCTTCAGCTCTGATTTCTAATCCTGCCATCTCAGACCAGCATCAGTTTACATGCTAGTCCAGCTTTATGTGGTTTAGTGCCAGTTTGATGGTGGTCAAAATGTAGCTGGTCGGTTAGTGGTGATTGACCAAAAAATGTAATGCTGTTGTAGCTAGTTAAGAACACAGTTGGGTGATCAGCATCCAAAACACAATGCAACAGGTCAGTGAATTTACTTACATTTACAAAGTGGTAAAAGCACAGTAGTATTATAATTGCTGGAACGAAAGGGTGCTGCATATTCTTTTCCTGCATTGCTTTATTGGCAAACATTTTCTTACTATCTTCAAAGTAAATTTCATTATATAGCCTATTCACACTGTATACAATTAAAATTCCTGAAGTTGGCACAGGGGCAACAAAGTGTTGAAAAAGCAAGAAATTTTGAAAAGATTCAGCTGGGAGAGCATCTAGCAAGTAATTAAGTTAATTGACATCAGGTCTGTAACATGATAAGCTACACAAGGGATGTCTTAGAGAGGCAGTCTCTCAGAAGCAAAGATGGGCAGAGGCTCTCCAATCTGTGAAAGAGTGTGTAAAAATTGTAGAATACTTAAAAAAACAACAACAACAACAACAACAAAAAAACGTTTGTCAATGTCAAATTGCAAAGGCTTTGCAAATCTCATCATCTACAGTGCAAAACATCATCAAAAGATTCAGAGAAATTCAGAAGACCTTTGTTGGATGCTTGTGGTCTTC
Organism: Enteromius mattozi; assembly: GCA_032359235.1. Lineage (NCBI taxonomy): Eukaryota > Metazoa > Chordata > Actinopteri > Cypriniformes > Cyprinidae > Enteromius > Enteromius mattozi. The sequence continues at coordinate 16,102,433 of JAUMHE010000044.1, read as the reverse complement.
GGGCTCTCAGACGACACTGTATCACTCATCAGCATGATTCTGTCATTGACATTACTAAGATGGGCCCAGGAATACTTCCAGAAACCATTATTGGTAAACACAATCCAACGTGCCATCTGCAGATGCCAACTAATGCTCTATCATGCAAAAAGGTCCAGAAGTGCTGTCATGTTCTGTGGACCAAGGCTCAGTAAAAATTGACTGTTTCAAACTGGAAAATTGTTCAGATGAGTCCAAATTTGACATTCTTGTTTGAAATCATGGACGCTGTGTCCTCTAGACTAAAGAGGAAGGAGACCTTCCAGCATCTTATCAGCGTTCAGTTCAAAAGCCAGCATCTCTGATGGTATGGGGGTACATAAATGCATACGGTATGGGAAGCTTGGATGTATTGGAAGGCACTATAAAAAAAGAAAAGTTATATAAAGGGAAGCCCTTATGTATTTCAGCAGGACAATGCAAAACCACATACTGCAGCAATTACAACAGCATGGCTTTGTAGAAGAGTCCAGTGCTGATAGCCTGCCTTCAAATTTAAAAAACATTTTAGAGATTTGGGTTGTATCACCTTTTTTCATATTAAATGCCATATTGTAATTTTAACTGTAATTTCAAATATTTTAACAACTTGTTACATACAATTTCTTATTATTATTGCAATAATATTATATTTCAGTTTCAATTTTTTTTTAAAAATAATAATAAACTTTTTTTAATATTCAGACATAATGGCATAGGGTTCTAAAACCACAGTTTGTTCACTAAACAGGACAAATCATGAGGCAAGCATACAGTACAAGAGCAGGCTATCCATCAACAGAACCGGACAAGCCACAGGAAGTTGTTGTGCAAACAGGAAGAACAGAATGAAGCATGGACGATGACGTGCACATAAGAGGAAATACAATAGTATGCACCTGTAAGTCATCTGGAAGTGAACTCTGTGCTTTCTCTCTCCCTTTCTGTACGTCTTTCTCTCCTCTCTCTGACACACACATTTTGATGGGGCATTTTGATTTTGTTGCAGAGGTATTTTTGACATTTAATACCTTTTTGACATTTTGCAGTGGGCCTCATATTCACTCCATCATTCAGTCATCATCATCTAAGCCAAATTGCGAATCGCACATCCAGGCATGTAAGGCAGTGTTTGGAACTGTATGTACAGTATGTGATTGTGTTTACAGTATAGATCGGTGTGGAAGGTGGAGGGCTTTTCAGGAGGTGTGCTGAGGTCATGTGTTTCCTGGCAGTGGAGTAACCCTGCAGGCATGGAGGCATGAGGATATTAATACCACACAGTGTGGAAGTCCCCCTCCCACATACACACACAGGAGAAATGATGAAGATCACACATCCTCATTCAAGATGGCACGACTACCATTCTGGCAAATGTTGACCTAACTCTGAAATTAAGTTTTAATTATTCAATAGTTGATAATTGTTTACTATTGCTAATACTTTAAATGAAATACATAACCACAAATATTTTTTTTAGCACTTAACCTGCCCCTAGCGTTTGATATGAGTAACACCTCAGACCTAAACTGAGTTGAGCTGAATAAATGACACTACTGTCTTCTGCTTTATAGCTGAATTGAATTTGTTAATACATGACCTTTTGCAAAAACCCACCCTCCTTAGTTACTGTTGCTATGTCTGACAAACCATGCCGCTCTCACACTACAAATCGTTCTCATGCAGTAAAAAAAACCTGACAATCCGCCAACAGATGAGACAAAGCAGAGTACTTCTAGTATGAAACAAGGTTCAAGTTTTCATTTTGTATGATTTTTTTAAGAAATTCAAACAACAAATACCGTTTTGTGGCTCTTTATTGTGACAGATCGCTGTAGTGCCTCAATTCAAATGACATGTGAACCATTCACTTCTTCTTCTTTATTAGTTATAATGTGAAATAAACATGAATGAACATCAGACGGTATCTTGTTTTAACATCAGAAAGATGCCAACACAGCATTTTCCAAGTCCACTGACGTTAATCTACTCTCCTGTCTGATGTGTTTCTCAGATAAAATAGTAGATTCAACATTATGATTGGTCAGATAGCCATGTAACTCAAACTCCTGGCAAACAGTGAATTTGTAAATTTTGCAACATTGGCACTTTTGTCTTCCTACATCTGCTTCATAGCAGAAATTATATTCGCCTCATTTTTGAAGTATGCATTATTGAATCTGTTACTGTTAACGCTCAGAAGCTTCTTTAAATATCTCTACTGTATAAAGCGCTATAAAAAATGTGAGGCATGTAAGGAAACGTGTACCCTTGATTTTGTATGTACTTAACTATTTTTGGACAACAGACAAAGAAATACCATAAAAAAATTATTAAAGGAGTGACTCAAGCCATATAGAGACTAGAATATCACTTAAGGTGTTTGCTGTCCAGAATTGTCATGTGAAATTTTTGCATGTAAAAAAACCCCCCACATTTTGTCAGTTATGTTTTTCAAAAAATTGCAATTACTTTAAGCACCATTAAGTGTTGTGTTATGTGATGCAAAACTCTTTTATTGTAACTGCAATGTTTTATGTCTAATGCATTTAGTATTCAGGGCACAGAAAACAGAAAGAGTGTGAGAAATGCCAATAAGTGTTAAACCAGGGGACCCCCTTCTCTGCACATTTTGCATGTCTCTCTTATTTAACACACCTGAATGAGATTATCAGATCATTAGTTCAGTTCATGGATCTCTCTCCTAATGAGCTGATGATTTCATTCAGGTGTGTTAAATAAGGGAGACATGCAAAATGTGCAGAGAAGGGGTTCCCCAGGACTGGAATTGGGAACCACTGTGTTAAACAGTCAAACACATCTGTACCTACAGTAGGCACCGAATCGGAGGCCTGAGGATATTAGTCAGAAAGCTTCTCAGTTACTGTGGTAAAATCATTACTCATTTCACAGGAAGATAAAGCCACATTCCTTGCGATGATGGAACCTGAGACGCGGTAAGAAGCAGAGCTGCTGATGGGAGAAAAACAGCTTGTCATCCATTCTCTCAGATCACCTAATAACAGAGAGCACGTGCTGAGGGAAACCTATAGCCTGAACTAATGGAAGCACGTACACAAACACTCAAACCTAGATTTTGATTTTGTCAAACACAGATGTTTCTGTGTTATCCTGTTTTGGAATATTGTGCTACAAAACCCTGAATGGAAACACAAAGACGCAAGGCAAATTTCAAAAATGCACAAAAAATTCATTTAGTCGCTTGAGGTGGATGCATTTTTCCGTCCTTAAAAGGATAGTTCACATCTCCTTCCAAACCCATAAGACACTTTTTGTGCACATAGAAAACTAAAATAAATATTTTCAACAATTTCTCCTATTTAATGTCAGTCTTCAACATGTTTTCACGAGAGAACTTAAAACCTGGATATGCTGCGTCTTGTGTATGAGAAGAAACACGCTGTACATAAAATCTTCGTAAACATGAAGATTTCAACAGAGAGGATGATTTGCTCATTTTTACCCAGCCTTACTTGTTTGAACCAAAATACAGATGATGAACTAAGAGAGGTGAATGCACTTTCATAGAATTATGATTGAACCACTGATGATAAATGGACTATTTTAACAATATCTTTACTACGTTTCTGGCCCTTGAATGTGGTAGTTGCATTGCTGTCCAGAATATGACCAAAGGTCTTAGGACAGAGCTGTCCAAACTTGGTCCTGGAGGGCAAATGTCCTGCAGAATTTAGCTCCAACTGAGCTCAACACAACTGCATGGAAGTTTCTAACATGCCTAGTAAGAGCTTGATTAGCTGCTTCAGGTGTGTTTGGTTAGACTTGAAGCTAAACTCTGCAGGACACCTGTATTAGGGGTTTGGAGTGACTTGAGGGTGAGTGATTAATGACAGAAGTTTCATTTTTGGGTGAACTAACCCTTTAAGAAGACATGCACAAAAACAATGAAAACCAGCTGAGTTCCAAATAGAAGTACTATAGTTTGCGCACGATTGGCTACTATAGAGTGCTTCAGGGATAATGTATTTTTGTAGGTCCAAACCATTCTGTTTTTGGTTAAATGCTTGGAATAAGGTCTGACAAACTCAAGGAATTCAATTAATTCTATAACATAAAATACACTAGTAATACCCTCTTGTAATTTTTATTATTTTCTTTAAAGCTTTTACTCATCTTGAAAAAGGTGGTTGCTAAATGGGACAACAAAGGTTGTCATAGACAATAAATGTCAGGTCGAGTTCATATATCCACTTTTACAGCTTGATGTTTATAATTGCGAACTATTCTAACTCAAATTTCAACAAAAATGTTTTTAAATAAAGACTGAAAGAGTTGTTGGAACATTTAATTTAATGTTTATTACCAACATTAACTTTTGTTGACTGGATTTAGGCTTCAAAATGAATAAACATTGTGTTCAATTGTGAAGTATCATTAACTTTTGTTGGTTGCGCAGCTTATTTTCTGCAATAATTTTAAAGCCAATGAAAATTCCTGTTGGGTTTTGTTGAGTGAGCCAGGCTGATGAAAACTTCTGGGTTGGCTTACAAAAATACTTAATCACTGCGGCATCTAATTAAACCCCAAATATCCATTTTAAAATGAAGCAGTAAGACATAAAACACTGTAAAGTCACTTGTGCGCAATTATAGCTAAGTGTGCTATAGTCATTCTATCACTTAAGTGGCTGGAAAGCTTTATTGACCAATCAGCATCCAGAACAGCTCTTTTTTTATAACATGAAACAAGTACACATCATTGTCAATTTGGGAGCTGTGTGAATCCAGCTGCGGTTAGTATTGGTATGTTTGTGTGTGAGAATGTTGTGCATTTTTGTCTCTGTTTGGTTGGCATGGTGGGAGGAACGCTGGGGGAGGGGTTATGTTGCTGGGGATTTTCCCAGCGTAACACACACAGACCTGAAATCAAACAGAAGGTCTCAATCTTACAATCATTCCATCTAGACACCTGCAACCTCATCAAAAACCTGCTGCCATCAATCATAACTGTGCATAAGACAGATTTATGACCAGAAGCAACTTTGTCAAAATCAGATCTTGCACAAATTTGTGTAGTTGACACTCAGATGTGAAGAATGTGTGAGTGATGCAGCTATTAAAAATAATTTTTCTGTCCATAAAAATCTTCAAACAATCATATAAAGAGGCATTCCTGTATGTACACCTTTAAAAAGACAGACATTGCAGATGTACATAGCCCTTCATGTGACGTGAAAAAAAAAAAAATATATATATATAATGGAAACAAATTAAATATTTAATTCCATGATTTACTAGTTTGTTTGCTTGTGGTCATGAGCTAACTAAATTATTATGAGGCGACAAATTATTAAGACATGGCCACAAATGAATAAATCATAAGAATTCATTATTCATTTGTGGCCACAATATTATTATTTAATTTTTTGTTTATTTTATTATTTTTGCATGTTACGTTACAACTATGTTAGTTAGCACACATGTGAATACAGTGTGTCTTGATGATCTTGCTCTTTGAGACAGAGATCTATAGCTGAATGTGAACTGCGCTCGCTAAAATATTTGAGATCTTTTGAGAGACTCAGAAAAGGTCAAAGGTTTTTTGGCTCTAACTTGCTATGGCACGAGTGAGTCACTTCTCAAATGCTGTTCCCAACCGAATCTAAAAACATCCTTGAAAAACATCCAGCTGCAAACAAAATATCTGTGTATAATTCAGCTGTAAAAAAAAATGCAAACAGAGGTTTTGATGTACTGTAATATCAATTGTTTGTGCTGGTGCATGACATAGATTTAAAGCCAAGCTTGGGTTGTTTAGAGTTCTTTCTCATCCGTGTGTTTACAAGCAGATTAGCAGAAGAAAAAGAAAAGGGAATAAAGGAGAAAGAAGGTGATTGAGTGTCATGAACCTTAAACTAGGAGGTGATTCAGAGGTGGTTCTTGTGGCCAATTGTATATTCCTCATTAAATTGATATTGTCCACATTTATTAGTTTAAGTTATAAACTTCAGAATTCATAGACCTGCTCTTACTCAGAAACATGTTTTGCATACTCTTGGTGTCACTTTAAGGAATAGTTCACCCCCCCTTTCTTTCAATCTTCAGTTGAAAAATCAGTCTTGCCTGAATCAGGAGAGTAATATGCACCCATGAAGTTTTCAAGCAAAACAGTCCAAATCAAGTCTAAGCAAATAAACTGATGTGAGAACAACAGAGGATGGACATTTTCTCTGGAGGAGTTAGAACTAAAATGCCTTAATAATGTTTGTTTTTTTGCAAACACACACCCTGTCATATCACAAGTCATTAATTATTGGACTGGAGTTACAGTGTGGATTACTGGTTATGACTCTCATCCTGATGGCACCCATTCACTGTAAATGGATCCATTGGTGACTAATTTAAGCATTTTTTATAGCAAATCTGTGTTTTTTTTTCTCATGAAACATTATGAAAATAAAATGGGTTATGAACGCCAAGTCACTGTTATATTTAGATGTGTTTTTTGGTGTGCTGCATTATTAGCTTAGCAACATGTTACGTATTGGAATCACTTGCGAGTCAACTTTTCCTTACACTATTTCTGGATTTGGGGACACACATTGTCTGTTAAGTAGTAGAGCAACTAATGTGTTATTATTTTGGACAGGTTGTGAGGAGGGCGTATTCTTCAGGGTGACCACCTCCCTGTAATACGGAGAGATTCCAGTGACTCTGCAGCATTGTATGTGTTGAGGAAGCACAGTTCAGGTTAGCCTACGGAAAACACCCCATTTGCTCTCACTCGGAACAAAGTCACCAATTTGGCCGGAAGAGGACAACAATAACATGTTGTTTGATGAGAGCTAATCAATGAATTATCCAGAGGCCCAAAAGAAGTCTCTTCATCATAGTGGAGATGATATGACAACTGGCCCATTTAAAATGCTCCACAGTGAAAGGTCCAACGCAGAGGAGTGACCATTTGTCATAACTCATTACTTCATCATGCTATCAGTGAATAATATGATTTGTCATTCATTTTTCCATTATTTCTTTTGCAGTTTGCCCTTTTGATTTATAAAATCTATAAAACATTTGAGAAATGATCATTATAAAATAATAGCGCTCTTCCAACACTAAAATGATTAAAAAAATAAAAATAAAGTCTTTTTTTTTAAGTCTTTTTATGATACTTTTTAATAGATTTCCACATTGTTAGAAAAAAAAAAAAAACACTTCTAACATCAGAGAATCCTAAAAAGAACATTTGAATGTTAAAAAAAACCCATTCATTTTAAACATTCATAATAATATTAAATATTTCTTGATCAGCAAATCAGCATATTGTGATTTCTTGATACTTAAGATTGGAGTAATGGTTGCTGAAAATTCAGCATATAAGACACAGACTCCAAATATTTAAGCAAATTGCACTTATGGATTGCTTTTACAAACTTATTTCTTAAATATGCAACAGAATTAAATGCACAGTATACACAGTTGATAAAATGTATATTTTGGATTTAAAACTTTATTGATAGACAGTTTTTTTTCCCGTTTAAGTTATCTTGTTAATGTATACATTTAGTTATTGTACAAATAAAGTCGTAATATAAGTCACTTTGCAAGGATTTAAAACAACTGATTTTTAATAATATTCACTGTAAAATTGAGTAATATAGTATAACATGTAAGTTAAAAGTGTCGTATCTCTGGTTTGGTGTTGCTGAAGGGTCACTAGAGCTTTAGTGATGGGGCTGTAGGGAAACATTGATATCTTCTGTGCACCATGTTCAGTGGACTAGATAGAGTCCTGAACTGCGTTTCTAATTGATCTGCCACACTATCGCTGTGTGTGAACACACCCATGAGTCCCAACAGCTGGCTTTGTGCTGTAATGGCTCTGCGGTTCTGAACAATAGTGTTCCTCTCCGGTCTTTATCCGGTTCATTGAGCCCTGCTGTTACTCGTGTACAGCATCCTGTCCAGGAGCAAAGATGGTTATGACATCACAGCAAGACAGAGCTCCGATCACAGTTATCACAATGCTAAGCAATTTCAGCATAATGGCAGATGTTTTAGCTTTTTATCCAAATTGATCTAGGGGAAAATTATTAGTGGTGCCTGCTAAGGCAAAAATCACTATTACTGTGGCACATCCGTTGATGTGAAAGACGAGAAGAGAATTGGAGGTGGTCTCTTGCATTTTGTTTAGTTGAAAAGCCCTAGAAAACATTGTATCAACTGCATATCAACACACTTAAAGGAGTTTACTGACAGTTTCCTTTAATCAGACTTAAAAGCCATCCATAATGTAAATCAAACCTGTTTCTGCATAGGAACAGATTTGGAGAAATTTAGCTTTACATCACTTAGATCTTCTGCAGTGAATGGGTGCCGTCAGAATGAGAGTACATATGGCTGATTACAAACACCACAATAATACACAAGTAATCCACGCCACTCCAGTTCGTCAATTAACGTCTTGTGAAGTGAGTTTTTAGCCGATAGCACCAGTTTAAAGTTGAAAACATATTCACATGGATTTGTTTATTAGAAACAGACATTTTGGCTTCATAGGATGTTGATTGATTGACAGGAGTCATGTGGATTACTGTGATGGTTTTATCAGTTGTTTGGACTCTCATTCTGATGGCACCCATTCACTGCAGAGGATCCATTGATGAGCAAGCAGTGCAGTTCTAAATTTTTCCAAATCTATTCTATTAAGGAAACTAATTCCTGTACATCTTAGTTGTGAAAACATTTTAAGTACTTTTTCATTTTTCACACACAGACTAACTTAGGAACCATATAAATGCCTGTTTATGTTTGTAATTTCTGCTGCAATTATAAATCCAAAAATGATCCAAATGCGTACACATAGTTCAGTTTGACTGAGTTCCAAAAGCCTTTCTGACAGAAATTCCGGTTTAAAGCTCACCATGTACAGAGAGACAGAGAGAGGAGTACATAATCATGAACAGACTTGAACAAATGGGTACATATTACAGATCAAAAAGAAACCGAGGAATAGTGCAATATCAAAAGGATGAAAGGATGAGAGGGGCAGGGAGGAGGTGGAGAAGGAGCGAGGAAGTGGGAGACAAAGAAGTGGAAGGAGAAAGAGGGAGTGTGGGAGTTATAGAGTGAGATGAATGGAGAATAAAAAGATGAGCATTTCACAACTCTGTGAATAAAGAGAGGAACAGAACGGAAGCAGAGATATGAATGAGAAATTGGATTAGTTGTGAGAGGTTGTCCAGCCAGCCTTGTTCATATTAACCTCTTGACCTGTCCTTTTCCTAATAAGACAGATCATATCTGCTTACGCACGCGTGTCAGTGATAATTCTCAGTGCCAGTGCTCATCGTGATGTGATCTGACCACAGAGCTCTTTTGTTTGAGGCCATTGGCAGCTGCCCACACATTTTTGTAGTAGACTTCGCTCATAAATGTGGTTTATTAACATCTTTTAAGCGCAAATGTCTTTATATACACAGTACAATAAAAGTAATCTGAGTGCAGCTGATAAAAGTGCTAATTTGGTTTTTAAAGGTATTAAATCTGTACAATTTATAGGCATTTTTCTGGTGCATTATTTCTCAACATACACAACCAGTCAAAAATTAAGAAAACGTGTGATTGCATTCTTTTAATGATTTTAAAGATGTTTTAAAAGGTTCACGTTCAAAGGCTTAATGTTAGTGTTGTAGACAAACCACCGTCTAAACATTTTTTAGTTCTATTTTTAAATCTGGACCTTAATACGAAAAATAAATTAGTTTACTTTAATGCATTTTCATAAACTGATTAAAAATTGTGCTCTATGCTGAAGCTATAGCACTTATAGATCCTCTTTTTTAAGATTTGTGTACCATAATCTTAAAGATAAAGGTTCTTTACTGGTATTGATGGTTCCATGAATAACCTTCAACATCCTTGGGACCTTTCCACTGCACCATAAAAATGTTCTTTAGTAAAATAGTCTTCACACTAAGAAAAAATGGTTCTTTTGCTTGATAAAAAGGTTCTTTTCAGTACTCTGCCCAAGAGAAATTAATTGTGAACCTGATTTTGAAAAGATCGGTTGGTTTTATACTACAGTGTGTGATAAAGATCATTCTAATTATATCTAACGCATGAAGATTAGCATTAATTTGTTATGTAACAGAGCTATTCCTGTCACCTTCATTCTAGTCTATTAAACTCTTAGTTTCATAACTGAGACATCCATTGTGCAAAGCTGAAAGGTCGTAAGATTTAAAAGAGCTTTGAAGAATTTTGGTATTTAGACACACCTTTTGATTCCGTTACCTTGGGCAATGCTGTGAAAACATTAAAAAGAGCCCTGGCCGAAGAGAATATGTCAGCCACCATCCCATTCATTCTATGCAAATGAAACATTAACTTATTCGTGTTATGTCTTTTTTTCTCCATTCTTTATTATGCATGGTTTTTTTGGCCTTGTTTTTTCATCTGAGCAGATTTGAAGAAATTGAATGGGTGCCGTCAGAACATTTTATATACTCTAAATATACAAATGAGATGTGCATATTAAAATGTACTAAAAAATAGATCTACCCTGGAATATAGTGCATTTTGTAAAGCTGACTGCTTATAAAAAGCATCATGAAGATTTTGCAATAGATATGTTTCACAGAAAACAACATGAGGGTGAGTAAATGACAGCAGGATATATATTGCATTGTACATTATATGTTCAGTGTTATTAATAGAAAACATAACAATGTTCTGTTTTGTTCCAGTGCGTACATCTAAATGTTTAAAATGTGTTGCAGGCATCCACACTGAAGCAACATGACTTCAGCACCTCCTCACCCACCTCCCATCCTCTCTTTCTCTTTCTCAGTAAGTTCAGCCCTGCCTTTAAGGGGAGGGTAAGATAAGAGTCCACATACAGACCCCTGAAATCCTCCTCAGAGCCGCAGTTCCATAATCAACACCGCACAGACGGCTCGCGCGGGGCCGCGCACGCGCTGGACACTGATAAGAAAACAAGAAGTCCAAGAGTTATATTTAAGCTAAACTTACATTAATGTCGCTTTTATTACAGACAATGCAAAGACGAAGGGACCCTCGCGTGCTACACATGGACCATCTTCAATTGGAAAGACTTTTTAATATGTAGGTGGTGATGTGGAGTTAATAAGTGAGGAGTTTATAGCCTACCAAAACAAAGGGACCGAACGCGCATCACTTTATTTATTTATTTTTTTTTTAAATACCATAAAGTCCTGTTTGATTATTAATACATTTTATGTAATCTTTATATTACTTTTTTTTTAATTGCCATGCCTGAACAGGTATTTTAGACTAGCCTACCGTGCTCTCACATGATATCAAGAGACGTCTTTATTAGACTGAACTATGCAAATGAATGATTAAATAAACGCCAGCTGAGGAATCCGGGATTTCGGTGCTTCGCCTGGAAACAAACCTCTTCGCTTTAATCCGCAAACTGCCTTTCAAAGGACTTCAAATGGGCCACTTGCTCCTCAGAAGAGAGACTCATTCTGCCGTGGAGGGCAATTTGAATGTTTGCGCACTGAGAGGAATGTCGAGCCTGCAGAGCCGCTGAGGGACTCAGACTGCTGCTTAATTAACCCGATATTTGCTCGAGAGTCGGAGCCCTGTGCGGAGCGTCTCTCGCGCGTCTCTCTAAATGCGCGCTGTCCCGCGAAGCCCCGCAGCGGCACGGCAGCAAGATGAGATCGCGGATCCCGCTTCTTCTCGCGGTGCTTGCGGCGGCGTGTCTGCGGTTTGGCAGTGCGGAGGTAAGAGCGACTCTGAACGCGTTAATGAATCGCAACTTTCTGTCTTGGTAAGAGTTAATTGGGTCCTGTTGCATTTTGTAGAGGCTAATACTTTTTCATTAAGACTTGATTTAATTGTCCTTGCTTTATAGAGTGTATAATATTGGCTATCGTACAATATAACAAATCTGTCATTTATTTAGTTTAGCCACCTTTTTTCAAACATTACTTTTCATAAACGTTGATATGACCTCATCTGTCAACCCCCAACATTGGTCCATATTTGGTAAAGTGCATTCTTCTGAAGCCATGTGTTTAGAAACAAGCCAAAATATAAGCAATTTCCCCAAGAAAATCTTCCTCTCTTCTGTAGCTCTTACATCACATTTTCAGGTTTCACCTTTTTTTGCGAGTCTTGTTCTATATCAACACATGTCATAATCAATGACTTTGTGCATGGTCTCAAACTGGGCAAGATTTGCCTTCATGCTCTTCATTTTCATTCTCTGTTTCACCTATTCAAACTGCTTGAGGCATCGTCCAATAGGAAAAGACCTTATCTGTGACGACAAACCTGACTTGACCTGTCACAGATTAATTTTAAATCTCAGCAAAAAGCAAACGAGATTTTTAGAACTCAAAGGGCAATATTTTTAGGAAATAACTGCAATTTTAATCTGAATACTGCACAAGAGTCTCACAAAGTATTTTACGAAGTAAAATAGTTTGTAATTTGACAGATGTCCAGTGGAAAAGAACTGCATGAACAGTCTATAAAATATTTACTTTTGTGTTCCATGGAAGTAACAACAGGACAGTACAAGTGTGGAATGACAAAATGTTTTCATTTTGGGTCAACAGCTCCTTTATCAGTATAGTTCATGGGTGGAGTTTCAAAGCTTCTTTGAATATTGTTAATGACACATGAATTACTGGCATCCAACAACCCCATAAATCACTCATTGGGAATCATATGAAGGGTGAGTTTTTTAAATGAATCGGTGAACTGATGCCCAAGGGCTCCAGGAACTGATTGGTGCACTAGGATAGTTGATACTTAGCACACAAAATCAATGCATTTGCCCTTCATGTGACCACCACAGTTGTGTTGCATGAGGCACTTAATCAAAATATGACATTTCTGTGACCCCCATCCCCCCAAAGTCATCTAGAAGTCATAGAGAGAGGCAAATCACAAGAGATTTAATTGGTGTCTAACTGAAGACATCTCCAAAACATGCACTTTTACCAGTGCATGGAAGGATGTGTTTAAATGTTTAAAATGTAATTCTTTGTTCGAAGGGAAACGCAAGATCAAAACATATTTAAAAGCTGTGATTATGATCCCTCTCAGCGTTAAGGTGTGCTTTTTGGAAGTTCCCCATGTAAGAACATAATTTTTCATCTCTTTGTGACGTATGATTTTGTATGAAAAAATCCCGCTAGGTAAAAAATAGACAAGTAATTGACTTGATTATATGTTTTCATTTACAGACAAAAATGAAAACCATACAAGCAGGCAATATTATTTCTTGCAGCTACACAAGCTGATGGTTGTGCATATTTGTATGTGTTAGTAGATGATATGCGCACGTGTGTGAGAGAGCATTGTCAGCAGATGTGTAATTATGTATCATTACTCCCCAACATGGGCTGTGCATTCCAGCACTCCTCCACAATCCCAGAATGCACTGGGCCTGACTCTCTGATGATATTAGGAGCAGGGTTCAGGGGTTGTGTGCTTCAGCACTGGTGATCAACCGAGACATACCCTCCCATTGGTTTGGTTTGTTTGCATGAGGCAACCTGCAAGTGTCAGTAGCTTAAATTTACTACTTATATTTTCTGTAGAGAATTAGTTGAGGCAAATTAAATCTGTAATACCTCAGAAGCTTCTCATAGCCAGCAATCAGATTGAATGAAAAACTATTTTTCTCTTGAGAAAATGACCCTTTCATCCTGTGTGTCTTTCACCTGCAAACCAAAATCAGAAATCCATGAAGCTCTATTAAATCTCCTGTGAGATCTCTCTTCTATTCAATTCAATTCGATTCAATTCAATACAATTCTATTCAATTCTATTCTATTCTATTCTATTCTATTCTATTCTATGTGCATGGTCTTTGTTTATGCCATCTGGTGTCTGTTTGTGTAATGGGTTTTTTTTGTATAAGTGTGATGCTATATATTTACACTGAGTAGCCATAAAGTAATTTAGTGTGTGTATGTGATGTATTATAAATGTTTATGAATCATATACATGTGAAATAGGCTAGAGTGTGTTTGTGTGTGTGTTCAAGCACACACTACCATTTGAAAGTTTGAGAACACATTAATCGAAATTCACAATAAAGACTTTTACATAGTTACAAAATTTAGTTTTCAGAGCAAGAAGTTTCTTCTCCACAAACAATATTCCACAAATAATACTAAGCAGTTTTCAACATTAAAAATACTAAGACATTTAACTTGAGAAGCAAATCAAATCACCATATGAGAAAGATTTCTGAAGGATCATGTGACACTGGAGACTGATGCAGAAAATTCAGCTTTGCATCACAGGAATAAATTAAAATGTTAAATGTATTAAATAGAAAACAATATTACTGTTGTATTTTACAATATTACTGTTGTTTTATATTTTTGATCAAATAAATGCTGTCTAATATAGGCTCCTCAGTCAGAAAACCAACCCCTAAATGACATTTTATGTTTTTATTCTATCCATCTGTGCTTTGTTCAGTATCAAGAAATCAGCAGAATAATATTTCATCAACGTTCAAACAATGTTGATCTGGTTTTAAACACCCTGGTGCACTATAGATCTGAATTGAAAGGTTGCTGTGGTATTGGCGGTTCTTCCATGCAAGGACAACCAGATGATAGAGAGCTTGAGAATGTGACAGAGAAAAGTGACATGGAAAACTGATGATTCATGAGATTTATGCATTTGGACAAAACAAGACCGCTGTGCTTCTGGAAGCTCCCAAGAGTGTAGGATATACCGGTGATTCAACATGAATTATTATTTCTGTTCAATCATAAGTGCATACCGCAAGAGGTGTGGCAAATTTAGGATGTTTCCTAACTTTTGGCACACTTGAATTCCTGCATTTGTTCGGCCCATGCAAAAACCATCTGAATCACCAGCCAGTAATGTGACCGATTTCCCTTATCACGCCGATTACTGAAATACTCCATCCTTCCGGCAGGCTCCCTCATCCATCTCCCTCTTTCTCCTCCTCAAACTCACCTTTTCTCCGTCTCTCCATCCCCCACTTCCTCTCTGCCCTCTTTCCTGTGTCCTGCATAAATGCTGCCAGATGAGACGGAGGAGTCGAGGGTCAGTGGCCCCTGTCTGGACACGCTGTATGAACAGGGCTATTGTGTCCCCAAGACCTGCATTGACACCCTGAGACAAACCAGCATCCATAGAGCTCTGTTTCGCTGTCACACACTCAGACACACAACAACACATTCACCTCATTTTATGCATGTGCTCTTTAGAATTCTTTATTCTGATTGGTCATTCAGAATGCTGTGCATTGACCACTATTAACTAATTATTATTTCATTATTAGTTCATTATGTAAAAAAAATAGTGATTTGTGTCCATGTCACCCTACCTGGGTTTATTTTTTGCAGTCTTGACCAACTGATGATTCATTATGTTCACCAATCCTGCATTTGTTTGAACAAAAACATTAATATTTTGAAATATTATTGCAATTTAAAATAACTCTTGAATTTAAATATATTTTAAAATCAAATTAATTCCTGTGCTGCAAAACTGAATTTTCAGCCTCAGTCTTCAGTGAAACACGATCCTTCAGAAATCAGTCTAATATGATAATTTGCTGCTTAAGCAACATTTCTTACTATTATCAATGTTGAAATCAGTTGTGCTGCTTCATTTTTTTTTTGCAGAAACCGTGCTACCTTTTTTCCCCTCAGTGTTCTTTGTTAAACAGAATATTCATTGTACTAAATATTTCCAATAAATTGTCTTTCTCTCTATAGGCTGATCCCCTCCCGGCCGCTGTGGTTGAGCTGGTGAAGGGTGGATCTGTGTCTTCTATTCAAGACCTACAGTTTTTGCTGTTCTCTGAATCTATAGGTAAATCAGCTCTCTTTAGTTTTGAAATGCTTCTGACATTCCTGGAGGCAAATCTTACTCTTTAATAAATATGTTAATTAAGACTCTGGGCTACAGCAGTCTGGAACCATATTTAATATAGATTGCCTCTTTAATAGTTTACTTTTTACAAAGCAACTTTTTGACCTCATTCTATATGTCCTGTCCTCATTTATATTTAAGGCATGTACAGTAGCAGAAACTCTTATCTAGAGTGACTAAGTGCTTTAGCTTTTGTAAAAGGCTTTGCAAATCCTTGTAAGGCAGTGAAAAAAAACCTTAACCAATGCTTAAAAAACAGAAACAAATTACTATTTACAAGGGTCTGCATTCACTACTATTTCACTACCTTATGGTTCAAAGTTGCTGTTTTTTTCTCCAGAGGTTGAGTCGGACGGTCACCATGAAAATGACACCAGCAATCGTCTGCCACGCAGTCTTCTGGGTTAGTCTGACTCTTTAAATATGCCTTAGATATACCTTTCTGTCTGTCCCAGAGCTATGAATATGCCATGTGTAGGCTCACTCTCCAAAAACTGTAAATATTATGTCAAAAGGGGCTACTTGATGAACTAATGACACAGAAATGGCACATTTCAGGTTTAACATCAGTTATTTTCTCATATTCTTTAAGCTATTAAAAAAACAAAAAACTGCTTAATTCTGTTGTTGGATTGTTATGTTGTTTTATAGCCTTTGGGTTTTAAATAATGCTGATCACAGCAACCATCTAAAGTCAGCAAATCTGTCAGATCATCATTATTCCCAGACACAATAATCATTCTGGAAAAAAGAATGTGAAGACCTTAAACAAGCACAGTTTGTTAGTGTTGATGCATGCTGAACAAGCCTTTTTCACTACATCTGGTTCGAAAGACTGAGAGAGAAAGATGGAGAGAGACAAGGTGGAATAAACTATAGGAGAAAGAAAAGGAGGGATGCTATATAGAGAAAGCAATTAAATTGAGTTAATAGAAATGAAGAAGCTGAAGTATACTGTCAATATATATATCTTTTTCCTTGAGACTAGGTTTTGTTGCATTTATTTATGTATTGATTGATTGACTTTTGATATTATTTTAATAACTCAGTCAGATAAAAACATTTTACATTAAAAAAAGAAAAACAATATATTTGTGACCCTGGACCACAAAAGCAGTCATAAGTAGCACAGGTATAACAATAATCAACAATACATTGTATGGGTCAAAATTATAGATTTTTCTTTTATGCCAGAAATCATTAGGATATGAAGTAAAGATCATGTTCTAAGAAGATATTTTCTACATTTCCTACTGTATATCAAAACTTAATATTTAATTAGTTATATGCATTGCTAAGGACATTATTTAGACAGCTTTAAAGCAATTTTGTCAATATTTAGATTTTTTGCATCTTCAGATTACAGATTTTCAAATTGTTGTATCTTGGCCAAATATTGTCCTGTCCTAATGTAGTGAAGAAGACGGATCCATGTGCAAGCTTTAATCTAGGTCAGACAGGCAGGGTCAAAATGCCAGCAATCAGAGCAACAAGGACAAGGTAGAATCAGGGTCGAGGTACACGGACAGAGATCGGGGGAGGCAGAGAACAATCAAAAACGGAATAACCAGTCCAAGGTACAATGGGGAAAAAAACAAACACAAGGTAAACGCTCAGAAATGACAGCTAGGCAAATCAAGACTTCGCGGTGAGCTGGTGTGAAAGTCTGGTTTTTATGCTGAGTGTTAATGAGTGTGGTGATGAGTAGCAGGTGCTTGATTAGTCCAGGTGTGAGTGATTAGATGGTGGTGTGATTGTGCAATGGATGTTGGGTAATGTAGTCCGGGTGACAGTCTGAGAGTTAGTGGTGATGGGGCAGCGATCATAAACCAAATCATAACACCTAATAAATCAGACATCAGTGGAAAGCTTATTTATTCAAATGATGTATTAATCTCAATCTCAAAAAATTACTCTTATTACTGTTTCTGTGGTCTAGAGTCACATTTGTATTTGTTTGTTTATTTATTTCCAAAAAACTTAATTTATAAATAAATAATTTTCTGTTTTACAAAAGTTATTATTGCAATTTGTTTTAGAAAAGCCAATACTACAATTACAATGCCCATAATTATTGTCAGCTAGCCAGTTTTATTTAGTTATGAGCTGTACGGGAAGCCAAATTCAAATGAAAGCCATGTCAAAATAAATGCGCTCAACAAAGCATTTTGCAAGAGCAAGCACCTGTACAAATCCAGTTATTTTTCTTGTAGTTCATGTGCCTCTGTGTGTATTTCTCCATCTCCGTCTGCAGATGCACAGCCGGCTCAGCAAGCCATCTGTAAGGTCAGGACCGAGGTCATTGAGGTCACACGCTCCATGTTGGACCGTAGCAATGCAAATTTCCTGCTGTGGCCTCCGTGTGTGGAGGTGCAGAGGTGCTCGGGCTGCTGTAACACCAAGAGCCTGCAGTGTGTGCCTATACTCACACAAACACGATACCTACAGGTACACACACACACTTTTAAAGAGTGTCCTTGCAGTATTTTCAAATAGGCCATAATTGCCTTCCTCTTCATTCAGGTGATGAAAATACAGTATGTGAACAAGCGGCCGCTTTACGATAAGGCGGTTGTCTCCGTTCTCGACCACGTGGAGTGCCGCTGTCAGCCAGCTCCTCGACCCGCTCAGCGCCGGAAATCCGGCAACAAACAAGAAGGACGGTCTGGGAAACCTCGACCCAAAGATGAACTCCATCGCAGGGACGAACTCAAACACAACCAGAGGATAAGCCTGGAGGACCTGCTCAGCCACACCTGGCTGCCCAAAGAGAGCTTCCCTGAGCCAGGATTCGGCCGGGATGGCTGGGCTCTGAACGAGACGCAGTACGGCAGGGGCAAAGGTCATCGCCAGCACTCTGGGGATGGAAGGAGACACGGCAAAACGAATGACACAGCTCCACTGCCGAATCACACAGAGCAGGAAGAAACTGACTTGTCATTGCGCAACATTACGCGATTCGAATCGCAGAGTAACTCTAACCAAAGTATAACCAATCAGACATCTGATTTTACCATGACCACACTGGATTTGACCAATCAGACTTTTATGCACCAGTCAAATCTAACGCAAGAAAACGAACAATTGCAAACAACCAATCAGACAGACCAACTCGCCTCTAATGCCACGGGGACAGCCAATCAGAATCGAGGAGATGTGTTTTTGTCTGTAGAGGAGAGCAGTCAGAAGGTGAGAGGTGAGACTACGGACGTGGAGGTGAAGGAGGAGGAGCAAGAGCAGAGACAAATGGACAAAAATGCCAAGAAGGAGGAAGTGGAAGAGCTGCTGCTAATGCACAAAATCCTGAATGAAGAAAAACATAAACATCACATTAAAGTACAACACACAAATATACAGCCAGACGAGAAACTGCAGCAGCTCCATCACAAACAGCTCACTTATACAACAACACAAAGGACAGGTAAAATAACAAAACAATTAAAATCACTTTTTTATCAATGTGGTAGAAATTATATATAATGAGCTGGACAGTATAGTGTTGTTATATTAAAAGTTGACTGTTTTTAAGTAAAAGACAATGAAAAATGCTGGTGAGGGAAGTTTGATTGGCTGTTTATTATGATCTTCAGAGCAGAATTAAATCTTAAAAGTCAGTAGCTTCTCTTTCAAGAGTTCACTCAAAAATGAAAATTCTCTCATCATTTACTCATCTTCAAGTTGTTTCAAAGCTGTATGAGTTTCAAAAGAAGACATTTGGTAACCATTGACTTCCACAGTATGGAAAAATGGAAGTTAATGGCTACTGTCAATTGTTTGCTACATTCTTCAAAATATATTCTTAAAAATTTACTTTATATTGTCATTTATGCAACTCCACAATATTTTAGCCGCATTGTCTGTTTGTTTGTTTGTTTTCCAAATCTGTTATATTAACCCAAATCAAGAAACAGAAAGTTCTGACTGCAGATGTTCTACAGAAACAATTTACACAATTGTGGTTTGCATGTGAGATGAGAAGAAGATAAAAAATACTTTTAAAACTCAAGTAGTTGTGCTATTTTGGTGCTGTTCAGTGTGGTTTGGGGTTTTGCTTTGCAGTATTGTGAGCTGTTGCTGTGCATTTGCTATAGGGTGTCCTGGGTGGGTGTTAAGATGTCGCAAGATCCTGTATATTTGTTAGGATGTTACAGACATACAATCAGACAGATGGACAGGTAGATCTGTCTTAATTACCCCCTTGATGTAAGTGGCATAGAACAGGCACACTGGGATGTATTTGTTCAGCTTCATTCAGTAAACCAGTGCCTATGAATATATCAGCTGACTTTGAATAAAATATTACCAGACACCTACCTGTACACACATCAGTAAGAGGAAGTGGCACTTATATACACCCACATTAACTTGTGCAGTGCAGTACTGACAGCAATATATCAATAAGTAGAATAATCAGGCTAATGTGATTCAACACAGTACAACAATACTGCACAACCCTGCAAAATCAGATTAGCTTGATTAAAAGTTGATTTTGTTGTTGTTGTTGTTGTTGCAAACAGGAACTACATCTCCTCCTGTGCAACATCTCCCTCCACACAAACCCCCCAGACCACCTC
This sequence comes from Enteromius mattozi, assembly GCA_032359235.1. NCBI lineage: Eukaryota > Metazoa > Chordata > Actinopteri > Cypriniformes > Cyprinidae > Enteromius > Enteromius mattozi. Next base: position 16,081,924 of record JAUMHE010000044.1, on the reverse strand, counting down.
CTCACCCCCCGAAAAGGAGGAGAAAACAGCGCAATCGCATCAGCAAATCTGCCATGAGAGCCCTGCTCATGTAAATCAAACATACACAGGTAAGCTGCTCATATTAAAACAAAATACCACATTTAAAGGAACATTTCAGCCAGAAATGTAAATTTGCTGAAAATGTACTCTCCTTCAGGCCATCCAAGATTTCGTTTTTAGTTTTTTTAGTTTAACTTAGCATTACATTCCTCGTTTACCAATGAATCCTCTGCAGTGAATGGGTGCCATCAGAATGACAAACAGCTGATGAAAATCTCACAATGATCCACATCAATTAAGGTTTTGTGAACCAAAAAGCTGTGTATTTGAAATAAACAAATCGATGATAATAAGACATTTTAACTTTAAACCATTGCATCCAGCTAAAATGAAAACAACATTGCCTTCTCTATTGAGAAGTCTGAATCAAGAGAGAAATATGCACAGATCAACCACCATTTCCAAGTAAAAACAGAAATATGTCACTGGATTTCGATGTGAGAGAGCAACAGAGGATGTGCTTTTGTCAGTGCAGGAAACAGGAGTTTAATGTTAAAATGTTTTGGTATTGGTTTCTTTCAAACACACAGCTTTTCTCCTCAAAAGCTGGTAACTGATGAACTGGAGTCAAGTGGATTACATGTAGATCATTGAGATGTTTTTAATCAGCTGTTGAGACTGCAATTCTGATGGCACCCATTCACTGCAGAGCATCCACTGATTTTTCTCCAAACTTGCATACATCTCTAAGGAAATTTTCATTTTGGGTGAACCATTCTTTCAATATAGAGTAGAAATAATCATAATGGCAATGATATTACTTGGAATGTGCTGACTGTGTCTCTTTCTCTCTCTCTTTCAGATAGATAATCAGACGGATGCAATCTCTCCCATAAGAGTTCTTATTTATGTAACCGGTGTGTCCTGGGACGTTAAGAGATATGGCACCTGCAGCCAGGCCATTCTCACCCCTCACAAACTTCCCAATCTCATTCTCTGCTCAAAGCCATGAGGACAAAGACGGTTCTGACGCAGAAGATGTTTGCATGGAGGATGGTTTCAGATTCTCTGTGTTCCTGTTGGCTCTTTGAAAGGACATTCAACTTTTCAGGTTCTGAAGTGGAACTTGGGAATAAATCCAGAAGTTTAGAACAGCAGAAGCGTGAAATACTTTTTGAACCCTGGACAGAGTTATGTCAGAGGAACCGAGTAAGAGCATGATGCTGGGTCAGTATGCAGCGTTAAATGGCCTGTTCAGCACAGAACTGCCAAAATGTGGAAGAGAATGGCTTAAAAAAAAAACCTTGACAAGATTTTCTTCAATCCATCACCTTAAGAAACAAACTGTCCTGTGCCCAAAAAAAGCGGTTGCAATGTTCAGTTATGTGTAAAATTGAGACTTGGATTTCATGAAATACATATCCCGTATTATCAAAAAAAAATCTTTTAAAAAAGCACACTATCTCCAGGAATGCCATCAAAGCATTTTGTTTTTGTTGTTTTGTGTCATATTTCAAACTATATGTTTTTACCTAAAACAGACAAATGCAAAGAACGCTTGAACAACTTTGCATTTTAATATATTACCAGTCAAAATCACAAAGTACCTTTACTATAAGTTGTTTTCAGTCTCATTTGCTATTATTTAAGCAATTCTTAACACTGGAAGTTCACACAGGATAAAGCAAGGGATTGTATTTCTGTCTCAATTAATTCCTCATACCTCTAAGAATGTAAAGGTGCTACATTATAACACAAAGCAGTAAGAGTTTATTCATTAATATTATTTATTCTTTTGTAAATCTGTTCTGTTCACAGCAGGGCCGGTGTTTCATCATAGTCTTACAAAGCGTTCACCAGAAGACCAAAATGTGGATTATTTGTAGTACGTTCATGTACAGATGGTCTGTTTTGGATCTATACTAAACGTTGCAGATGTGTGCATAATTTGCACTCTTTTTTATACGTAGAATAAAATTTAAACACTAACCATTAAGGTGTAATTCATGGTCTCATTTTTATTTATTTATTAATTTTGTGCAATTTTAATGTTCTTACATTTTAACAGTTTTTAGTTCACTCCAAAATAAAAATTTGCTGAACCTTCCGGCCATCCAAGATAAAGATAAGTTTGTTTCTTAATCATAACAGATTTGTAGAAATGTCGCATTACATCACTTGCTCACCAGTGGATCCTCTGAAGTGAATGGGCGCCGTCAGAATGAGAGTCCAAACAGCTGATAAAAACACCACAATAATACACAAGTAATCCACACCACTTCAGTCCAGGAGTCATGTGTACTTGTGAATTATTGTGATGTTTCTATCAGCTGTTTGGACTCTCATTCTGACGGCACCCATTCACTGCAGAGGATCCACTGGTGAGCAAGTGATAAAAAAGGGAACATTTCTTCAAATCAGTTCTGATGCAGAAACAAACTCATCTACATCTTGGATGACCTGAGGGAGTTTCACTTGTATGTTTACTCTTCCTTATATGCAAACCTATTCAGATGCTCACAAGGACTTCATTCCTTGTGCTTCCTCAATCTTTCTCCAACTCATTTGGCAGACACTTTTATTCGGAGTGACATACAGTGTGTTTCCTGGGAATCAAACCTTTGAATTTGGGGTTGCTAGCACCATGTATACCAGATGAGCTACATAAACATTTGTTTTCAACCTAGTGCATTAATAATGGTTTGTTTTTCCTCTTTTACACTGCAGTCCTGATTAAAACTAGCTTATTCCCAAATCTGTTTGCCCAGAAAACGTCACTTCTACACTTACAGTATCTGCCAACAGTTTTTCATTTTGGTCTGTTCATGATTGGATTGGGCAGAGGGTTCTGATCCAAGTTCAGCACATTTTACACAATTACACAATGATTCAAAAGTTTGGGGTCACTAAGTTTTTATTTGTGTTTTTTTAATTCAGAAAGGATCTTGCAAATTCATCAAAAGTGACAGTAAAATGTGTCTATTTGAAATTCTTTTAAATATTCGACTCATCAAAAAATCTGGAATTAATTTTTTTAAGCTTTTCACAAAAATAATACTGTTTTCAAAATGCATCATATTAAATGGTTCATGAGCAGCAAATCAGCATATTTAAATGATTTCTGAAGGATCATGTGACACTGAAGACTGGAGTAATGATGCTGAAAATTCAACTTTGCATCACAGGAATAAATTATGTTTGGTAACACTTTATTTTGATCGTCCACTTTAGACGTTTTACTAAAAGTAAATATAATATTATTAATAATATCTTCTAACACTGCATTTTGATGGGTCCACAACATACTACTTTATATAGAGAGAGAAAGGAGTCATTTTAAGTTGCAATAAAATTGAACAATATTACTGGTTTTGCACAAGTCTTAAAAATCGTACCGACCCCAAACTTTACACGACTTAAGCCAGGCCTGGTTCAGTCCCATGGCCCTGCAAATGCTAAGACGTCCCAGAAGCCGTTTATTCCCAATTACCACATGAAGTTCCACTGGCAGTCGGAGGCCTTTGGTGTGCCTGAAATAGGAGGAAAGTTTATTGCGTTGTTACTCTGGGGAGTCGTGTTGTTTGTATTTGTTTTTGGGAAGGTGACAAATATGTTCCTGGACTAAAGGATCCTGATTAAAATTCCCCTGTTCGCTGAGCATAAAGCGGCCAAGGGGCTGTTTCTCAAGGGCACTGACAGCTGAATTTTCTGGAACCAGACTGTGAATCTCTGATTTTTTTTGACCTTTGACCTCTAGCTATGATAAATAATCTATTAATGTTTGTAGCAGTATATTGTGCTTGACCATCATTTATGCAATGTTTTTGTTTTGTCTGTGTGTGAATGGTTGAGAGGGTGCCCCGCTCTGCTGCGGCCCACCCGTACAGATAGACGCACTCCCTCACTTCATATCTGACTTGCTCCTTTGATAACTGGAATTTATGTGCTGAATTAATGCAATTAATTATGCGGCCCTGCATTCCTGTGGGAGGAGAAGGACAGTGAGAGTCGACAAAGTGGATCTGCTTAGTGCTGGCATTGTACAGCATGACCCTAGAAGAGCTTGACATTTTGATGCACGAAGATTTGACTCAATCCTGGAATAAACTTCACTATAAGTTGCAGTTATTCAGTTATTTCAAGCACCTCACTAAGTATTTTAAATGTTTATGTACTTCACTAAGAACGGATTGCAAACACTGATGCATGCACTATCTTGCATTTTCTGGCATGCATTTTAGCCTTTTACACAAATAAGTATCTAAAAGATCCAGAAGATGATCAAAATGATGTCTTTTTAATACCCTATTTTCTGTTCTTATTTTAATTTTAGTTTAGGTTTTAATAATTTTAGTAAAATTTATTTTTTAATTTTTATATAAGTTTTAGTACTTTAATTTTATTATTATTTATTATTATTATTTATTATTTGATCTTATTCATTTTAAATTAAATATTTAATTTACGTTTTCCGTCTAATATTTTCAGTCTTTAGTTAGTTAACAATAACAACATTGCTAACGAATTATTATTTTGTTTTTATTTATTTATTTTCTGTTTTGTTGCCATTATGACACTCTAAATGTAATTAAGAAAAGTGAAAAAAAAATGGGACCAGTGTTAATATTTTCTGTATAGATTTTTCAGAAGTTTTTATTTTTTATAAGATTTATTTTGAATAATACATTATTATACATTATTGCACGGCTTCGTGGAATACTCTATTCTGATTGATCAGTCACCACATTCCAAAGTTTGTTTTTCCCAGATCACAACCGGTAAAACTAGTAACACAGTTGTCGGCACATGATCTGTTCCACCTGCACGATCTGTCAACGCACATGCGCAAATGGTAAAACTTCAACTTACTTCTCTGGTTAAAACATTTTTTTTATTATTGTATTATATTATTTATTTACTGTTTAATTGTTTACTTTTGGGATAAGAACCCGTGTAATAAGCGGGATAATGTACAGCCAGCAGGTTGTTATCGCAGAATAAAGCCCTTCAGTCTTACACAAACGCCCTCCGCAAAAGGGCTTTATTCCACAATAACAACCTGCTGGCTGTACATTATCCCTTACTTATTTAGTGTTTTTAGGGTGTTTTAGGAAATATCAACTGTTTTGGCAGAAAATCTTTAGTTATTCCCCATTTTTTTCTTACAGTGAAAAAACAGCATATGCTGGTTAGGTATGTTTTAATGCTGGCATGCTGGTTTAAGCTGGTCGTTTTGCTGGTTTATGCTGGTCCTTTGCCACCATGGGACCATAAACCAGCAAAAAGACCAGCATAAACCAGCAAAGGAACAGCTTAAACCAGCATCCCAGCATCAAAACATACCTAACCAGCATATGCTGTTTTTTTCCGCAGGGGCATCTACTTTAACCTTCTTAAAGTCAGCTGTGTTGCTTCTACTGCAAACGATGTTGCTATAAATGATAAATTATTTAATCCATTTCTTTTTTATTCCTACGGTTTCATTCATACATTTTTATTACTCCAAAAGTAAGATGTATTTTCTCGGAAAGAGCAAAACAATCACTGAAATATTACGTGCTTCAGTATTACTCCAGCAATTACTGCTGAAGCCAATGCAAAGATATTTGCAAATAAAAATCACTCTAATATTTGGCAACCATAAAAGGTCAAATACTGAAAGATAGCCTTAAGACAGAGAGGATGAGAAGGCGTATTCTTCTCTGCTAGTGCACTCGTTGTCCTCCAAGCACACTTAAGCGAAGGTGCTATAAAGTTTGTTATTATTATTGCTGCAAAAGCATGATGTACAGGCACTCAGCGTCCATGTTTGCCAGAGTTAAAGCACTAAGAGCAGATAAATCTCACATATGCTAACAGAGAGGAGAGTTTGCACCATCCCTCTTCATGATTTAGCCTCCATTAGCCTGCTAGCATAACACATGTAAACAGACGTGCACAGGTTGTCCACAAACCAACAGCACTCAATGGCAGTAAGGCCACGTTCTGGATAGTGTCATGCTATGCACAGAACTGCTGATGTTAAAATTGTTTGTGACATTTAAAGAAAATCAGGCTAACAGCTAATAAAATGTGTGTGTGAAGCAAAATTAATACATATAAAATACATACAGTACAAAATATGCACTTATTATATACCACATTACATTTAAATGCTAAAAATATTTCAGTAAGTTTTGGCCTGCCTTAGAATGCAGAAAACTCTCTTTAGTGTAGAGAAAAACTGGTTTCAGAAAACATGGATGAAAGACTTGAACAAGACATCTCTGCTTAATATTCTAAGTTTCCTTTACAAATACCATTACAAATCATTAACTTTTAACCATTAGAACCATTAGAAAATGATTTTCTGTAGTTTGTTTTGGGACAAATTCCATTAGGATTTATTGGTTTTAACAAGCCACCAATAGAAGACGACCAACTTACAGTAGAGACCCACAGTTTCCATAAAACCAGTGCAAGTCCCATTATAAACAGTAATATCATTACACATTTGGATGTACAGTCAGGAACAGCTCAAACCGTTTAATCAAGAATGTACAAATATTTTCATACACATAAATGCATGAGCACATGCCACCAGGCCTTAAATAAGATAACAGGAAGACGGTGTGTGCTGCCGGTACAGATAAAGATCTGATCTATTGTGTGTGAGCTTGAGTATGGTTTGGGCGTGTGAATATGTGCGTTCTTCCGCAGATATTTGTGTGTGTGTGTGTGTGAGAGAGAGAGAGAGAGAGAGAGAGTGTACTGTATGTTTATCTCTCTGCATATTTGTGTGACACTGAGCCTCAAATAACCTCCTGCCACAGACCTTCTGAGACTGACGGCATTTGTCTCGCATGCTCTCACAGACTGTACAGCTGTTACCCTGATGTGCGCCTCAGCTGATATTCTGCTGTCCATCACTTGATTCAGGTTCTGTGTGATCAGCAAACCCAAACATTGTCACAATGTTACATTTTGATTGCAAGTGTAGTGTATGTTGCACTATTAAAACAGATGTTATTTGCAACACAGATTTGCAATATTGTTAGTTCGTTTACCTTTACCCTACTGTATATCTTTCACTCTAGTGGTAGTATGAGACGGAGTCTACAACCCACACAAGTGGCTCAGGTAGTGCAGTTCATCCAGGATGGCACATCTATGCGAGCTGTGGCAAGAAGGTTTGCTGTGTCTGTCAGCGTAGTGGCCAGAGCATGGAGGCGCTACCAGGAGACAGGCCAGTACATCAGGAGACGTGGAGGAGGCCGTAGGAGGGCATCAACC
>JAUMHE010000044.1:16049126-16074531 GCA_032359235.1 Enteromius mattozi | reverse complement strand
ACTCCATGAGGGTAGTATGAGGGCCCGACGTCCACAGGTGGGGGTTGTGCTTACAGCCCAACACCGTGCAGGACGTTGGCATTTGCCAGAGAACACCAAGATTGGCAAATTCATGTGCTCAGTGTGAACCAGCTTTCATCCTTTATTGGGGGTGTCTTGCTAATTGCCTATAATTTCCACCTGTTGTCTATTCCATTCGCACAACAGCATGTGACATTGAGTGTCAATCTGTGTTGCTTCCTAAGTGGGCAGTTTGATTTCACAGAAGTGTGATTGACTTGGAGTTACATTGTGTTGTTTAAGTGCTCCCTTTATTTTTTTTAAGCAGTGTATTAATAAGCAGCAAATGAGGTGTTTATTGAGGCAAACATCATTGCTAATGGTTTGTTAATGATGAGAATTGAACCTTAAAATAAAGTGTGACCTTTATAACTAACATAAAATGATCTGAAAATGTTACGAAAACACCCAGTCGGTTTTCTTATAGTTGCCTTAAACTAATCTGTAATGTATTTTCATGATTAAATGCGCCCAAACATACAAACACACAACTGCGATATTTGACAAGCATTATTTTTAGGGTTTAAAATGTTAGTTCCACTCAAAAGTGAAAAATCCTTTGTATATCTTCAGAAAACATTAAGATTTTTTTGATGAAATCGGAGAGCTTTCTGACCCTCCCATAGACAGCAAGGCGATCAAGGCAACCCCAAATGGGTGGGTTTTCGCAAACAAAACCCACCCAACAGTTACTCCAAACTAGCTCAAAATGATCCCAATTGCATTTCAGGAGGGGTTCCCCAGCACATTCAAACAGTGGGGGGTAAAATATACGTTTTTCAGCAGGGATCCTACAGTAAAATTAACATTCCAGGGGTTAAATATCACGTTATAGGGGTCGCTTCAACTTTCAGACATGAAAAACATCCCGCGAGAACAGTGTTAAAGTAGCCATATTCCATGGGAAAACCGTAAGTCGTAATTTTTGTTTTCTTGTCGCAATAATGCAGTTTTCCACATTCAATGTTCAGAGAGCTTGTTAATCGATTTAATAAATAAGCAATTTATTAAATACAATAATTTAGCATTTTTATTTGTACGTTTTTCTTTTTATCGAAATGTTGAATGTCTGTTCACTTTTGGGATGCAAGTCAGCAAGCCTTGGGAAACGTGGGAATAACTCTGAGGAAGAATTTAGTTATAAACTATAAACTACTGAAGATAAACTGAAACTTTTTTTTATTATTATAAAAACAGACTGCTCTCACCACTCACTAGAAGTACAGTCAGTTTTTTTTTCTTCTTTACAAATAGTAATCATTTAAATGAGAATGCAGGGACTTTCGGGTGAGAGTTTGGTTCTGACTCACTGGTTGACTTCAGTCCCGCTGGTGAATGGGTCTTCCATGAACAGACCACTAAAGGTCAGAGGTCAGCTCAGAGGGCAGGCTTACTGAGCTAAACAGATTATCTGAAAATGTAATTTTTATAGAAAGTTGTTGGACAATAAGCCTGTTGATTATGTATGAGCGTGTGTTAGGATTACAAACAGACAGGCAATATTTATTTACCTTGATTTCTGAGACAGGATCCCAAGTTGTTGCTTTTGATAAAATCATATTCAGTGTTTTTAAAAGCTAAATGTGCCTCGCTTTTGTCCCTTTAACTAAATACTTACAAGAACAGTTTCACTTCATCGTGACCTTTGACCTTGTCACTTCTTAGAGAGTGACACTGCAGCGTTTTTGGACAGCTTTGCATTGATGATATCAGATGTGGCACAGACACTCACAATGCAGCGCAGTCATACGTGCAACCAACATGTTTTGCATAAACGAATCTTTAGGGACTGAAATTTTTAGCAAACAGGAAATGAAAGTTCTGCTTTTGCCTGGGTTTAGTGGGCTGCTTTGGTGCGTTTATGCAAACCTTTTATCCAAGGGTCTCAAGTGCGAGTTGTCGTGCTATAGTTCTATAGCATTAATGAAAACTTTAACATCTTGTAACTTGTAACTTTGTAACAAAGCATTTATAGTTCCAAAAGAGGAAAACGATATTAAGAAATTGCAAGTTTTAGCTTCAACTATGAATAAAGAAGAATAAAAGTCATGCTGATTTTATTAAATTTATGTGTTTTTTTAAACGAATGAATTGGATTATAAAGGAAAAACAGCTTTTTTTGGTCAAAATTGTGAGAAAGTCAGTAATATTTTATGTAGTATGAGGGACATTTGAGTAGCACATTCTAAGAAAAGTGAATCGATTTTGTAAAGGTTTGTGGTATCCCAGAAAGCATTGCAGCATGAATACATGTGGTTACTGTTATATGGGTATTATTTCATTTTATAATACTGTGTTGTTGTTGATTTTATTTGTTTTGTATGTTAAATGTTGAGGTCTATGTAAAACCATTTGAAACATCTTTTTATGTATTTTGAATTCATAAGATAGTATCCCTGCTTTATGGTAAGTATTATAAAAGAATGCCTATCGTAAGTCATTTTAATTTTTATAATGAAACCATGTGCTTCTATCTTCATATAGTTTTAAGGACTTATAGGCCATATATGACATATAGTTTTAACCACTGAAGGTATTTGAAGCTCTGTTATTGCAGTCCTCCTATTGAGACAGCACAATTGCATAATGGCCTCGTATGGCCATAGTTTCCAAACACTATGAAGGCTTCCTGTTTATTTACAACAAAGCAAAGGGGACATGTTGTCCACTGAGAACTCCAGCTCTCCCTTCATGCCTCTGTATCTCTCTCTTTTGGTTTTGCTCTTCTCATTCTTTCTCGAACAATGGATCTTAAAGTCTTTGTGTGGAATGTATCTGCTTTCAGGAGCACAATCAGAAGTTAACAGGAATGTTGTGGAAAAGCTATAACTGTACGTCCTATCATCATGGTCAAGGCCGTATTAGTGAGGAGGAAATATGAAATTAACTGTTAGAAACTCTTTAGTGACTCATGTTGGGATAATTAAAACATACACACACTGTCTCACACACACAAGGCCAACATGAGGTGCAGAGTGAAGTAGATCAGTCTGCGATAAATCACATCTGCTCTGTGTGAAACCGATGATACAGACATATTCCATAAACTCCAGCATGCCAAAAAACACACGTGTGAAACACTGAGAAAGACGGAGATAAACACACATAAACAGACACCAAAATTACGTGTGTATGGAAGAAGAGTACGAGGAGGCACTCTTGAGCTTCAGCTAAATCTTTATTACCATGTGCTTGAGTAGCTTGTAATCACACCAGCATAAAAAAATGAACTGTTTTAATACATTCTCCGAAACCAGCTATAAGACAGCTATAAGTAAGCATTTTTATTGGTTGTGCCTGCTTATGACCAACCTGAAACTGTTTTTTTTTTTTGCCTCAGAACATAAATAGTTTTGTTTTAGATGCATGACACAACAGCATTTGCAATGTAGCTAAGTCAAAAAAAGATTTTCAAACTTTAATTTTAAATGGCTAAAAAAAGCTTAAAGTTAGCAAAAATCCAAAAAAATTAATAAATACAAAAAATACAAAAACGCGCCCCATTCACAAAAAAAAAAAAAAAAAAAAAAAATCAATTACTCATTCAACCAAACTGAACCAAGCCCTGCGTCTCAATGTGCATACTACTCACCCTTTCTGCCCTAAATAGTATTGAAGATTACTAACATCACATAAAATTAAGGATGGTTAGTATGCACACTGGGACTCGTGGACTCTCACTTGAGAGCATGCACGGCATGATATTAGTGTGAATATTCTCAAAAACATTTTAAACACAGCAAACTGTTTTCATATTAGCCTATATAACAAGACCTCTAAGTAAAGTTTAATTTAATTTGTTCATTCACAAAATATTTCAAACATTTGTAGACTAGTTTATTTTAATACCGTTTAAAACTGCCTTAACAAATTAATATATGTGATTTATTTGTTGTACGTGTTTGTGGAATCCGTCGCTGATGGAATATTTCTGCGTAAAAACGTTCTTAAGCAGATTTCGCGCACATATACCTGCGTGAACGAGGCTGTCAACGGCTGTCAAGCTAATTTAAGTGCAAAAACTGTGAAGAAGAAAGGACATTCAAGGCAGTAAGTATGGGAGGCGCTGTGGAAAAACATTCATTTTCGACTAATGCGTTGTTTGCTTTCCACGGTTTGCACTGAGGAAAGAGAAAAATTCTTACATTTATTTAAAGCAACACTGCCATCTGTTGGTGAGACTGTCACAGCACAACAGCTTCGATTCAATATGTCCTAATGTCTTTCGCCCCCTTTCATTATGAGCGTGCGAAACATTCATCCGTCGCTAGATATTGTTTCTAAAGTGACAGTTTATGTAAAGCAAAAGATCTGAACTACATTCACTGTGCTCCATTCATTGTGCTTAGCCCTGGACGTCCATCTCTGGCTCCTTCTCTGCAGGCCCTTCGGCTTTTTTTAAACCAAACTATCAGTCATTGAGTCTTTGATCGTTATGTTCCTGAATGCATTATCGTCACATATCCTCTGGGCTCTGACTAGCCCGTGGCGACACATGGCATTGTGAAATAACCGGATGGATGAGGGAGGGCCATGCAACCCTGGTCTGGGCTGGGGGTGTATGCAGGGGGTTGATCTGAAGGGCTTTCGGTCGGGCTGTCGACGGGGTCTGTGTTTTGAGTTTCTGGCATGACGGTGAGAGGAGTTACAATGCAGCCGTCACTTTCTGGTGCAAAACTCTCTAACTTTTCGAACACACATTTGTGATCTTTGTCTGTAGATCCCCCAGGAAATTTGTTGTGGGTGCAGGACTCGCAGCACAGAATATAAGGCCCGCTGAAGTCCAAGCCTGATTTGTCTTTGCACATGCCTTCCCTCACATAGGCGTGCAAGTGGTTCGAGCCACCTGACCTTGCTATTTTAACAGCATCTTCATTGTTTAACAAAAGCGGCTCCCAAGAGACACTGTCACAAAGTTAAGCATAAAAGAAAAATATTGTCAGGCATGCAGATTTAAGATACACACGCATACACTTGAACCCACTTCCATAATGTGACTTACAGTAAGTTTGAGGGTTTGAAAAGAAAAGAGGCATTCATTGGTTTCATTTCCATTTTAGAGAAGTTTTGCTATTATTAACTAAAACCAAAACTAAAAGCAAAACTAAAACATTGTTTTTCGGTAATAGTGCTAAGATATAAATTAGAATAACAAAATAAAATATACAAATATTTCACACATTCAGTCGAATGAATAAAATAATTTAAAAAAAGTCAAATAAAAGTCTGAAATATTGATATATATGAAGACGATTCATATTTTTATTAAAATGTTGTAGTTTGATTCAGAGCTTACCTGCTTTTGCAGAGACTGTCATTGTCTGCAGCCAGTAGTACACAGATGGAGGTTGTCTCTTTCCCACTCTGGAGATTTGGCCATCCACTGGAAGTCTTTTGAAAGAGAGAAAGATAGAAAAACAATGATTTAATGCATATAACTAGGTGTAATTTGGAAGAATGGATTACTAGTCTTAAAACTCAGACTGTACTTAGACCAAATGATGCCATAATTTTATCTTTTGTGTACTCGAAACAGTGAAATGGCAACAGTGTTCAAATAAATATTCATGAAGTCTGTGCACTACGCTATATAAATGAGATTGTGCATCAACTTCAGATTCATCTTAAACATTTACTGTTCTGAGATTTACTCACCTTCATCATCCCTTCCAGCACTTTGCTCTTTATAGGTGATGGAATCGATCCTTTCCAAATCTTGATCCTCCTGGTATAGAATTACACCCATGAATAAACAAACACAAACAAAATCCGCTAAACGTCAGCAAACGAATGCATAAATGCATGAATGCAAATGTTTAGTGAGATTCACCTGTGTAAGACTGGCAGGCCGGTGTACAAGGTGATGAAAAAAATCATGCCCACAAAAACGGCAGTCAAAATGTAGATTACAAGGCTGATGGGTGATGAAACTATAAACACACACAAAGAGTTTTTCTTATGCATCACGTTTTGAGTTCTGTCCTGTGGGTATCAACTATTTTTGTCCTGAGCATAAATAATTTCACAAAGATATTTTCTGTTTCTTACATCTTTGCTATTTTAAAAGAAGCTTGTGATGAATTATGTACACGTGAAGCTGATTACTTCAATGTAAAAAAAAAGACAGAAGGGAATGCAGTCACAGGAAACAGTAGGACATTTATTTATTTTAAATTTCTAGCATTTTATATTTCTAGCTCTGAAATACTGTTATCTGAATGAATGAATGAATGAATACAACATTAGTGAACTGCATTAGTTACCATTAACAAACAATGAAAAATACTTCTTATACATTTATTAATATAAGTCAATGTTAATTTGTTAAAAATGTTAATATTAAATGATTAAAATCAAAAGTGGTATCTGTTAACATTATTTAATGGCCTTGAGGTAACATGAATTTAAAAAAAACTAAAAATTGTATTTTTATTAACGTTAACAAAGATGTAACAAATTTAGGTAACACTTTATTTTAAGGTGTCCCTGTTACACGTTACATGTATTTACTATTACAATAATTCTAATAATCTGTAATTACATGCAAGCAACCCCAAGCCAAACTCTAATCCCAACCCTTACCATACATGTAGTTATTTAATATTACTCAGTACTTAACTGTATAAATGCACTGTAACAAAGGCACCTTAAGATAAAGTAAATCAAATGTACTGTTCTTTGCTATTTAATGTTAGTTAACTGAAATAAGTAATGATTTAGTAATTAATTTAACATTTTAAATTAAGGACAAAATGAACAATTAATTATTTAAAACACCATTTTAAATGTGAGATTAATGTTCCAACGCACATCTCCGTTGTGAACTGGGCCACTGAAAAATCATCCAAATTTCTCTCAAATTAAATCAAATATATCACCATTAATGTTACCTGGCTTAGTTTTGAACACTGCTGGCTGCGACCATTCTGATGGCTCAATGACATAAACATCATCAGGTTCAGGCATTAATCTGATCTGGGCCTGGTATTCAGTTGAAGGCTCTAGAGACGTAAAGTAAATTTTTATGCCGTCCGTCTGAGAAAGGTTAGATATTTTTGAGGTCTACAAAGAGAAAGTGAAATCATGCATGTGATCAGTCACAGCTACAATTATTCATTTAGTAAGCGCTACACAGATGCTGAAAGATAACTAGCGCACCTCGTTGGTTGTCAAATTTAACTGGACGATGAACCTAGTCTGAATATGTTTAGAAACAACTGGTTTAGACCACTTCAGTATGAAAACGTCATCGCCTTCCTTCACATGGATCTGGTCAGGTTGTGAAAGTTTAACTTGAAGAAAAGAAGAACGAACGTTAGTGTTCCTCCCAAACTCCAGATTGCAGCAATGGCATGCAAGACTCTGCTAAAAACAATATATATATATATATTTTAAAAACTTACTGTGTTCTACAGGAAAGAAATTTTTTGAGTAGTACACTGGCCTCAGCTTCACTGTTAACAGGTCAGGGGCAGAGGTGTTTACTGAACACATGAACTCAGAAAGCTCAGCGTCTCTCGACTTCAGCTGAGGATCTTCACAACAAATGAAGGTACTGGGGGAAAGACAGAGTTGTTAGTGTACTGGATGTGGCATTAGGCTTTAGATCAGTTGTTAGTCATGTGTGTTTGTGATGGATGTAGAACTCACTTATCACCATTACTGCACCGGAGATGATAAGACATAAACTGATATTGTTCTGTCTTAATTTGCCAGGTACACATGACAGTTGTTTCTCCCGCTATCACGCACTGCAGGTTAAAGACTCCATCTGCGAGAGGTCATGAACTTCAGGTATTTGCGGTGTGAAAAGGAAATTCTTGGCTATTAGCAAAATATAAGCAAATTGAATACCACTGTGAGTCTTCCAGGACACCAGGGGGCTCCAATCACTCCAGAGCCCCACAGAACCTCGCGCCCTCACTTTGGCTTCATAATGGTAACCAGACAACAGTGAGTCCTTGTCAATCAAATACTCAGAAGCGTTGATGTTATCCACAATCTGGAGAATGAGAAAACAGATTCATTCACAAACAAAACAAATGTGTCCACAAACGTGTACTCTTTGAGTACTTCTTTTGTAGAAGTAATTACTTAGCGACTGTTAAAAAATATATGCTTTAGGAATGTATGTGGTAAGAATGCAATCCGGGCCGTGTTCTACTTTGCTTTTAGTCACACACTCGCAAACTTCCCTACGCATTTCCCCTTAGGGGAATCCCCACTGCCATTTTAAACTGTGTTCCTTTTTAAGAGGACAAGCAAAGTTTAATCAAACAGATCCTCAGGCCCTCGATTTTGACAAAGGGAAGGAGTCTACTTCATATGTACACTTCATACAGCTCCATATAGCACTATGCAACACAATTGTAATGTCACGGCAGATCATGCTTGATTTACTCCTACCTCAAACAGCTCTACAATACATGATTTATTTTTCTTTTTTTCATTTAAAACAACCCCACCATGCCTGTATACATATAAAATACTGCATCAAACTGTTAAAAATAGCTGATTCCGAGTATTCAAGGGTTCAGGATGTGGTATTCACTGAAATACTGAGTCAGATGAAAGCTAACTAGGGAGGGGCCTTAAAAAATTAAATGGAATGCAGTCTGGCCTGTCCCAACACTTTGCACTTGACCACTTGTCGACATGACGTATATTTGGCCCAAGTGGGTGTGAAGTCTATGTAGAGCTATTGATTGATAGATAGTAAACACTTCAACAAAATAGTAAAATAGTAACAACATAGTAAAAATTGAAGTTCTTACAGAGCTTTATTTAACTTACACATGTCTGTGTTTATTTACTGTTTTACTTTGCACTTTAAAATAAAAAAAAAAAACTGTATTGCTTTGCACTTTTTATCTGGGTACTATTCTTTTATGAATGTGAACTCAGACACATAATTTTTTCGCGTACTGAGATTTCAAATGCAGCCCTTGTTTACAGAGCCATTGCAGTATTCATTTAAAACACTGATTCGTTCACGAACAAAATCTGTTGACTGCCTATGAGAGCGAGTCATTGAATCATTCACTCAACTGACTCCTTCACTCAGGAAGTAAACATCGCTGTGTTTTGGGTGTGGAAGATTCATTGATATTGTCAAAATTTCCTCAAATGCGTAAGTTACTACTCAACATTAACACCTTGTCTATTTCACATTCGCAGACAATGTTACTTTTAGTCAATTCATCACACCGGAAGATGAACAAGAAGGTAATCGCTTGATTATGTGCGAGACTTCCGGTGTCATGGCTTTAAGATATTTAAGCTTATAGAAACAGTCTTCTATTCTCCTTGACACTGCAAACTAGTAGCCTGATTGTTTTCCTATTCGTGTTATTCATTATCATAATTAAGTATATGCCTAATGAATCCCTGGTATTAGAAAATAACTTCCGCATTACAAAATAATAAGATTGATATCAGTAACACACGGAGCATGCACGTGCAGGAACGCATTAATGGGTAAACAAATGATGCTCTGCTCACTTGTCGCCTATATAAATACATAAGGCGCCCAACATTTGCCTATGTAAATACATCCAAATCTTGACAGTGGATCTGTCTCCAGTTTCAGAACGCTAGCATCACTCTTTCATGTGGAGGCTTTATCTTAGGTGGGAATCGTATGAAGTCTGAGGTTGTGATGATGTGTCATTACAATGGCAGATTGTGGTGTTTGATATTACAGTGAAACAGAGCCGCTTCTGCACAGATATTGTTCTAGACAGGATATCCACAAGATATCCTATCAGATAATATTCGAGTGTGCCTGAACTTAAATGCCATTTAGGCTTGGAGTCTATACTGGAATTTTACTAATTTAAATAATTGTTTAATTGCAAATACAAATATATACAGTAGTATACAGTCTTTTAAAAGTTTGTGTAGAGTCAGCGAGATTCTGAATGTTTTTTTCCTTTGTCTTTTTTTGATTGAATGAATGACTGAAAGAATTGTAATATGCTGATTAAATGGAAATCATGGTACTTGAGGAATAAGATGAGTTTAAGGTTTGAGAAGGAGTTTTTGTATAGTTTTACTTTTTATATATTAATATTATTTCTGAAATATACATATTTATCTGCACAATTTTAGTGAAACATATGACCGAGTTAAAGATTGTTAAATTATCTAAAGCTAAGTGTGCATGATAGTACTTTAAGAATATATCAAATTACTAATATGCATTTGGGGTAAATAAAGCACAATGATTATTATTATTATTATTTTTAACAGTGTACTGTGTCTGTGTTTGTGTTTACTCACAGTCCAGTCATGCATGTATCCACGATACTGAAGCTGGTACACAAGAGTTCCTGTGATTTTCGAGGACACAGGATATGGGCTTCTCCAGGACAGCAGACGACCTCCACCATCAGATGGCCTCTCCGTCAAATCAATTGGGGCCATAACTTTTCCTGAAATCAAACACGCACACAGAACAGTGAAAGGCTTTTCCATGCCAGAGATGCTTTAGAAGGTAAATGCACATGCACAAAACACACACTCACCATGCTGAGCAACACTGAGAGTTGTGACTCTGGGTTCACAGGGTACTTTAAAGTATAGATTGTGATTTGTTCCAACGGTAAACCTATCAGTGTCATAGCGGCACGTGTGAGAGACTTTCCCATTGGATAAAAGCACACCGGATGCATTCGAGACGCAAGGTGTTTCCTCACTACAGACAGGGAGAGAGAGGAAAAAGTTATTTTCCCTGTTGTAGAATTTCTTTCGTGTGTTTGTTTCTTTTTTCACCTACGTTCCAAAAAATTCACTTTCGTCCCTGTAGTACAATGTTGGCATTTTTTCTTGTGGATGAATTTGTGGATCGACCTCCCATTTGCACTGTGCATAGCTCTTGAAGTCATTGTGGCACTGCAAGGAATCCAGCACTGCAGAATCTGAAACAAGAGTTCAGAGGTCAGTATTAGGTGTAATGACATCAGTTCATGTCTAAGATGCACAGATTTGATAGACATTTTTTTTTTGCCTTCAGGTGAATAATACTTAATACATGCTTTATTAGTTTAGTAATACAGGTTTAAATAGTGGTACAGATATCAAGGTTATTAGATTATAGTTAACTAAAATTAAAATAAAACTGAAATTAAAATTGAAACCATAAAAAAAAAAATTGTTTCTTGAAATAAAATAAATGTTAACTGAATTAAATAAAACAATTGCCAGGGCAACCATTTTTTAAAAACAATTTTAATTTAGTTTACTGTGATGTACTAAAATAACTACAATAAAATAAACTAAATAAATAAAATAAAACAAAACAAATAAAAATGAATAAAAGCTATATAGACATAAAAAACAAACAACATAATGACAAAAAAAGAAAATATAAAAATAAAAACTCAAAAAATGAATACATTAAATATCATTACATATTAAAAACAATCTCAAAAGAATAATCATTATTATTTTTAGCTCTTGTTTAGTGTGTGATTTCACAAGACATGTCAGCTTCCCAAAACTATTGCTCATTAAAATTTGCAATGCATGAATACGTGAAAATACGTGAACATATATGCAATATACACCTGCACACACAAAGCCTGATGAATGATGATTTGTTCTCAAGTTTTTCATTTTTAGGAACTTCCAGTGACTTACTAGACTGACAAAGCTCTGGATGATGTAAGCTTTTTATTGCTAAACTTAAAGGGATTTTTTATTCTTATTATTAGATTCTGCAAGGCTCTCAAGATTAGTTAGAAGTGAACTTCTAAAATCAGATCTTCAGAGCTGCTTTATACTGACCAATCAAAGCCACGTCCTGAATTACAAGTGTCTGCAAAGGAAAATCTCTATTGACGTTTAGTTTGGTATAAGATAAGGATTTATTTTGGTTGGGATAGTAAAATTTATATGTATGAGTCCAGAACAGAGGCCTCAAGAAGATTAGAGAAAGCACAGATAAGGGTATATCTGGTGGACACAGGCCTGAACTAAACAGGTTGTATAAAAAAGAATCGAATGCCATAATATCTGAGAGCGTTATCTTTCTCTCTCACCTTTCCCAGGCTTGACTTCATGATGAGGACATTCTTCATCACTGATGCCCTCCCTGACCAGCAGAGTGAATCCAACCATATGCAGAATCCATGTGGAGAACATTGTGGCTGAGATCCAAGATCAAAGGGCCTTTTTACAGCAGGTAATTCTTCTGGTTGTCTTCAAGATGTCTAAATGTTTAGAAAAAGTTCTGATGGTTAGAACCACTCAATTTAAAGGCACGGTTCACCCAAAAATGAAACTCTGCTCAACCTCATGTCATTTGGGCAGCGTTTGAAGAATGTTAACCTTACTGAACTGTTCTATTTTGTGTTCCACGGTGTTCCACAGAAGGAAAAAAGTGATACAGTATTGAAACAAAACATGAGGGGGTGTTGTCAGAGTTTTATTTTTAGGTGAACTATTACTTTAAGAGCAAATGTGACAAAAGACATCGTGCTGTTATAAAAGCAAACACAAACACATAGGTCTAAAAGCACACAACACAGACATGCTTCTGAGAATTCTCACTGGTTTTAAGCATAAAACACTTCCTTTTCTCTCCCACACATTTATGCTTACAAAAACACATTAGCTTATATTTTTCCCCTCATCAAAAAACATTTGTCACTGAAAGCCTTTGAAAGATTGGTTTAATCTAGAGTAAAAAAAATGATTTAACATTACACGCTTTACTTTAAAAGTATTAGTTATTTTAAAAGTGTCACAAAGCATCTAATAATGAAAGAAACATTGCATATTGCTTACTGTTTGTGACAAAAGCATGTTGACCTCCAAATCCATCTTTCAATGAAGAATTCAAAATCCATCTTTTAATGAATGGAGCACTTCCAGGAACAGGTGAACATCTTAAAAACCGCTGTAGATCTTCAAACACCACGTCTCGTACATAAAACCGCTCATTTGGGTTAAACTTGACCATCTGAGCTGTAACCCACTAAAGTAGTGTAAAAACAGACGTAGTACTGTATGTCGCGCTACGTTTCTCGCAACTGCCAGGAAACAGTAAATACAGGGATTTCCCTTAAGCTTAAAAGCGGGTGAGGGGCGTTGGGGGAAAGAGATGTGGTGACACAGAACACGTACTGTCGGAAATTGACTTTAAACTGTGTTTGGTTTGTAAAAGTTAGTTAAATTTCTTTTGTGTTTTTTTGTTGTTGTCTTTAAGTTTACGCTTTCATTTAGACTTTGCGTGGCGTACGGTAGGTGTGCTATATTTAGCTGCGGTGAAGTACACGTGCATGTACGTGAATGAAAAGGGCAGAAAAAGGTTTTGCCTCAAACCATTTGCTCCTACAGTGACATAAACTGTGTTTCCTTTATGACGAATCTTGGTGGTTTTAACTTGTGCGTGCAGTGCACTGAATTTAAAAAAAAAACACAAAAAACACAGTAAATTAACTTGTTAGGGTTAAGTAACTTGTTTTTTGGAAATATGTCTTGGTTTTTGTTTGTATTTGTTCCCGTTTTAAGTATAATACTCTAAATATAGTTATATTCATGCTTAAAAGCATAAATATTAAAGCATTCATCTTGAGTGAATCTCAAACCAGACGTTTCGTTATATAAAATTATCTTTGACCGGTTTTCAGTAAAGTTTTCAAAACCAATCTTCTGCTTTTACAACATAGACTAGATCATGTTTGATCCATATAAAGATAAAGGTCAGAATAAAGGTCATTTTTCTACAGATACACTTATAAACTGATTAATTAATACATTTTTAGATTAATCTTTTTTTCAGACCTCGCGACCTCGGTAAATTAGGGAAATACGCACACACACATACAAGTTTTTTAAATTGTAAAAAGTTTTGTGTAATTACAGGCAAAAGTAATTTTTTTCCCTCCATGAATTTTTTAATATTTCACAAATTAGTGCTTCATTTCATTAACTTATTTAAATTATAATATATATTAGTGTACTATATTATATAATATAATAATACTAATAGCAGATTATAGTATTTCATAATTTTAATAATTTATTTTCATACCAGGTATTTTTTAACTTAAGAAAATGGCTGTATATAATTTCAGTAGCCCAAAGCCTACTTTCAATTTTTTTTTTAAAAAATTTAAGATTTTTTATACTCCTTTAAATGTATATATTTGTTTTTTTAAAAAGTCCTTACCTGTATTTATGTCATCAGGAAGGACTTGTAAACATTCCATACATCAGTGCTTGGATAAAAGTGAGTTTAACTTGGTCTGATCAAGTCAACTTCAAAATAGTATGCTTTCCTAGGCTGTGTTCTCATTACTGAAGTGCATTTCCACTCGTGAGATCATTTACTTGAACTACCTCAAAGCTAAAAGTTCCTTTTTTTTCTCTCAGTTGGGTAAAAACATTAGTTGCTTGGTCATCAGAAACAGTCTTACCACCGGAACAAGGTTAACATGCTGCTGAATATGAACCCAAAAAACTAATGTCTTGATCAATACATTTTAATGACAGTATTCACCTTTGCAACATAAACGCCATTATATTATGGACAAGGAAAGTCACAGCTCTAAGACGCAAAAGAACACCTCTACACATGTATTCACACCAGCAAACATAAATTCACACTTAAGCACCCACGTTCACTTGCTAACACGCATGCTAAGATACTCCCATGAACTCACATATGCAGACTCAAACAAGCTTTTCAGTAAAAGGCAGGAGATTTTGGAAGTGTCCAAAATTTCTCTCTTTCTCTTCCTCTTTCTGTCAGTACAACATGCATGTTTGTGCATTCATGAATTATACTCTGCTCTTCTATTTGAATTCATAGTGATAAAAGCCATTCAAATCTAAGTTTTTTGCCTTTTTTGATTAGTTGCAGATGGAAGAATGAAAGAACATCCAGTCTATTTTTCTGATATTTCCTTTAACCACACACAATTCCTTGGTAACTTGAAGGTTAACCAAAAATGCTCAAAACGCTTAGCAATGCTGAAAATTCTGTGACACTTTATTGTATTTTTGGCTTTTTTATTTCACAGCATGCCATGGTTTGTACTAGGGCAAAATAATGTGAACACCCTTTATTTCAGGGGTTAGTAACATTGTATTGTAGAGGTGAGTAACATTGTATGGTAGGGGTGAGTAACATTACTGTATACTATAGGGGTTAGTACATTGTATTATGGGGTTAGTAACATTGTATTATCGGGGTTAGTAACAATGTATTGTAGGGGTTAGTAACATTATTGTATACTAGAGGGGTTAGTGCATTGTATTATAGGGGTTAGTAACAATGTATTGTAAGGCTTAGTTACATTGTATTGTAGGGGTTAGTAACACTATTATAGGGGTTAGTAACATTACTGTATACTGTAGGGGTTAGTATATTGTATTTGAGGAGTTAGTAATACTGTATGGTAGGGGAATTAGAAACGTTGTATTATAGGGATTAGTAACATTATTGTATACTAGAGGTTAGTAGCATTGTATTATAGGGGTTAGTAATATACTGTATACGAGAAACATTGCATTATGGTGTTAGTAATATTACTGTTTACTAACATTGTATTATAATGGTTAGTAATATTACTGTATACGAGTAACATGGTATTATGGGGTTAGTAATATTACTTTATACTAGTAACATGGTATTATGGGGTTATTACAGTGTTAGTAATATAACTGTATACGAGTAACATTGTATGATAGGAGTTAGTAATATTACTGTATACGAGTAACATTGTATGATAGGAGTTAGTAATATTACTGTATACGAGTAACATTGCATTGTAAAAGTCCAAAACTTTATCACAAGTGATGGGCCGTCAAGCAATAAGAAGAATTGTGTCGAAATAAGAACTACTACAGAAAAATTTACAACAAATATCAATTTTCGTCTTGAAGTGGATACACAAAAACTAAGAACAGTGGCAAAACCAACATCTAAAAAAGAGCTGCAACTGATACATCTTTTATAACAGATACCACTGCTAAACAGCGAAAATGATGGCGTCATGATCATAAAACATGTGCAGCACCAAGATGAAAAGACAAATCAGCTGACTTGAATATTATCAAACTACTGTAAGCAATTTCGGAGAGCTAGCGAGAAGCAGAATCTCTTCTTCAATGTTTCTAAAGTAACTGGCAGATGTTTTGATAGATGGCTGGAGAATATTGAAAGGACTGTTTTGAGTTGGAAGCTGAATCAAAGGTAAAGGGTGATCAACCAGCTTAATAATGAAATATTGTTCATATTATTTTGTCTAACCCCTGTAGAGGTGAAGAAATAGTTATTATAGGGAAGGCGTGGGAAATGTTGCATGCCAGCTTTGACATCTCATTGCCCACATAAGCACCAATTACTCAATGCATTTACTAACCGCAAATCCACGGCCATGATTGCAGCTGATTCAAAACTCTCTCTGCTACAAAACATAGCTCCATCAAGGAAGTATGAACGTTGAATGCTTTTATATGCTTTGGTCTGTATGCTCTCCTCAGTTTTGATGGATGAATGCTTGCATTTGGCTGTGATCTGTGCATTAAACGTGCAGTAACACGCATGCTAAGATGCTCCCATGAACTCACATATGCAGACTCAAAAAAAAGCTTTTCAGTAAAATGCAGGAGATTTAAAGTTTTTGTCTCTGTCTTTTGTCAAAATTTCTCTTTCTCTTCCTCTTTCTGTCAGTACACCATGCATGTTTGTGCATTCATGAATTATACTCTGCTCTTCTATTTGAATTCATAGTGATAAAAGCCATTTAAATCAAATCTAATAAGTTTTTTTGCCTTTTTTTATTAGTGGCAGATGGAAGAATGAAAGAACATCCAGTCTATTTTTCTGATATTTCCTTTAACCACACACAATTCCTTGGTAACTTGAAGGTTAACCAAAAATGCTCAAAACGCTTAGCAATGCTGATAATTCTGTGACACTTCATTGTATTTTTGGCTTTTTTATTTCACAGCATGCCATGGTTTGTACTAGGGCAAAATAATGTGAACACCCTTAATTTCAGGGGTTAGTAACATTGTATTGTAGAGGTGAGTAACATTACTGTGTACTATAGGGGTTAGTAACATTGTATTATCGGGGTTAGTAACAATGTATTATAGGGGTTAGTAACATTACAGTATACTAGAGGTTAGTAACATTGTATTATGGGGTTGGTAATATTACTGTATATGAGTAACATTGTATTATAGGAGTTAGTAATATTACTGTATACGAGTAACATTGCATTGTAAAAGTGCAAAACTTTATCACAAGTGATGGTGCCGTCAAACAATAAGAAGAATTTTGTCTAAATAAGAACTACTGCAGAAAAATTGACAGCAAATATCAATATTCGTCTTGAAGTGGATACATAAAAACTAAGAATTGTTGGCAAAACCAACATCTAAAAAAGAGCTGCAACTGATACATCTTTTATAACAGATACCACTGCTAAACAGCGAAAAAGATGGTGTCATGATCATAAAACATGTGCAGCACCAAGATGAAAAGACAAATCAGCTGACTTGAATATTATCAAACTACTGTAAGCAATTTCGGAGAGCTAGCGAGAAGCAGAATTTCTTCTTCAATGTTTCTAAAGTAACTGGCAGATGTTTTGATAGATGGCTGGAGAATATTGAAATAACTGTTTTGAGTTGAAAGCTGAATCAGAGGTAAAGGGTGATCAACTTAATAATGAAATATTGTTCAAATTATTTTGTCTAACCCCTGTAGAGGTGAAGAAATAGTTATTATAGGGAAGGAGTGGGAAATGTAGCATGCCAGCTTTGACATCTCATTGCCCACATAAGCACCAATTACTCAATGCATTTACTAACCGCAAGTCTACGGACATGATTGCAGCTGATTTAAAACTCTCTCTGCTACAAAACATAGCTCCATCAAGGAAGTATGAACATTAAATGCCTTTAAATGCTTTGGTCTGTATGCTCTCTTCAGTTTTGATGGATGAATGCTTACATTTGGCCATGATCTGTGCATTAAAAGTGCATTAAAAGCATTAAAGCGATGTGAAACTGCAATGCTTCCTGACCACAAGGGACTGGCCGTAAATGAGATGATGTATTTGCCACAAAAATAGTTTGTATGAGCTATAAAGCTCAGGTTGGATGGCAAATAGCAGCTTCCTTAAATATGCATCTACAAACTAACATTTAATCAGCATGTTTCAGTAGAGCCTTTCCAAAAGTGTTGTTGTGAACATTTCCCTGATAGAAGCAGTTTATCCAATTTTCCATTGTTAATGAATGCTGTCAGTCTCCCAACTTTCTGTGGAAATTGCAAGGTGGGAAGCATTGTATAGATAGATAGATAGATAGATAGATAGCTCACCAAGTAAAGCTCATCGTCCAATGATTTTTATCCTTTTCGTCATGCCATCACCATTTCAGGAACAGTTATTTCTGATTACTTGACAAACGACAGACAGCCTTTACTTGTACTTGTCAAATGCATGACTGTCTGCCAGACCACATGTTAAAAAGAAAAAAATGAAAGAAGAAAACAAAGAGAGATAAAGAGAGATCGTGTGAAGATATGATGTACATTGTGGGGGAAAAGGCAAACAGTTTTTTTTTACAGATGAGCAGAACGATTGTGCGTAGATCACAGCATTGTCATGAGTGAAAACATGTCTTATAATATTTGATTCATATCAGAAAAATGGGTTTGTTTTGCCAACTTCTATTGCATTAGCAGAGGACTCCTCATCAGTTTGTTTCTATGTACAACAGCATGTGCTTCATTGATGTAGCCTGAATACAGTACACACACAATTCAATAAAACACTTCTACACTACTGTACTCGCTGTTCAGGAAGAGGTTTGTCTCACTTTGAAAAACACACTCACAACACATGCATTGGCTCTGTGCAGAGCTCTATTATCGATTGTACAGAAAAGACAGAAAATAGTGGAAAATGTGAGTAGACTTGTCTAGAATTTCTGTGCGGACAGAAAGAGAACAAATCAAAATATACAGTTGTGCATTGGGACACAGAGTTTACTTGCTTATTATAAACTCAGTACCTTTTATACATAATTTTGTGTCCATGCAGAGCCCTGGCCACCTGACTCTTCAGAATTTACATAAAACCATACAAAAACCATCTGACTGTAGCCAACCCTTGATAATTTTTTGCATGCTGTATGCTTTAGATGAGCTGTGGATGCCCTTGCATTTTCCATGCATTGTAGTTAAATTCATTACTGAATGTCACAAACTTCAGTTTGGGAAAAAAAAAACAAAAAAACAAAAAAAAACAGCATATGCTGGTAGGTATGTTTGAACTGGTTTAAGCTGTTACTCAGCTGGTCATGAACTGGTCTTGAACTGGATATAAGCTGGGTATGAGCTGGCCCTGAGAAGGAGGTAGTTGTTTTGGACCAGTATAAGACCAGCTCAAACCAGCTGCCATGCTGCCATGCATTTTTTTTAGCATACAAGGAGTCATACTTAAAAAATCTGTGAAAAACAGGATGCCATTTGTGCAGTTTTGACCTACTGCTATATGTAGTACAAATAGTATTTGATGTGTATGAATCGGGAACTTTTTAAAGTTTAGTATATGCACTTTTAGTGTTTCGTATATTTCCTTTAATCTTTTTGTTTTGTGATTACTATGGTATGTCTTTTAATCAAGATAATGTTTTTTGTTAAGCTTCCGTAAAATAAAGATGAGTATTAAATGGTTAGCTGCACATTAGCTTAATGTTAGCATTAGCAAAGGAGGCTGGTCACATGTGGTCCGTCTGGGTTTTTTATTCAGTTTTTCCCATTCTGTGATGGATTGTATTCATTTGCAGAGCAGTATACCTTCTCAGAACCGTTATTTGTGAAAGTTTGCATATTCACGCATGACTGATGTCTGGATTCCCCTGTTTCTAATTTGATGTACGTTCGACTCACACCTTTCACACCTTTACGCTTTGGTTACTTTTGTTAGTGTTTTGTTTTTTAGACAGATAAAATTATCAGAAACCTTTTTATAATTCTCTGAGCATGTGCAGGAAGCAATATTTGATTGTATTTTGTGTGTATTGACTTCACATTGCAGTTTAACAAGAAAGCCATTGTCTTTCATTCACAAGGTCTTGCCATCTAGACATTTATAACACTTTTTAGTCATTTAGCTGCTAACATTACACGTCAGAGGAGAATTTTGAAATCTGTGACTCAATTCAGAAGAAAATGTCTCGAAGTCATGTGCTCTAGAGTAGAAATGTTTCTTATTGGCCTCTCATTCCTCTTTTTCCAAGATAACTGTTAGGAAGGGACTGAGGATCGAGTGGGGATCCAAAGGATTTACAAAGGTAGCACAAGACATGGTTACATGAGGGGCAAGGGACACATGGGAAATCAAGTCCAGAAACCAATGGCTGAGTTCAGGGTGGAGTGCCCTCTAATGGAGTTCATAGGCACTCCAGCTGGCGATCGTGACAATAACCTTGTCTGTACCCTGTGATTACCTTTCTCCCTCAGAGCCTTGTATGATTTTCTCAAACAGTTCTCTAGAAAGTCTGCATTCTCTAGACTTCTTAGCACAACTTCCTTGTGTGAGTGTTGCATCTATTTCAGTGTAAACTTGAAAGCCACAATAAAGTTAGAGCTTCCTTATTTTAACGTTTTCAGGACCTCTTTTTCCACTGTTAAACCTTTAGTTTGTTTTCATATAGTTTATTTCAAGTTGTGCTACTCTGAAACATGACAGTGACTCATTATGAACAGGTAGGATGGTTGTGTGGCCCAAAATTACTTTCACTTCCTGTTAGGTGTTTTACAGGAACTGTTTTTGGAATAATTTTGTGTTGTTTGTGGACTGAACTCCTAAAACAACATACTAAAGTATTCTACTCCACATAAATCGAGGGTTTAAAGTAAAGCAGCAATTTATGTGGTGTAATGTGATTTAGTGTGTTGTTTTAGGACCTTTCTTATATTATTATACACCTAAAGGTCTTCATTAACAATGCTAACAGTATCAAGAAGAGCCCTTAAAGCAACAGAGTGCTGTGGATATTACAGATACATTTCAGTCGAATGCTAACAGCTTTTTCCAGATATTGTAGAAGTCCTTGTGCTAACAAGACAAACCCTGACCCTCTCATCATGAGTGAATTGAAGCCGATCGATTGTGATTAGTAAATGAAGTTTTGCCCCTTTAGTGCCACCTAGAGTTTTTCCCTGAACATATCTGTCTATTTTTTAACCTTAGATTACCAATGAAGGTGTTCTGTGTGAAAATGTATGTTTCTTATCCTTGAACAGAACGCCTCCTTAATGCAAGTGATCACACGCAGTTGTTTCCCGGCAGTCTCTTGCAAACAAGAAGTTCCTTAGAAGTTGCCATTTCTATATGATGTAATGCTTTCAGAAGTGAGTCTGCTTCCTGTCAGCTCAGCTGAGGCAGAATGTCTGGCTGTAAGTTCTTTATTGTGGTGTTAGCACGATTAGGAGAAAAGTTTTCTCATTCAGGACATTTGGGACTTTTTTCTTAGTTTAGTTTTTCTTAGTTCTGTGCTTTAAATTATGCCTCTTTTTATGAGATGCAACATTGGTTCCCTGTCTTTCCGTCACTATGAGTTATGTTGTGACGACAGACTGGGGTCTTGTTCGGAGCCCTGATTTGCTCTGATTAAGAGAAAACCCCATGAAATTTGGCTAGTGGAATTTGCATCCCGAGGCAGTCCCCATCACACGGGTATAATAAGCGACAGTTGCAACCACTCATCAGATGTTTGCTTCGCCTTCGCCCACGGGCTGGAGCATCGGGCTGGAGGTTTGCACCTCGCGGCTGGATAATTGGTTTCTGGGGGCGGGCCATGGCTCGCGACGACATTCCTCCCCGGTGCCTTTCTTCCCGGAGGTGCATGAGTAGCCGACAAAAACGTGGATGGCTCCTTTTTCAGCCAGAAACCGCTTGTCTCCCTCCTCCATCCTCAATGGCGGGGCAGCTAGGGGATATGTGGACACTCTCCAGGTGGAGAGGGTGGTTGCGGTGCACTTGTGCCCGCAGAACGCCGCCACTTGGAGGAATCGTCCGCGTCTCCCCTCCAGACTCTGTAGACCGACTTCGTCCTTAGAACAAGTGTTTCAGCATGTTGTCGTCATGACAGATGCCTCCAGTACGGGCTGGGGCTCTACATGCAATGGACAGGCAGCCTTGGGGCTCTGGACAGGGTCTTGTCTCCTTTGGCATATCAATTACCTAGAGCTGTTGGCAGTGCATCTGGCCCTGTGGCGGTTCCGGCCGCTGCTGCAGGGCAAGCACGTGTTGGACCGCACGGACAACACTGCGACTGTGGCGTATATCAACCACCAGGGGGATCTACGATCACGTTGCATGTCTCAGTTTGCCCGCCATCTCCTCCTCTGGAGCCAGCAGCAGTTCAAATCTCTGCGTGCTGTCCATATTCCGGGAGAGCTTAATTGTGCAACCGATGTGCTCTCACGGCAGAATGGCAACTCCACCGGAGAATGGCAACTCCACCCCCAGACGGTTCAGCTGATCTGGAGTCGATTCGGGGAAGCCCAGGTGAACCTGTTTGCTTCCCACGAGTCCCCACTGCCAGTTGTATTACTCCCTGACCGAGGGGCCCCTTGGCACGGATGCGCTGGCACACAGATGGCTGCAAGGCCTACACAAGTATGCCTTTCCCCCAGTGAGCCTTCTCGCACAGACATTGTGCAAGGTCAGGGAGGACGAGGAACAGGTCCTGCTGGTTGTGCCATTCTGGCCCACCCGGACCTGGTTTTCGGAACTCATGCTCCTCATAACAGCCCCTCTCTGGCGCATACCTCTGAGCAGGGACCTTCTCTCTCAGGGGTACGGCACCCTATGGCACCCGCGTCCAGATCTGTGGAACGGTGGACATTATCACTCAGGCCAGGGCCCTCTCTATGAGGCGAGCCTATGCACTGAAGTGGAGTCTGTTCGCTAATTGGTGTTCTTCTCACAGAGAAGACAACCGAACATTCACGGTTGGAGTAGTGCTTTCTTTCCTGCAAGAGAAGTTGGAGCGTATGCAGTGAGTGGCCAGTCACTCGGAAAGCACAATCTCATTGTGAGGTTCCTGATGGGCGCCAGGAGGTTAAACCCTCCCTAGGTCGCAACTAGTCGGAGCTTCGGTTATGGAGGTATGGGCGTGAGGGCACTCCTCCCATGCCACCCCGCATGCGTTGGCGCACGACGCCTCTCTGGCAGACATTTGTAGAGCTGCGGGCTGGGTGACACCGAATACTTTTGCGCTGTACTACAATCTCCATGTTGAGCCTGTGTCTTCCTGTCTGTTGCATAACATATAGGTTGCACTGGCCAGTGTCTTGCTTGCTGCGCCATTTTCCATCACACAGGGATGTGAGCGCCTTCTCTCCCACTTGAGTTCCCCATCCGCGAACCCTGGTCGAGCATCCTCCAGCACCCTTGGCAGTCAGACTTGGCGGAGCTGTCTGATGCCAGGCCCAGTATCGGTGTTAGCTTTGCCCGGGTTTGGTCAGCCCCTGTACTGGGCTAGGTGTCCACATGGCTGATTCCCTGCGGGTGATCCCATGTGTGTATTCTTCCACGGTTTCCCTTTAGGCGAACTCGTGGCTTCCCTTGGCAGACCACTCTCTCTGTCTCTGCTGTCAGTTGCTCCTCCCCCTTCCTTGGGTGGGACCTGCCTCAGAGACCCAGTCCATATCAGTGTTTCCACATGTCACCTAACTTCGGGCAGGGACTAGTTCTCAGCTCCTCAGCAAAATCTGATGAGTGGTTGCACCTGTCGCCTATTTATACCTGTGTGACGGGGAGAGTCTACATCTCTGGGTTGCATACCTACTGCAATGAACAACTGACCTATAGGTAAGCCAGTGGCAGTTGAGTATCAGTTGCACAGAGAGTGGACATTGGTAGGTTTCAGCACCATAGAGAAACATTGTAAGACTCAAATCTTGCATCGAAAAGCGATGTGTCTGGAGTACTTGGTATCCACATTCCAGGTATTCTGAGAGGATAGGCAATATCATTTATGTCAATTTCCTTAATCCAAACAAAACAGAACAAAATGTCCCTAAGCATTTAAGCTCAATCGAAATGAAGACAAAAACGTCATTAAGTTACGATTTTCATCTGTTCAAGTAGAATGTTAAAATGATGTTAATGTAAGTGAGTCCATGGTAAATGTGCATTAATGTAATTATTCCCTGCGATACATGAACAGTGTTAATCCGGGATGCTGTCATCTGTGATCTTGATGACCGACCATAATATGAGACTTCTCTGCTTGCACGGTAATTGTAAACCCTCGCTTCAAGTTATCCACTGTATTTATTTTTCACTATTTTATAAATAACTCCAATATTTAATATTTAATTCACATTTGGTGGCCTTATGTGCCCAAATGTGTGTAAAAACAGGTTTTCACATTGTAGCTGTAATTGTAAAACAGTGAGCAACTCAGTTTTTCTTGCCCGAGGGACCAACAGTAACTAAGGGTGGCGGGGCTTACCGATAGGTCAGTTGTTAGAAGCAACGTGACTGAGAGCAAGAGAACTGGTGTTTAGCCGTACATATAAGAAGCCAAACATTTCAAAAGTGGGACAGTTTTACAGAGCATGGGCCGGGCTAACCTGTCATTAGCATGGTTCAATGGACTGAGTCACATGACTGGCTCAGGAAGGACATGTTTGCTAGCACCACAGAACAGACTTATAAAGTAATCCAAAACGTCCTCCTTGTTGGATGGATCATATTTATGAGTTGAGTTTTTATTGTTGTTAGTAGAGGGAAACTCAAGATTTTCTTTAAACCCAGAGTTTCCGATTTGGGAGCGTCTCAGTGAGAAAACGTGTCGGATACAATGGACACAGCCAAAGACAAAAGATATGCAGCGTCTGTGTTGATGGTAAATTTGTTGAAATTAATCAAATGATTAATCTTTTTTGTAATGTAAAATAAAACTATATAGATTACATGTAAAAAATATTACATTATTGTACAATTACCATAGAACATATAGTGATTCAGTTTACATAACCTTTATAAACTGAGTAAAAACAGACAAAAGCAAAAACACAATGCACATTCTTTATTTTGTATTTTGTAGATGTATAATTTAAAAAATGATTGAAATTTATGTAGAAAAGTAAAATTGCTAAATCTTCTCCCGACCAAAGTGAATTCAATGAACCTGACGAGATGCAAAATTTCTGTTTTAGAAATGACTTTCCACAACGTTGCGGCTGGAACAACAACATATGTGGATAATGCCTTTATTTAAAGGTGCCATAGAATGCATTGAGAGAATATTTTAAATTGTTCTCTGATATGTACATAGAAGGTATGTAGCTTAG
>JAUMHE010000044.1:16021672-16043740 GCA_032359235.1 Enteromius mattozi | reverse complement strand
TCATTGTAGGGTGGTTGTGTACACACACTCCCAACACACATTTCAGTCCAAACAGCTTGAAAAAGTGCATGTACCACTGTATGACCCCTTTAAAGTCCTTAGCAATGCATATTACTAATCAAAACTTAAGTTTTAATATTTTTACAGTGGAAAATTTACAAAATGGAACATGATCTTTACTTAATATCTTAAGGATTTTTGATCATTTTGACAAATTTGACTCATACAATGTATTTTTGGCTATTGCTACAAATATACCCCACTGCTTTTGTGGTGTAGGGTCACATATTCATTTTTTCCATCATTCGTAATCATCAGATGATCAAAATCTTATTCATTTAGTAATTTTTTTAGTAATTTGTCCTTTCTCTTATTCAAGTCAATTATTCTGTCATTTGTTTATTCCCATGTTCATTAGGTAATTTGCTCATTTAATTGATCGTTTTATTATTCTGTCATTCATTCATCGAGTTGGTCCTTCATTCATTCATTGATTCTCACTGCTTTTCTTACGGCATCGCACGCTCCCTCCTTTCCGATTTAAGCCCCTCCTCTTCTCTGTCTTTCTCTCCCTCACTTTCTCTCTCTCTGTCCGTTTATCTTCCTCTCACACTCTCTCTCTCCCCTTCATCTCACCTCCAACTAGTCAGTGTTCCGTCTCTGTCCTGCTCTGTCTCTCTCTTTTTCCCTCTCTGTCTATCTCTCTCCCTCTCTCTATCTCTCTTTGGTGTGCTCAAGCTCCACTTCAGGTTTGCTGTCTGTCTGTGCATTGCCGGTCTCGTTCCTCTGCAGACCTGAACCTCCAGCTGAACCTGGGACTCCAGCTCACTCTCCAGCGGGTAAGACTCCAGGCATGCTCTGCTACCTCACAGGGAAGACTTATGTGATGACAAAACAAGGAACTGCTTGATGGGATGGGGACAGAAAGGAGAACAAGTGCGAGATCTGTAAAGGAAGTGAGACAGAAAGTACAATGAAAACTGGGAAAAAATTGGTCAGTTATCAAGTATGAGGAAGATTGAGATTGTTAGAAGATGCAGAATGAGGTGGTCGTCTCATATCAAAGTCAGCGTGGCTGCAACATCATCTTCGTGCAATATCCCATTCACAAACCACAGCTGAGCTCTGCCAGCCCTCCGCACTGTGTCAGTGTGTGTGTGTGCGTGTGTGATAGGAGAGAGCTTGTACAGTATTCCTGAAAATGTAATTGATCAAATCTAGTAAAAACGTGACTGTAAAATGATAAAAGAGTGGCGGAGAGTTTTATGAAGACACATACAGATGAATTGATTAATCACTCATTAAAAAGCGGTTTAAACTTCAACATTATGATGAAACCAATTTAGCATAGAGCACTCTATCTATCTATCTATCTACAGAGGCCAGTTGCATAAACTTAGCCTTTATGTTAAGACAGTGTCTTAAGAGCTAGTCTGACCAACTAGCAGTGAGCCAAGAGTTTTATTTTTTGGATACAACTTATACTAATATACATTTTTATGTAACTGAATTTAAAAAAAAACTGTGACGTCTTTTAAGACTAGTCTTAACCTTTTATGCAACCGGCCCCAGATCTCTCTTTCTAACATTCTGTATATCAGTCATTTTATCTGTCTATTGTTCTTTCTGTAATTCTGTCTGTCCATCTCTGATTTTGGAGTGTCATTTCTATTTAGTTCGGTTCTCTGAATGCATATATTCTACTATAAATGTACTGAGATAAACGGTATTGTGCCAAATAATATTTCCACAATAATGTCATCTGTGTCAGTTGATTTACCTTTATGTCACTTTTCTAA
Organism: Enteromius mattozi; assembly: GCA_032359235.1. Taxonomy (NCBI): domain Eukaryota; kingdom Metazoa; phylum Chordata; class Actinopteri; order Cypriniformes; family Cyprinidae; genus Enteromius; species Enteromius mattozi. Next base: position 16,041,941 of record JAUMHE010000044.1, on the reverse strand, counting down.
TTGAGCATCTCTCAGCATATGCATGCACTCAAGGACTTTTCATTGACTTCTGTTCTATATCTAAACATGACCCTTGTTATTATATTTAGATGTTCTTAAAGACATTATATTGTCATTTTATTAAGGTGACTGTCCCTGCAGTGTTGGTGATATCAGGTTTTTATCATCCTTGCGGTCACAATATAAGCTAAACCTCCACATACAGCTTTCATAAAGTCCAGTTGCACAGAAAGAGAGGGACAGACTCATATAAATGACACAGAATGAGGCGGAGAGCTTGGCTGCATTAGTGCTGCTCCTGTCCTGGTGCAGTAACATGTCTTTGGGTTCAAATACTCTCTGATGCACGCTGTCAGGGTGTGTGGGGACTGCTGGAATGGGGTTAGCGTGTTAGCTAAAAGGATAGCATAGCAAAAAGATTTCAGCCATTCTGCAGTGATGGTACAAAGTGTGCATGAGTGTGTGTGTGAGTGTGAGTGAAAGATGCATTACTCCTGCAGACTGCCTGCTCTGGTTAATGAACCAAATCAGTCACACATGCTCAGTCTCTTGCACATTTTTGGTTATTTAACCCTTTTCACTGAATTAACCGTCCACCAGAGATTACCAGTTTAAACTGTGTAGTTCCTTGAACTAGTCTTTCTTTTCCTCTATATTCTCTGGTGTATTCCTGCATGCTGTCATCTTGATTTAAGGGTAACATGTTTAATTTCTACGCTGCTAGCGGCACCAAATGGAACGATTCTGTCCCAGAGGTGCAGTCCATCTGTGAGTCCACACTTTTTTGGTGACATAATGCTACACAGACTGATAAAGAACTGTTCTGGAGCCCACAAAAGTCCTTCTGAGCTTCCTTCCAAAACCTAAGATGACATTTAAAGCACCGTACGTCCTTGTGGACTTAATGCACTTACCGCAGCCATCACATGCCTGCTGGTGCACATCAGTAGACAGAACCAATGATTGTGTTTTTGAAAATTTATGTTCCACTTTCTACAATTCACATAGTTTCAGAGCAGCTTTACAGACAATCTTGATGCTGATGCTTATAATAGCTTAATAACTTGCATTATATGCATTATATTACAGATCAGATCTTGGTGATAATACAGTTTACATTTTGCAATTATATAAATAACTGCAACATTGAAAGCACTGTTTGTTTGTATTTTTTGAGCATATTAATGTATGTATGAGATGTTTGTGCAAATTAAGGAAAGCTACAGTCTACTTTAGGTCCCAAAATAAAGGGTTAGTTCAACAAGAAATGAAAATTCTGGCTTTCATTCATATTATTCCAAAGCCACAAGACCTTTGTTCTTCTTCTGAACACAAATTAAGATCAATCACAATTGACATGTTCAAAACCCAGAAAAGTAGTAAAGACATAATCAAAATAGTCCATGTGACATCAGTGGTTCAACCACAATTTTATGAAGTTATGAGGATACTTTTTCTGTGTAAAGAAAAGAACTTCACTCAACAATTGTTCATGAGAGCTTCATAAAATTAGTTGAACCTCTGATGTCACATGGACTATTTTAATGATGTCTTTACTACCTTTCTGGGCCTTAAACGTGATTGTTGTGTTGCTGTCTGGAGGGTCAGAAAGCTCTTGAATTTCATTAAAAAATATCTTAATTTTGTTTAATATCTTAATCTTTATGGTTTTGGAATGACATGAGGGTGAGTAATTAATGACAGAATTCTCATCTTTTTGAACTACCCCTTTAAGCAAACTTAAACATTTGCCATCATAGAAGATTTAAACAGAGAATATGACACATTTTCTCTTTTGGATCTTTTAATTTACAGCTTTGTGATGTTTGTTTGGCCTACTGTTTATTTGAATTCGTTTTTTATAGTTAACTTTATGCATTAACTGTGTGAGCTTTGTATGTGTGTGTGTTTGCTCATACAATCTTGGATGAACAGATAGACACTGAGTGTGTATGTGTGTGTGTCTGTGTAATTGCGTATGTGTGTGTTTTTGGATGCAAGAGCAGTCAAGATTGGACAGCTGACACTAATTGAGTATTGGCAGATAGAGAATGCAATGTTGGTGTGTGTGGGATGGTGAGTGTATGTTTGAATTTCTCTTGTACGTGGGCAGCTTTTAGATGAAACTCAACAGCTACCTATCTCTCACAATCTGTTTCTGTCTAGCTTTCGTTTTCTCTCTCTCTCTCTTTCTCTTTCACACACACACACACACACATCATTCATTGAGGCTTTCTGGAGATTAATTAATGCGCTGTACTGTTGTGACAGTCTTGAAATGATAGATTAATTGATTCAAGACTTTGTGAGGTCTGCGTTATTTCAGGCCCGCATTACAGGCCTCACGTAAAACGATCAAAGCAATTACGGCCGTTGTCTCATCAGAACTATGTGTGCATACTAATTACAGCTGAAGTGACTTGTGATTTGGAGGATATGGTGCAGATATGCATTGTTTACTCACATTCATGTCATTTCATACCCATATGACAAAGTCTTTAGTTAACAGAGGTGAAAAGGATCATGAAATGACTGAAGTGGTCTGTTTATCATAAAATGGTTTCAAAAACTTTCACCTTAACATTCTTTGGGAGAAAGTAAGTCATGCTCCTTTGATTTTGTTGACTGCATGTACACATCTGTTTGAATGTACACTCGTACAGAAGCACATTTGCGCCACATGCATTGAACAGCTGCTCATACAGAAGAGCATCACAGCTTTCTGCTTCCAGTCACATTCACAAAGCAGGAGGCTGATTCTGAGTCATAACTCAATATTTGAGCTGTCAGAACCCCTAGATTTCCCACAAATTCAAGTTTAGATTCCCTTTAACCATTTATGCCTGATCACATGCTCATTCAAGGTCAAACGGTCTGATAACTGCCTCTGCTTTTAGCGCTACAGCAGACCGCTGCAGTACATACTAATGAATTTGATTTCAGTCTAGTTTTACTTCATCAGACTCGATTAATTCATGAAGTTCCCATTAAGGATGGGTCATAGGGTTGGGCTTATTTTCCAGTTTTAATAAGGTTGTAATGTTTGTGTTATGGTTGATAACCAATAAATTATTTCACAATTTTTAAATAATTATATATAAGATGTTTAATTAATATTATTAAAATTTATACAATTTATACCAAAAGGTGGCCATACCAAATATTAAAGATAAAAACAGTACGACCAACTTCATCTGATATTTTTTGTGCTCTGAGCAACCATCTACGTGTTTCATGAACATTATAAAATGAAGGTATAATTAGTCCTGATAGATTTTAGACTGTAGATTTTTCTGATTGTTGTTTTCTGTGTAATATGTAATATTTTTAGTGGTGCTTTTATCATTATTGCACATCTCACAGGCCTTCAGTTGGGTTTGCTGTAATCTGGTTATGTGTTTATGATGGATCAGTCACCATTATGAAGAAACAAATCCTGTTCTCTTGTTTGTGTCCTTGTCAGTGACATTGTGTGGGTGTCAGGAGTGTTTGAAATTATTATGTGTGTGTGTTGGATGCTAAGCCTTTCGTATACGTGTGTTTATGTGTTTATCTGATTTGGATTTTATCCATAATGCTAAAACACCTGTTAATTATCCACTCATAATTGAACTGCATGCTAATGGACAGACACGCAGACCCATTAGCTGGCATGTTAATATCAGAGCAGGAAAGATAAACATGAGATAAATCATTATTTGTTGTGGCAGTGTATTCTGCATTAGAGTGTGGTGCTAATTTATACATCTGTAGAAAAAGCAGCTGTTTGAACGTGGGAATGTGTGCAGTATCTCTAGCCTTCCTGTTTTTGCCTTATTCTCTTACCTTTCCGCATTTACATTACATTAAATAATTTGCACAATAATTATGCAAATCTATCATGAAGCCTCAGAAGACTCACTTTTACGATACTTTTGTTTACTGATTTCTCTTCTCATTGCAGACTTTGGTATCTTGGCTAAGCTGAGCCAAATCCGTGCAATTGATCTATTGTAAGCTTTTTTTAGCATTTTAAGGTGAGTAAAGCTCCGGCTTGTGGTTCAGCGAGGAAAAAGTCTAACTTTAGACTGACATTGAGGTCACTGTGTTGCACTAGGAGTCACACCTTCAATTAACCAATCCCTGACCTCCTAAATGAGGTCAGCGCTGTGGCGGAAGTCCACTGGGAGGCCAGTCTAAAACGGACTCACTCTGTCTTCTCCTGTTACTTGCACTGTTCTTTATTTAGCTTTCTGGATGTTCTTAAATACACAGTGATATGACCTAAATTTGAACATATTCTTTTAAAAGCAGCTAAGCTCTGGAGAATCATAAATATTTTGAAAGAAGGTCTTTATGCTCTCCAAGGCTGCATTGATTTAATCAAAAATATAGTTAGAACCATTGACATGTATAGATGCGAGGCACGTAGATGCGGCCGCCAATTTGGAACGGTGAACTTGTTGTCATTCATCATACTGTAGGTTCGCACAGAACCGTTGAGCCGTTCTGTGCAGGATTGTGGCATCTTTCTTACTATATGATTACTATGGTGAATGACCTCAAGTCAGACCACTACAATATGGCGGACATCTTATCGCGGCCCATAGAAACAGTCTCACTAATAAGACATATAGGTATATATATCTACGGTTAAAACAGGAACATTGTAAGATATTACTGCAATTTAAAATGACGGTGTTTTATTTTCATATATTTAAAAAAATTAATAATTTCCATTACATGTGTATTACATTACATTTCAGCATAATTTTTGATCCTTCAGAAATCATTCTAGTATGCTGATTTGATGCTCACAAACATTTCTTATTATTATCAATGTTGCAAACAGCTGCTTTATATTTTTTTGTGGAAACTCTGCTATCTTTTTCAGTGTTATTTGATGAATAGAAAGTTTAATAAAAGCACAGCATTTACTTGTAATGGAAATCTTTTGTAACATTTATGAAGGTCTGTCACTTTACCGTCACTTTTGATCAATTTGATGTGTGTTTGCTGAATAAAAGTATTACTTCACACACACAGACACACACACATACATATATATATATATATATATATATATATATATATATATATTATGCAGCACATGCAGACTTATTCTCTTTCTGTCTGTATTGCAGAGGTCAATCAGTTCAATTCATTCAGTCAGCAGAAAAGGAGAGGGAGAGCGCGTTCCTTTGCTTTTCACTGAATTGCGATTTTCAGTTACAGTATCTCTGCTTTGTCATCTCAGAAATCCACTTGATCTCAAGGGACGCTTGCACCTAAAGGGCAAAATAATAGAAGTCACAACAGCCGATATGAACTCGCAACTTCAATCTGGCGACCAGTAGGATTTCATGTCTTCACCCTGTGGGGAGCAGAAAAAGTCCTTTTTGTCTGATAGAGTTCCAGAGGTTAAGGATACTGCCTTTGAGTCAGTACTAACTGCGATTCGGTCCCCCGCTGAATCAAGATTAGTTTTGATTTGTCCTCCGAGATATAATTAGCCTTAATGTCCTGTAGTCTGACCCCCCTTACTCTCACAGAACCAATGGCAATGATTCACATGCACAAATGAATTTGCTTCCTTTCTAGCTGAATCAAATGCATGCTTAAAGGGATACTTCACTTGGTGTTTTTATCTTTACAATGAATGTTTTCAAAAGGTTTTTTTGGTAACACTTTATTTTAATGTCTCTTAACTATTTGCTTATTAGCATGCATATCACTAGCCATTTATTAGTAGTAATTAAGCACATATTAATACCTTATTCAACATATAATCCTACCAAATACCTAAATTTTACAACTACCTTACTAACCATTAATAAGCAGCAAATTAGGAATTTATTAAGGGAAAAGGTAGTTAATAGTGAATAATGCCGAGTTCAGACAGCATGATTTTAGCCCCGATTTTGACTCGCTGACAGGTTTTGAGAAATCGCAGACAAATGCCCGAAATAACAGGTGCTCGGTGCTCGTTCACGCGAGTGACAATCACACAGTGTGAACTATCAAAGATGTGATCTGAGAGAATCGCTGACGTGTTGCCGACACCCGTGAGATATTTGGCATGCTAAATATCTGGACCTGTTGGCGATTCAAAATCATGCCGTGTGAAATGTGTTCTGACTGAATATCATCGGTGATTACCTACAGCCAATGAGAGAGCAACATTCAGGGCAGCGGGATGTTGGGGGAGGAGTTACGAGGGTATAGGTAAAGGTATAGGTAAGGTAAATATCCTCCTCCATAATCTTCTTTTCGTTGCAAATGAGCACACATGCAATTTGTATGACAAGCTTGTTTTGCTTGCTATCATTTTTTTTTTTATAAGAATCCCAGTCTCACGTGAGAACTCCGGTCTTGCACACGTGACCTTGCGTTGTTTACGTGTCACTTGTTTGGCAGTGAGACAAAGTTGTCTGCGATTCTTCCTATTGTAAAGTCATGCAGTGTGAAACCCCCTGACGCCGATATATCATGCAGTGTGAACACAGCAGCGACTGAATGCTACCCCAGATTGTCATGCAGTGTGAAAAGATCTGTGGCGCGACTACTTTCTCTTTAATATGGAAGCTTGTTTATGCAAATAAATAAATAAATAAATAAAAAGCTAAAATTCCAACTTTTTATATATATATATTAGGGGTGTAACGATACGCGTATTCGTATTGAACCGTTCGGTACGGTACGCATTAGAACCGATTGATTCAGAAAAAAATAAAAATAAAAAAATTAATTGTGTAAAATATAATGTTTTCAGTGCTATGCTCAACAGCGCAAACGGCGGGACAGGCAACCCGCTGTCTGCCCCTCCCACCCCCAAACAGACAAAAACTAGAAACACATACATTACAAACTATCCCCGCGGCATTCAGGTAACGTTAGGCATTTCCCTTTGCCAATTTTACAGTAGCCAAATAAGTTGAATGGAATAATAAGCCAAGCACAGGTTCTGAAAAAATACTGTATTGACATTTGTCTAAAGACGTGTACATCCCTTAAATAAAAGGACACCTCTTGCCCTTTGAAGCCATGACCAATTCCAGCTGCATTTTAACCCAGCATCCAGCTGTTTAACCAGAGCTGCATCGTTCTGCCCTAACACACTAATATAATGTTTAGCGTTAACGATACTTTAGCATTAAATGTAACTTACTCTCTTAAGGGTATGTCTAAAAACGAGTGAAAAATGGAGGTGCGTCACTTCCTCCACCAATTTCAAAGCATTGGGCGCTTGCGCTTCTGTAGCGTCTACTGTTACTATGATGGCGCGCACGGTCTACGAACGCGGGTCGCTCAGCTTTCACGATTTGAAATGGCTCAAATGCACTTTATATTAAGTTTTAATTAATCAATAAATACCATCCAAGACTGACTTTTCCAAGACATACCTTATGCTAGCTTTAATAAATAAAAAGAAATTCTCTTTTTTTATTTTATTTTTGCTGTATCGAAAACATACCGAACCGTGACACCACTGTATCGTATCGAACCGAACCGTGATTTTTGTGAACCGTTACACCCCTAATATATATATATATATATATATATATTTATTCTATGGCAGAAACAGGTTTCTAACATGCCCTGTTGTAATATTAATGACCTCTAATGTGAATATTTGGAGTATATGCATTTACATGCTCAGGATTTTCTCTATATCACATACAAGCAAAAACAACCACAATGCTCTCAATATTCTCTAGAAACCAAGAACCAACCAGAATCCTCGTCATTTGTGCCAGACCAATCAAACACACCAATCCTGAGGGCATACCGCAATTCTGAAGGTCATTTTGCTCCTTGCAAAAACAGACAAGGCACAAACATGTACTGTAACGCTCAAAGTCAGTGAATTCTAGGATAGCCAGAAGACAGAAATGGTCATGGTGTGGTATGGAATGAAGTGACTTAATTAGGCCGAACAGTGCTTTAATACCCACAGGGCTCTGGGCAATTACAGTAAGAGGCCATTATTACAGTATTACTCCGTGTGTGTGTGTGTGTGTTTGTGTGTGTCTGCATGTATAGCTCATTACTTTCATTTACGTCCTGTATGACCACTCCTGTAAGTACTCTCTCTCTTTCATTCTGCAGTTCTCTATGATGCACTAAGCGCACTGTTTTTGCCTCAGGCTCAGGCTGGTCACAAGAGTGTAAAGCAACTGTGTATGAGTGAGTGAGTGTTTGTGTAGATTTATGTAGCAATATCTGAACCGCTGTAAGAAGCAGAGTAGTGCTCTACTGCCCTTGATACTGATACCGTCTCTGTGTCTGTCTTAGCTGTAAAAATGGCAGAATTTTTTTTTTATTTCATGGCTAAACACATGCACGATGTGTATATGCATGTTCAGAAAACAGTTGTGCTGGTGTCTATTTGCTAAATGGACCTGACTTACACTTTGCAGAAAGCTCTTGGAGTGGCTGTCATTCATAAAAATGCTATTAAATGGTATCATAAAATTGATGTAAAAGTGATATAAAGACTAATTTTCAAGTCTTCTGAAGTATAGATATGACAGATATGTGTGAGAACTGAAAGAATGACTAGAAAGATTTGCTTTAGCTCTACTTTAAGTGTTTTTGTGGGAATGTACAGATGTTTAGTTTGTGAATGAGTCATTGTTTTGAGTCAAATCTTCTTCATGTACTGGTTTATTAACAAAACCTGTCTGTCTGTTCTCAGTTTTAACTCACTGACTCAAGGATCCAGGACCAGTGATGTCTGATTTCTGAATAAATCATGTTTTGTTTTTGTTTTTTTGAACAACTTGATTCACAAAACCTGTCTTGAGTGCTTTCTTGTGTCCTCCTGGGATGATGACTACTGGGTGACTAGTATTTCTGAAATCTCCACTGAAGTAGATGGTCACAATTTTATTTTGCACATACCACTCTCTTCACACAGTTTTTCCTTTACGATATAGTAGAGAAGTATGCAGCCATAACCACATGACTAGTTTTTAAATGAATCATTCTTTTAAGTCAGATCTTTTCAATGAACTGGTTAATACACAAAACCTGTCCGACTGACTTGTTCCAAAATAGGGCTATCTCTAACTCAACGATCCAGTCACATCAACATCTGATTTGTAAATAAGTCTTTCTTTTGTGTCAAATCTTTTTTAGTTACCCTTTCAAAACAACAAAACCTGTATAAATGTCTGTTCACAAGTCAAACTAAATCAGTTTTAACTGCTGTCAAACAAATAAATATACATGGATGTATATTTATATGAATATAAATATAAATACATGTAAATATATTTTTTAAAATGTGTTTGTATTTATATATACTGTAAAACCTGACTGAATAATTAATTTGCAAAAAGTCTGTTCACAATTTCCAATATTCAATCAGAGTGGTTTATCTTTTCAGTGAATCGTTCAGTGAACTGAATCTTATTTCAGTTTGAACTCAAGTTTGAACTCACTTACTTAATGATCCAATGACAAGAGTGTCTGGTTTGCAAATGAATGATTCTTTTGAGTCGAATCTTTCTATAAACTGGTTGAATTGTTAATTTGCAAACAGAATCTACAAATCAGTATCTGTGAATCTTAATTTCTTCTTACTGACTCAACTATCTAAAAACAGCTATTGTCTAATTTCTAAATTATTTCTTCTTTTGAGTCAAATATTTTCCATAAATCATTCAGTTCACTAAACCGGTCTGAATGATTTGTTCACAAATCAGACTTAATGTGTTCTCAATTTCAACTCTTCAGACTTGATCCAGTCACAGCAGTGTCGGATTTCTGTCAGAATTATTCGGAAAATGTGTCTGAATGATTTACAAATCCTGTCTGAATGATTCATTCACAAATTAGACTGAATTGGTTCTCAATTTCTACTGACTCAATGATCCGTTCACACTGGGTAGCGGCTCACTGACAGACAGATTATCAGTGAATAAAATTAATTTTGCTCTGTTTGTTTCACAAAGCTTTGGTATGACTTCAGAAGACTTGAAATGTAATTATATACTCGCATGGGCAACTTTTATGGCGCGTTTACAAGCTTTGTAAACACACCAGCATGTGAGAATTTCTCCTTTTGTGTTCATGACGTATGTAAATGCGCACAACATTTTATGATAAACCATTCCGTTCCACAGGTTTTCTCTCAGAATCAGCAGAGGAAATGGCAAAACATCTGCAGATCTCATCTGGGGCTACTAATTGCAATGTTGTGGGTTTTACTGCTGAATTATTGTGTTTTCGTGTTGATTTGCGTGTCTTACACTGAGGATTTGCTGACTGCAGAGGGACTTCGCAACTAATTCTATTTTCAAGGATTCTTAAACAGTGAAAAACAGTCCCCTCCAGCGCACACACTCGTACACACACACACATTGCACCAGACACGAGGAGAATACTGATTTTATGTTGGTCCTCTTTTTTCACGCTATAAGCTGTGGACATGACAAGAATGGAAATAGAGAGGAAAAGAGAGAGCGAGCAAGCTGTCTGCTAGGCTGCGGAGAAACAAGGTGGTAGAGGAAGAATAGAGGGCGGGGGAAAAGGAATCAATGTACCAGAACGGAGGTGAGGAGTGCGTGAATTAAAGAAATGAACAGTTTCAAACATGGCACAAAGAGAGTGAATTAGCAGAGCATTGAAAATTCGTTTGGAAAGGGTTCTTCATTGTGCAAACAAGCCACATCTGGTTAGTGATAACAGTGATAACTCCTCCTCAAAACCAGTTCAGACTGGTCCAGTTCTGGATTATAGGAGGCTTTTTGGTGGTGAAGGAAGGAGTTTTTAAACCTCAGTGTTCAAATCTATGAGGAAATAACTTACAGTGCATGCAGTGTACAATACATACAAGCATAAGATTCATTCGTAAAAAGTTTACTTTCGACCCCGATTCTGATGGCCGTTGGTTATTGACAGCAATTATGTGCTGCAGTTGAGAGCAACACAGTCATTATGCTTATAATAATGAGAGTTATGTGTGTACATGTATTGATCTCGAGTGCTAACAGACACATAAATCCCCCTCTTAATGAGCAGAAAGCTTTGGTAAAGTCTTCCGTGTCCAAGAGATGTTCGTAATTGCCAATTATTTACTGTTATTGGTGTAATTAAAAGGGCGAGCGTATTTGCCAGCACAGATAACTAAGTAACCTCATCAGTGGCTCCTGTTCTCAATAAAATACCAAAGCATCAAAGTCAATAGATACAAATGTGTTATGTAAAAATGTAAATGAATCTGATGTTTCAAAAACCACTGTTCCTTACAGATCCAAAACTCTGAAGGATCCACTAATGACTTTGGCAGCAAACCCAGAATCTGTTTTGCAAGGAATTGACATTTGTTGCATACTGTCCGCCAACAACCTGAGAGTCACTTCAATCTTATCACCATTAAACATCTGCACGGGAGTCGTGCCGTAATTTGAAGATCATTTTCTCCGCCATTTAATCGTACAAAATCTTTGGACTGATATTACGGCTAAACAAAAGTGATTAGCTCACATTCAGGCGGCCGAAGCAGCTGGTACAAACACATTAGCGGCATATTTATGCTCCTCTTGACTTCCTAGTTTGTGATTAAATGAGTTATTTACTTAGTTTATTGCTTTCTTTCTATTATGAATGTGATAATTAGTAGCATATGATGTAGCTTTTCAAAAATTTACAATGGTATCTCAGTGTTTCCCACAGGATTTGTGGCGGCAGGTGATGTCACATATTAATTTGCATATTTATGATGTCATTGCATCCAGTTTGCGTGTAGACAAGTTTTTGGCACTGCAGATATGTTCTACTCTATGAGCTGTCACATACTGTAATACAGCTGAATGGCTGATAAAGTTATTCACATTATATTTTCTGTTGTCATACATAAAACAAGTATAAATAGTAAACAGGAATCACTTTCACTATACTCCTTAAATCCTGATTTATAAATGCAACATCGTCTGATGAAATCAATATAAACGTACACTATAAGCGATTGGTGTATTGGCTATATCAATGTTTTGTCTCATTCTGCGCGCTGCCTGCATCTGAGTAACAATCTATGGGCATTTAAGCCGACGGATTATGTTCATATTTAAGTCTAAACAGTCAAAAAGCAACAGGTGCTTGGAAGAGCTGTTTTGTAGTCATTTATTATTTTCGAATCTGCTGCGGTACGGCCAACTGACAGCACTATTTCTCTGCCGCTCATTGCACAGAGTAGATGCTGAGAGAGACGACACTTACCAGGAGAGTTAGAGTGACACTAACAGTGACACTAAAATCTCCCAGCATGCTCTCTGGCAGCAAGCCACAGCCCTGGTGTCTGATCTCAGATCAGTTTATTTCATGCTGCTGCTTGCCTTCACACCAAGCAGAGGACTTTTTATTCCTTTACTTTGTTCCAGACGTCAATGCCTTTCTTCATTAATCCATCCGTCTTTTCTTTTGCTTTTTCATCTGATCTTGCTCTTTTCTTCCCTTTTTTCTTTGCTTGTCCCCTACTTTCCGCAAGGCTGCCTATATTCATTACTTCACCTTCCTCTGTTTTTCTCTAGTTAATGGAAAAGTGTGACCGTGATTGTCAGTGTTTGTTGGAGTGACTGTGTTGGTGTTTTAGTAGGTGTATTTCAGTTGACTTCTGTTTAGCAGAAAGCATGCGTACAATAACTTGGGTGTGTGGACGTCAGGCCTTGAATAAAGATTTTAGCAGAAGGATAAAGGTTTCTTTAAGGTGAATGCGTCTGTTCTGATGCTGAAATCTTTTTATCTGTTCTTAGCTGCACCTCTCTCTCACTTCCAACGTCTGTATCTGTGATTCACTTTTCACTTCACTTCAGTCTTAATGTACTATAATCACTGTTAAACACACCAATACATAAACACAACAGCTGGTTAAAAATAATAACACAAAATTGCTCAGAAAAGATTCACTTGGCAGTGTTTTAAAGATTATACAGTATGTGGTTTGATACCTAATGCAATGATTTTCAAAACCGAGATGTATGGTACAAGATCAATTATATGCCAGTATTTATTTAAGATATTTGCTTTTAGTGGTAGCATCCAGTATTGGATATTTAATTGTGCATTATATTTGTACATTATTTTTATATATAGCTATTCTTTAAAGAGTGAATGATTTAATAACACTGTTAAACATAATCGGCTTATCTCAAAATCTACATTCATTTTTCATGTATTATTGATTTACTTTACATTATAATGGTGTGATACATAAATTCACTTTTAGAAAAATTAACAATTTTATGTTTTAGTTGTCAAAATTTACTATAATTAATAGTAATAATATTTTATTAGTTGAGCATAACATACAAATGATTACCAGAAATGTAATATTGTGCATTCCTAATTCTGCCATTTTTATAGTGACTTGAGTGTCCAATATTTTTCTGTGTTTTATTTTTAGGTCTTTCTCCTCAGCTTGAAGTGTTTTTGACACACCTAATGTCACCTGTAATATCACCAAAGGTCAAATCATTGATCTTTTGACACAAACACATATGCACACACACACATAAGATGGTGGTCAGGTATTACAAACGCGTTTTTGAAGCGCGATCTTCAGTGCACCAGGTCTAGTTCTAGTTTTTAACTTCTGAATCCAGCAACAGAAGACAAGCTGAACTCAAAGGTCAGTCTAACTGAAGAGTGTGTGTGTGTGTGTGTGTGTGTGTGTACAGGTGATTTCTGTGTGTGAGAGTGGAATTTGGAATACACTCAAGCTCTCTGGATTATGAGTTGCAAGAATATTTTGAAATTAATAATAAAATTCAAAGAAAATCCTTTTTGATTCATTCCTCAAGTGAACAAGAGATGCATTTTTGTGCATGTGTTAACAGAAACTCAAAAAGGAGTTCTGAGCGTGAAGCATGAATAGACATTTAACAGCATGAATGGACAGATGAAAGGATAAATGCAGTGTGTGCGGATGGCAGAGCTAGTTGGAGGAGCATATTGCCCTGAGGCAGTGATGCATTGTGGGAATCCTGCAGCATGCAATGAGACTCATGCAAGACTGAGCTTGAGAAAAAGGAAACTGGCAATGCCATCACTCCTGTTGACGCATCAGCCACATTTAATTGAACTGGAGATTGGGTGCTGGGTGTCCGGCCAGAGGAGAACTAAGTCAGGATTCTCCCAAGGTTTTTTTTTCTCCATTCTCTCACGGATGGGGTTTTGGTTCCTTGCTGCCTTTTACTTGCTTAGTTGGGGTCACCTAATTTCTAGTGATTATCGTCGCTTTGATTACAGAGACCATCTCTGCACTCGATAAATAAATGGTTTAATCTCGTCATTATACATTACCATCGCTCTATTCTCCTATTTGATCATGTTCAGTGCTTTGCTACAATCTGTATTGTTAAAAGTGCTATATAAATAAAAGTGATTGATTGATTGATTGATTGATTTATATATACACACATCTTTCATTTAGTGATAGCTATTTCCTCTTTATCTTCTGTTTCTTGAAGTCTATTGCCTGTTTCTTACAAGGAGTCAAGCTTCGGGCTGGTTGGCCTGGTCCAGTTAGCCCATGTTAGCAGATATTATAGCTAAAACGTCTTAATGCAAAAACAGCCATTGAGAAGTTGCTTTGTTTTTAAAGGCAGGGTAATCCCTGATAGCTCCGCCCCACACATACATAGCCTACGCAACCCAGGCAACTATTAGTTCTGTGAAACAAAGCAGTACTAATGTTACACTGTGTCTACACGGGACGTCAGCGGTGCAACATAATACTATAGAAGTCATTATAATTAGTGAAGCTGTCTACATCGGACACGAGCAGTGTGACAGATATCTGACAGAAAACTGCTGCCTCGTTCTGTTTATGATGTGATGACAGAAATGTCAAATTATTTTCAACAGTCGCTTTATTGCTTTCAGCGTAGGCAGACTTCAGCTGTCGCAGCGCAGCATCTGGTGTAGACACGGTGTTACTCACCTATCGAGAAGAAGCAAAGCATATCTCAGCGTTCAGTCACAGGCCTTTCGCTTCAGCGCTGGAAAGATGATATTCAGCTGTTCACTGAACGCACTCTCCTCCACATCATTAGTACACACGCCCCTTACTTCTGATTGGCTACAAGTTTGTTTTGGTACTCGGCCCGATTCTGTTTTCTAAAGCAGTTTTGAAAAATCACTTACCCTGCCTTTAAATATTTTTATTTCACAAACAGCCCATATATCGCAAATACATTTTTAGCATTTTTCGTAAGTGTGAAATTGACCTTCTGCCATCAATTTATGGATATTCGCTACTGAAAATTTTAGGACTGTGAATGTTAGGTCACACTTTATTTTAAGGTCCAATTCTCACTATTAATAAACCATTAACTATGACTTTTGCCTCATAAACTTCGAATTTGCTGTTTATTATTAATTAGTAAGGAAGTTGTTAAGTTTAGGTCTTGTGTAGGATTAGGTATGTTAAATATGGTCCGGCAGAATGTGTGCTTTATAAGCATTAATAAACAGACATATATGTTAATAATAGGCATGCTAATAAGCTACTAGTTAATAGTGATAAATCGTCCCTATACTCATGTGTTACACAAAGTATTCCTGTGGTGCCATCAACTAATCAGAGGTATGTTTCCCAAAACCATTGTTAAAGCTGGAATTTACTACACGATTTTTGCCATGATTTTCAGAGGATTTTCATTTGTCATGCATCTCCTGTAAGATGTTTCTGCGTGAGTTTGTTGTGATCGGAATGACTTTGAAGTCATGTCGTATTCCAGCCTTTAGTCAACTGTGGTTGCAAGTTCCATTGTTACTGACATGGTTCCTCATTTCTGTGTTTCTCGAAACCGTTTGGAAACAGCATCATTCCAAACGTATGTGGTTAGAACCACAGCTCTTGACCTGTGGTTAAAATAGTTTCTTATTTGTAGAAATTTAAGTTATCTACAACCTAAAAAATAAAGGTTTCAAAAGAGGGCTTTCGAAGCAGTTCCATAGAAGAACCACTTTTCAGTAAACAGTTCATAAAAGAGCCATTTTTTCTTAGTGTGAAGAACATTTTAATAATCTAACGAATCCTTTTCCACTGTAAAGAAGCTTTTGTGGAATGAAAAGTGTCCATGGATGGTAAAGGTTCTTTGTGGAACTATTGATGACAATAAAGAACCTTTATTTTCAAGAGTGTATGAAGAGTTCATATGCAAAAGCTTGAAAAAAGTTTAATTTCACTGACAATGCATAGGTTAAAGTGAAATAACTAAACATAAACATAGAAGCCTGAGAAAACTGCTAATTCATGCTAAGTCATCAGGTGCCTTGTTTATAACAACAGCATTTCAGAGTAGTTAAATTGTGGAGAGCCCTGCTGACTGAATGAACCACATGCATAGCCTACAGGAGTACATTGTACTGCATAAATGGGGTAATCAGATAATTGCATATAGTCTGGCAATTCTGAGTTGTGAGAATCACAAAAAATAAGAAGAAAACAATTGTGAGGTAAAAACTCACTAATACTTTTACATTTCTATCCTGTGCCAGAAACTGTCTCTCAAATAGTTAAGCAGTGAGTTATGTTGTCGTACAGGAAACAACCCAGAATGTTTCTATTTATATGGTTCAAAAATGATTAGTCAGAATTTGACATTTGATTAGAAGATAATTAAAGCTTGGGTGATTGACTCAAAAGTTCTGTGGTCCCTTAGAGACAACTGGATTTAAGATGTTTCTTCAGGTATTGTAGACCTTCTTTGTGCAAACACATTTATAGCCCAAAGATGTATATATATATATATATATTTTTTTAATCTTCCTTTTCTTTAAGACCGAAAATACCCTATAGCCTGCTTCTCTTTGTCCTCTTAGTTTCGTTTACTGGAGAGCAAGGTTTGTTCTTCTCCTGAGCCCTTATTTGTAAACACACATACACACAATCAGGAAAATGCTCTGTCCTCTTGCTCAAAACATTTCTGTAAGTGCACAAACAAAATTATTTATGGATTTCTAAATTTGACCATCTCTTTGTCCCCCAGTCATTCATTTGTGTTGAATGTGCTCCCATTCCTTGGACATCCTGCTCAGGGTTGTTTCATTATGTGCAGGAAATACAGACCTTTCTTTTGAAGTCATTTTACTTTGTCTTTATTTTTACCATCCCGAGAAAAACCACATCCCTTGTTCCATGGCACCTCTCCTCCTCCCTCCATCCATAATTGATGAGGGAATATTTCTCTGTTTCTCAAACTTGTGCTCTGCAGTATAGCAGCAATAAGGAAAAATTATTTTCTGATTCAACTCAGCAGTGGTTTATCCCTCCATCCTAAATGTTTAAGGGGGGGTGGATAAATCTATCGATCTATATCTGTTTTAGTTAAAATTCTTTAAGGATATTTTAGCGTAAAAAGGTTGAAGGGTGTAAAAAATGTAAAAGAAAAAAAAAGAAGCAATGCATTTTTTAAGGTGCTCAAGTCTTCATACTCATTTTTGAACGTTGTGCATTGACCTTTTCTTTTTCTGTATCCAATTTATTTAGAGCTTGTGCACATGAAAATATAAGCATTTCGGTGTTGAGGGCAAACATCTCAGATAAATATATTTATTTTTCATGCCAGCAGTCCAACAATTTTACAATTAGTCATTTTTTTCCATTTCCATCCAAGTATTTTTGGACTGATTAAAGAAGTTTTCAGGATTGAAAAGTACAGTGTGTTTATACAGCACCTCAAATTCCTTCAAAAGATTGAGAAAACTCTATTTCTGATGTAACCCCTAAAATGACTTGTGTTAGATTTTAGCACAAATATAACACTTTCACATGTGCATCCACAGCAAAAAACCTTAACACCAGATGGTCTGTATTTTCTTTCTCACACACACACACACGCTAACAGGCACTAAGTTGACCAGCAGCTGAATGTGTTTTGGGTTTGAGTGTCCTGGTTTAGCAGAAAGCATTCCAGACCTCTTAAAGTCCTGTAAGAGGTCCACAATCTGTCTGACAAGGACAAAACACTGTCTGCGAACGGACACACCTGAATCAAGCTGTGCTTTCTATTCCTGAGTGGATAAATCGGAGCAATTCGGAACACTGTGGCACAGATCGATGAACTTGTCTCTAATGTTAATGCAACGTCAGTGCAACACTCGATACAGGAGTCCGGACTTAAGGTTAATATTTAAAGGGGCCCTGAAAAGGAAAACAGATAGCCCACCCAAAAATGAGAATGTCATGTCATTTATGCACCCTCATGACTGCAGAACACACACACAAAATATCTCTGAAAAATGTCCAAGGGTTTTTTGTCCATGCAATGTTATTCCGACCCCAACGTTTTTCTAAATATTTTCTATGTTCACAGAAGCAAAAGTCATACTGGACTAGAAATACATGAGGCTGCGTCAATGATGACAGAATGCTTTCACTTTCAAATTTCATTTTGCATAGTCGATTACTTCTTTTATCATCTAAAGCCATAGAATTCTTTCAGTGAAATATTGTGCTGTTGAGACCTCTCTTTAATAATGACACTAATGCATTTTAAAGGCCCCTTGAAATACATAAAATGTAGCTTTTAGTCCCTATCTATTAACTTTCAAGCCATTTATAAGCTAGTGTACTCAAAAGTTGTCAAAATTCACTTTTAACTTATACACATTTAGAAGCCTTTTGCTTCTGGGAAAGCGGACCAAAAATTTTTGATGACTCATCCTACTCATTCTCTCCCAAACTTCCTGTATTAATAAGAAATATAACGGCGCCTATCTGTCAGTTTATGGGGGTTTTAAGGGGCTTTCCGCTTTACAGTAACTAAAAAAAAGTTTTATTATTGGCATCCATGGTTCCACGAAGAACCTTTACCGTCCATGGAACCAAAAGATTATTAAAAAGTTCTTCACTTCACAGGACTATTCACTTAGAGGTTCAAAGTGTGAAAAGGCCAAAAGGGTGGCTTAGTTCTTTTTGGGGTCATATATTATGGAGAAGAAAGAAAGGGAGTAGTATCCTGTATTGATCCAATAAAGCCAATGATTGAGACAGAGGACAAGCACTGAAGAGTTTGACAATCAAAAGACTCCTTCCCCTGAGTCTAGTGCGGTTTGGATAATTATACATCATTAATAGCAGAGAAATGCACTGAAGGGTGTTAACCGGTCTTAACCGCAGGACTACAGACACGCACACACTGAGTTCTCTGTGAGCATCCATGCCCCGTAGCCCATGTAATTGACGGTAATGACGATCTGACATTCCCGGCTTGTGGGATCTCTCACCTTGAGCAGAATTGGACTCCCAACCGCAATGCGGTTTCTCTGAACAGCACAAGTTTAACGACCCGACGCACAACTGAGGTTTACAAGTGAGTTTTGTTTAAACACCAGGTGGAAGGGAGCTGTCTAGGCTGCTGACCAAATCTAGATCAGATTAAGTCAAAATTTTTTCTTACAGAGCATTCATAGTTTGGAGATTCAGCCGGAGTGCATGACAACACTGGTTTGATATAAAACATAGTTGCAGTGAGAAAATTGGTGTGTCTACAGTTTTGCATCATTCAACTCAGAATAAATTTTTATATTCTATAATACTCAAGCCATGCTATTTTCTATTGTCTGTGGAAGACTGAAAGAGTTATTTAAGTGAATGGTCCAGCTGGTCTTTTTTTGCAGAATTTTGTAGAAAAATGAATGAGACCCTGAGCTGTTACCATTAAAGTGCCATAAATGTGTTTTATATGATTTGTATCCTAAATTTCAAGTCTTCTGAAGCCAAATGATTTTTGAAGCCAGATTAAGTTTTGTGACGGCCTAACTTTTAATCATTTTAATTTTACTTGTTCATATACATTTAAATATGCATCATGTTTGATGTCACTGATCGGTCATGAAAGTAAAGGATTTTTGCCTTTTACCACTTTTTGGCCCCCATAGTCCAAGACATTGTTCAAAGGCTTAAGTAAGTCACAATATAAAGTAAGATTTTTCTAAGTAAGAACAAATTCACATTACTTAATCATTATTAATTCAAGAATCAGAGAAAAGCTCAATAATGTTCACTTTTGACAAGCCATATCCAAGCAGTAAATCAAATTTACATTGTCCAAAAGAAATCATGACTGTCTTTTTGTGAATGTCTCTTGTACTTATCTTAGATGAAGCTGCTATTGACAATGATGATGATGATGCTTGAGAATGATAGAAAGTTCAAGGAGTGAACACTGTGTCAAACATTTACCAGTTTCAGTTGGTCACGCTTCCTCATAATATGTTTGCAGGTTTGGCGTGCTGTCCAGGGAGCGGGCCGGGAGAACGGCGGGCTCGAACCCTA
>JAUMHE010000044.1:15975147-16019278 GCA_032359235.1 Enteromius mattozi | reverse complement strand
CTAGCTGATTGCTAACAGCTGTGTGCAATTCGTCCAGCGCTTCACCCGAAACTATGTTATTGTCAAAACATTCATTTGTTCACCTACTGTATGTGCTCACATAAAATTCCAAACATAGAAGGAGTATCTCAAACTAGATCAAATCCAGTGGTGAAGTAGAAATCATAGCGCAGGAATTATTTTCATGTGCACTCAGCATACAAGTAGTATGAAACTACCAAAGAGTCCTTATTGATTGAGCGATTAATGGGAAGAAGGCCATGCTTCTTCCTAACCAAATAATACTCTGCCTTTATTACTACACCTGTCTGTATTAGAGGAGGTATCCCGCTTAGAACCCCTAAAGGACAGTAACCCACTCTAATGCATAGTGACAGAACTATGGGCTGTTATATACAGTATATATATATATATATATATATATTTGTATTAACATATATTAACATATATACATATATATATGTTTTTAGTATTTTAATAATAGTCAAAAAGTCACGCTGCAACCCATTTTGATGTTTTGTGGGCCCAGGCCACCTGATGGAGAGCCAATAATATTTAGAGGACACTGGAAAAAACAAATGATTTTGCTGCTTGTTTAATTTACTTAATTAAAATGAGCTACTCCAAGAAAATTCTTGAACCTTTATTAATAATATAATTTCATTATGGTCCATTTAATTTTGTACAATGGAAGTTAACTTAATCCATTTGTTTGAGACTTCATTAATCATGTTTGTTGCTGAAACTGAGCAGTGGATTTCCAGCTCCTAGCATGCTTTGTGTGGGACTGGATTATTGAGGAAGATCAAAAAAGGATCTATTATATTGTGGTTTTTGTGGTGTAGAGGGGAGCTTGTCTAAAGGTTCAGGTCTGGTACAGAAAAAATTGCGATGCGTATTACATCAACAACAAATACTTTTTACATTACATATAGACAGAAAGTGGCATTTCGCTTGTAAATGTGTGCTTTTTTTTTATAGCTACTAGCCACAGCTCCGGTCTAACATTGTGGGAGGGAAAGGGAAGTATTTGGGATTCATTGCACACCACAGGCAATGATGGATTGTACTGATGAACCTGATTCACTCAGTCGACTTCACTTTATTTCTTTGTCCTCTTCTATGCCAGTGAGAGGAGCAAAAGGTGACAAAAAACCAACAGCTTTATGAATTGAAACTTCCTGAGGTCTGCCGTTTCCTCCGGATGATCACTCTGTCGTCTTTCTCAGACTGCTTGACGGCCTTTTTCTGATGGCTATCAACTGATGTGTCTGATGTGAAGAGAAATGAGTTCTGGACGGTCTGTCTTTTTCTTTCATGAGTTTTGTTTCCACTCTCTGAATGCGGACTTTTAAATCAATCCGGTTTTTGGCTTTCTTCCATCACTTCTTCTCTGAGGAGCAAATGATTAACTAAACCATTAGAGGTTTTCAATATTTCATAATAACTGTCCTTGGTGGAGTTTGCGTGTGTTTTATCCTCCTGGGAAACAGTAATTCATTTTGGTTCACTGTAGAGCACATTAGTTTTTAGTGAATTTCTCTAAAAGCATACATGCTGCAGTTCATTATCTGTATTAATGCATTCTTAAAGATGCATTTTCAGAAATACAAGTTTTGAGGTTTGGCCACAATAACTTCTCTTTTACATCATGATATATGAGATCCTGGACCACAAAACCAGTCATAAGAGTCAATTTTTTGGAATTGTTTGGAAGATTTATACGAAAGCTGAATAAATAAGCTTTCCAATGATGTATTGTTTGTTATGATAGGACAATATTTGGCCAGGATACAATTTGAATATCTGGAATCTGAGCGTCCAGAAAAATCTAAATACTGAGAAAATCACCTATAAAGTTGTACAAATTAAATTTACAAAATGTATTTATGGAACATGATCTTTACATAATATCCTAATGAACAATGTTGTCAAAGCACATACTATTTTCTTTTCACAAAAAGGGGTTTATTCCTATTCCATATTCCTAAGATTTTTGGTAACAGTTCTGCAAAGGACTGATATTTTTATATTTTTTTGTATATTTTATTCAGTTATTGTCATGTATTTCTTCTGCTCTAAATACTTAAACACAGTGTCCTAGTTTTTGTCCCAACTAGCCAACACACGAAATTTCTAATTTCGAAAATTTCTTTATCTACTTCTATTTCTCCTTTTATTTTCTACTCGACTCAAAGTTAAATGTGTCTAATATGAGTTTAAATATCATATTGCTTGACCTTATAGCCATACTGAAAGCAACAACAGACAGCTTACATCTTAAAAATAAATTAAAGCAAAGATGACTGTTAAACTATGAACTCACTGCAAACCAATGAGTGTATTCCATGACAACGATGTTATCAGTCACTCATTATGTACATTTAATGATGTTAAAAAGCTTTAATATTTATGAATTAGATTACAAATCATTGGTGTGAGAGCAGTGCGCTTTAATAGATGCCCACACATGCTTCTGATTGACTGTGATATTTGATTGATTCTGTCGTGTCACGTCTGATGTGGATGCCCAAATTGCTGGTCGCTGGAATCTTGTCGCGTCACGTACTGTATAGTTAGGACACGGTGAAAGACATTTCGCTGAGACCCAGAAGGCTAAACTGATTGTTGTTTCAGAATAAAGTCCCTGATGGGCAATAAAGAGCCTTTTTACCAGCTTCCAACCTGTGTCTGTCCTCAGATTTGCCAGTATAGCTACAAATATATTGTGTTTCCATCTCTCCATTCAGAGCGTTAATAGACTCACACTGCCGGATTGCTGTGCCCTTTGCATTTGCTCACATGCGGCTGTGTTTTAGTGAGTTGATGGTTCACTGAGCATGCCATAATGTAAAACCCTCCTTCTGGGCTCAGCAGAAGATGTGTCCTTCCTAATTTCTCATTCATGATTTTCGACTTGTGCGTGCGAGGCTTTAGACTGAGAGAATGTATTGTTAGAGGGAACATGCTGGCCCTCTTCAACACGAGAGCCTGGAAAGTAGCATTGCGTGTTGACCTACAGTGTTCGACTCTTTCCTACATCTTCTTAATTGTTTTGCTTTTTTTTGAAGCAATATCACATAAGAAAATGCTATTGTACTGATGTGCTTTCAGCCATGGTATTAGTTTTACAGCATGACTGAGAGTGTGATATTGTTTTTTATATTGTTCAGTGAACAATAAGTTAATACTGAGTTACATCTAAAGGAATCAGAATGGCACAACTTAGCAACAGCAACCTAGCATCATGTTTTGGTTTTCTTTAAAACTGTCCAAATCTAGTTAGTTTATGAAGGTTCTTGCGGATTGATGTAGTGTGTCTCCTCCAATCTGCTAAGAGCATGACACAGCGTCTGTCGCCTCAGATGCTGCTCTACCTAGATATTTATTAGGTGTTTCTGACACAGATGTTAACTTAATAGTACTGATGATGAAGTAAAGCAACACAATGTTCCGTTTAACATTATTTTAGAAGGATTTTTTTCTATAGATATTCATGTAGAGCAGATGCTGCATTGACAATTATGCTGTATTTCATATATGGGCTCTCTTGAAAATTTTATTAGAAGGGCGCCTATTATGCAAAATTCACTTTTACATGTTGTTTGAACATAAATGTGTGTTGCGTGTACACAGCCACCCTTTAATGATAAAAATCCACTGCTTTTGTGACTCAAAATTGTTCCCAGAAATCTAAACTTATTTAAAGGGGTCATATTTCCTTTCTCTTTGGAGTGTTACAAGCTGTTAGTGCTTAGAAAAGATCCCTAAAGTTGCAAAGACATATTCTTTATAAAAGTTTAAACGCGCCCCCACTTCTCTACGTCACATGTGGGAAGACTTGCATAACACCACCCAGTACTAAGTCATGATAGTCAGTAATTATGTCACCACTGGATGCAACAAAACCTCATTTATAATGTGTTTTATTGTTTTTATATAATCGTGCTAGGACACAGCATCACGTTATAGTAAGGGGCTTAACATTTCTGTCACACGCTTGAGGTATTCATCCAAAATAATGTTCTTTTAAGCAACATCATATGACTCTTTTAAATGTAATTGGTTAAATAATATTTGGTGAAAAAAGCTATGCTTATCACTGTTCTGATAATGTTATGTAAAATTGGTGTGATTTGTGTTACCATTTATATCTGCCACTGTAATTACGTTTTGTTTACTTCATCAAATTCTCATACTGTTCCGAAAACCTTGACTTTCCCAAAATAGATGCATAAAAAATTCATGAAGTATCGTGAAGTATACTGTATGGACTCCAGCTTACTTTGAACAACAGCAGCCGATCAATTTTAAAAGAAAACCAGAGAGAAATGCCACTGAGAGAAAATCTGCTGCTGACCTTTGTGCTGTTTCACTCCAAGTCGCACTTGTTTGTAAAGGTCTTCAGATTTGACCTTGCTTCACTTGTTTATGAAATGGGTGTTTTTACCTCCAGCGACATTTTCACTGCTATTTGTTGTTGAAGTTTGTGCTTCCTTCTCTCCCGTGTGTTCATTATTGATGAAAGCGGAGTAGAATTGTCTTTTGTAAATTTCCTTTTGTTTCTTTTCCTCTCTTGATCTCTGAGACAGTATGAATAAAGAGCGTGTGTGTGTGTGTGTGGCTGTGTTCTGTCAATGAATACTGTATTCCCATTACAAAGCTGCCAGAGGCATCCGGTTATGAACCATTCGCTCAGTGTCATGTTTTTGCCTGCATTGCGTGTGAAAGAGAATGCAGAGGAAAGGAAAGGACGTTTCCCATACTAGGAATTTTTGCTCTGCGTTTAACCCATCCAAGTGAGAAGTGAACAACCACACACACTGTGAACACACACCCGGAGCAGTGGGCAGCCATTGCTGTGGCGCCCGGGGAGCAGTTGGGGGAACGGTGCCTTGCTCAAGGGTCTCACCTCAGTCGTGGTATTGAAGGTGGAGAGAGCGCTGGTTATTCACTCCCACCACCCACAATCCCTGCCGGACCTGGGACTCAAACCCGCGACCTTTGGGTTACAAGTCCAACTCCCTATCCACGACTGCCCCAATAGCGTTCTATTGGTTTATTGTGTTTTCTATGTTCTTCAGCATGATCACATGATCACCTCAGCTTCAGGTCTGCAGCAGCGATAGGAAATTTATACTTTTATTCAGCAAGTACACATTAAATTAATCAAAAGTGACTATAAAAACATCTATTTTAAGTAAATGCTCTTTTGAACTTTCTAAACGTATAAAATAAGAATGCAGTGAATCAACCTATTAGAATTATTTCACAGGAAGAAATCACATTTTAAAATATATTCAAATAGAAAATATTAAAAGCATTTCATAAAATTAGTGTTTTTTCTGTATTTTTCATCAAATAAGTGAAGCTATGATGAGAATTATTATTAATGTGGTGCAAGTCATTTTACATGTTTACATATACAATATATAGAAATATTTGTATTGTAATTTTTTGAAAATGTGTCCTACTTTGTACATAATGCAGTTCCTTTTGATAATTATGATTTGACAGTGAGATGAAGTCTGATTATTTGTTTTGATTGGTCTTTTTAAAACTTTTGTAGTCAAAACCAAGTTATATTTCACGATTCTCGACACCACAGCAAATCCATTATGCTTCTAAACACCATTATTTGTTTAATTATTAAATGATATAAATAAAAACGAATTAAATTCAAATTATGGTGTGTCGCCTTCGATTATTTTTCAATTAAATAAAAATAGCTCCAAGTGTTTGCAAATAATTAATAAAGTAAACAGTCATCAGTAATAAACAAAGAAATAAATGAAGCGCAGTCAGTGGGTTTCTCATTTTCTTGTTGGTATTGTTGATTGAATCATATTAATGACATTGCAGACTGCAGCAGGCTGCGTGAAACTACCACATCAAATCCAGTATATTAAAACAAAGTGCATTTGACCATAGCAGATACAAATGCTGTAGAAAGACTAGTATTGACTAGTTTTGGCAGTCTTAGCTTATCAGCAGTCTGATTTGATCTGGTTTGGTCTGGTCTGTTGGCGTCTCAGAGTGCAGCTCATCAGAGGCTGTCAGAGCGAGGGCTCTGCAAAGCAGCAGCTCAACTGTTTGAAAAGCATCTCACTCCTGTACACGACTGTCTTCCTCTCGTTCTCACGCATTCAGTTCCTTTGAAGTCTCTCCATCCCTCCCTCCTACTGTTCAAGCCATGCCCTTCATCTCCTCCCCTCGTTGTGTCTTCAGCGAGGCTTATGGGTGTGTTTCAATCTGCTCCTCAGTTCAGTGGTCAGCAGCGCACTACCCAGGGAGTCACCATTTCCCATTTCACGGTCTCTCTCTGTGGAAAAATTGTTCTGTGAACTAAAACAAATACATTTTAGAGTTTATGCACTATGAAAATGGAGCTGAAGTATTTGGAGAAGATTAGAAAAAATGCACAGCGTTTGTTTTTTTATTTTATAATACTCCTACAATAACTTTACGAACGTTAATAATAATAAAAAAATTTGTGACGTTTATTATTATTATGTTTCTCCACATTATCCCTAGACTGGAACATAACATTAGTGATATAGTTATATGTTTATTAATATTAATGTTTTAGTGCTTAAACCAATTTCAGTGAGCATCATTTTGAAGTTGCATCTAATATTTATATTGCATTTTAGTTTAGTTTATAGAATTATTATTTTACAGTTATTACAAATTATAAATAAATACATAAATACAATATTTATAAATGCAATTATTTGATAAAAATAACACTAACAAGCAGGTAGAAAAGTGAATTAATTCCTTGGTGTAACTGAATTGTTAGATTTACACCTGAAGATACTGTAGCATTTATTTATTTATTGCATTTTTAAGGAACAGAACTGCATATTTCAGTATCATGACAGTAGCTCAGCTGTTCTGAGTGGAGCTTTCCTTCTAACAAGCTCATTTTTCCAACAAATACCACTGAAGCAGGCCAAAAATGCTACACTGCAGTTTTTTTTTACTATCACACTGCAGCAGAGTGAGCTGGACAATGATTGTGTATTTCACATGTATTCATTTGTCTTCATCCAAAGCATACAGTGCTTTCAAATACATTTTATTATAGTATACTGAATGTTACACAAGGATCACTAGTGTTGCTAGCACCTGTTGAGCCCTAATCGATATCTGCATTGTTTTGTGCCAAATAAATGTACCCAAACTGGAAATTATCATTCATTTTGTAGATAATATTTGTGACCCTATAGACCACTAAACCAGCCAGTCATAAGTAGCACGGGTCTTATTTGTAGCAGCAGCAAACCGTTTCAAAGCTGTTTCAGGTAGCTTCCCCAGCACACGCTTTTATAATACGTGACACTTCACTAAATGCTCTGCAGCAGTTGTGGTCTTTACAGACGTATTGTATGTTTGTGACGTTAGTGTGCTAGTGTGAGTAAAAAGCAACCATTTGGAGGTTTTGACTGAGGCTAGAGGTCAAATGTATTTGAGATCAGGGCATTAAGGGCAGCTCTCCGCATGGCTGTCATTGCCGATTCCTCTCTCTCTCCAGTGCTCTTTCATCTCCGTCTCCGCCGATCTCCACATTCCCTGGCCCTGCTGCCAGCGGGGCTCATGAGGGTTGACAGTTACGCCCAGCGATGCTGCAGGATTAGAGATGGTGCTCCAGGGTTTCGCAGAGCCACAAGGAGAGAGATAAAATTAGCCCTCAGGAAGGGGAATTGGAGACTTCGAGGTGGGAGGAAAGGGGAAAGCCTTACAAGAAGAATGCTGCCTTCTGGGAAACAACCAGCGTGAGACGTGAAAGACACAAAGATGAAAAAGTTTTCGGGAGGGCTTGTAGCACCATCCCTCTGAGATATAGAGCTAGTAATGCATCTCTATAGTGTAGATTTGATATGATTCATATTTCTGGTTGAATGGATATTGAAGGGTCCTTATTTATTTATTTATTTGTTTCTCAGTGGAAAAAATTCAGTGAATTTTTTTTTTGATACACAACCGGTATCATTAAGAAAGTGTAGTTAAAATCTTATATTTAATAAAGTTATTAGTAGTAGTAAAAATAGTAGTAGTAGGCCCAGTAGCAGCAGTATTGGCAATTTATAAACAATTTAGTAATTGTATTTATTTATTAGTTTGACATTTTATTATTTATTAATTATCTTTATGATAATTCAATATTTTTGTATATTTGTGACAAACATTGCAGGACATTCTGTCGTTCACAGCATCATAAGTTATTTTGTATCAGTGATATTTTAGTTTTTGTATACTTTCATATTTTTATTAATAATTTTAGGTTTTATTTTAATGTTTCTATTTTAGCTTTCAATTTGTAGCAAATTTAAATTTGTTTCATTGAAGTTTTAGTTTAGTTCAGTTTTTAATTTTTATTTATTTAGTTAATAATTTTAATAGTTAATAGTTTTAATCATTTTATCGCTTTGTCTTCAATGTGATTAGTTGCCAAAGTAACATTTCTAATTTTTTAGGGGGCTTTGTTGTTGTTGTTGTTTTTTAGAGAAGTATATACACATATTGTATACACACACACACACACACACATAATTGCAGTTTACAAAAATGAGTTTAAAAGGTATTTGATGTGTATTTTACTGTATTTTATTTAACTGATTCTGAAATAAATAGGTTACATTCTAATGTGCATAGTAATTTATAGTATATACTAAAAGTATGTACTTTGTTGATAGGGAAAATGAATCTGAAGTGCATAGAAGTGCATAGAATATCACAGTATTTCATTTTGACCTCTTTGTGGACTGGTATCAAAATATAGCTTCTATGATTTGCATGTTACAGTAGCTTTACTAGACACTGTCTTAACATGTAGAATTAAAACTCAACATTTAGACCCATACAGGGCAAAAGGAGCCACTTATGGCATTTTTTGTTGACTGAGAGACTTCATTTATTAAGAAGAGGAGTGGATGATAATGGAAACAGAGAGAATGGGATCATTATAGAGAGATGCTTATCAAGAGACTGATGGGAGAGTGAGGAGAGATATCAAAGAGGGCTGATGCCATCTCCAAGACGTGTGAAAATTAGGAAATAAAATCAGATAGAAGAGAGGAAGGGGTTTGTAGGGAGAAACAGAGATTAACCATATAAACAGTGTTGTTTGATTAGGTGTAAAGGCACACTTTAATCCAGGCCTGGAGCAAGACACTATTTTATTTTCAAAAACAGATGCAGCGGAGCCCTATACGGTCAAAAAAGAAGAACAGAAATGTTTTTCTCTTTCCCTCTTCTTGTGTTATACCCTTGTCTCACACCTTTAACCTTAAGTAAGCATTAAAAAGATGATGACACTTCGGCTGAGGCCGTATCTGTTAGCAAAACTCGTGTGTCCCCCTACATACATTGAATTTTGGTCAAAAGAATATTATATTATTTGTCTGTGCTGCATGTCATTTATTATTTACATGTTTGTGTATTAATATGTGCATTAAAAAGTCACTTTATTGTGTTATAACAAGTGTGTACTGAAGGGAATAGAGCTGCATTTTTTAAATTCAGAATGACAGTTGACAGTTTGAGAGTTGCCATGGCGACTGTAGAGCACTCTCACAAAACAAATCGGACTTTGAGTAAAAAACAGCACTTCTGTCTCTTTTGCTCCTAAAGGTTAGTAAAAATGATCCGATTTCAGCGGAAAAAACAGTAACTCGTATGCTTTAATGTCCAGACATTGTGTTTGAGGTAAATGTTTATTAGTCATTTTAGGATAATTATGTCACAGACGTCCGTTAGAGTGTTAGTCGGTTAGCTGAACTGTTTATCTGAGTTACTTACTTGAAATGTTTACTTTAACGTTAGTTACTTATCTGAGATAAATCTGCTGTGTGAAAGAATTAGAATGAGCATTAGTTTGAGGGTGACCAGACGTACGTGTTTTCCGGGGACAGACCCGGGTTTTCGGCAGGCCCTAGAAATGTCCCCATTTTACAGCACTTTCAAAACAACCCAAATACACGGTAAAAGCTTGAACAAACTAGCCATTATTTTCACCAGCATAGGGCAGTGCAAGCTGTCCACCTTTTTCTTCCAGTAAAACTGGGCAGTGTTATCGTCAATTATGAAAAGAATTATTGTTTTCCAGTTAACTTAGTCACTAACTACCCTGTTTTTTAATTCATAGATAATCACAAGTGGGATTTCAGTGATATTTAGAGAGTTAAAATAGGAAGTTTCCATTTCAGAAATTTGGTCATCTTATGTTTTATTCCTTAATTTACATTTAATATAAGTTATTTTATAATTCATTTCAATTGATCTTAATGACTGCCTTTGATGGCAGTTCTCGCTGAAAGTCTCTGTCAGGGTTATAAGAGCGAGCAAGACATTATTTTGCAGGAGAAAGAAACAGATTTAACATTCTGCTCAGTTTGCAGAAAATAATCTCCTGGTTTTTATGCAGATGGAGCAAAGTCAGACCGAATTCTTGCAGCAAAAAAAAAACATTTAAGCTTCATGGTCTGTGCCGTTCCTGATACTCTGTCTAGCCCCTCATATGATTGAAATGCCATTCACCTGCCTCTTTTCAAGCTGTGCTTATGTCTGTGTGTACAGTGTTTACTGTGTATGTGGAATTAAATAGAAAATGCTTTTTAAATTCCATTTTAATTCCTGATTTTGAATTAAGATCATATATATCAGGATACTGAATTACAATTAACATTTCAATATAAGGATACCGATTGAAAATGAACTGAATTTAAAAAAATGACATAACTAATGGATAGTACTTTCAAATACCAATTGTGAATGTGGTCCTGCCCTTTGGAGACTGGTAGTGAGTTGTCAGTCTGCTTGTGTCTTTCAGTTCTTCCTTTAGTATTCCCAGAATAGTGCCTCTTATAATTAGATTCTCATTTCAGTAGATGTGCTGTCTGGTATCACTGAAGGAGAGTTTAGGGGCAGTGAAGCCTATTGACTAAAGATCTAGGAGGATAACTGAGAGGTTGAGGTTCAAACACTGAGATAAAGTGATCAGTATTCTGGTGAACAAGTTATTTTATGTCCCAGGTTGCAACAGAAAGACTGTCCTGGTAATAAGTGGAGGGTGAGTGGCTTTGGATAAAAGCGTCGTCTACTGTAAATGACACATGTACAGTAATCTTGCTTTCTGTCTGAATCTCAGGTTCTGGATTGGCTGAAGCAGAGCTAGAGTAGGTTGATGAGCACCACACAAAGCCCACCAGTGTTACGTAATCAAACCCACTCATGGCACAATGCGAAGGCACTACGCATCATTCAAAAGTTTGGGATCAGTTTTTGAAAGAAGTCAAAAACACAGTAAAACAGCAGAAATGTATAATATATTATAAAATAACTTTAATCTTTTAAAATGTAATTTATTCTTGTGATGCAGAGGTGAATTTTCAGCATCGTTAATCCAGTATCCTGTGTCACTTCAGAAATCATTTTAATATTCTAATCTGCTGCCCAAAAACGTTTCTTACCATCAGCGTTGAAAACGGTTGTGCTGCATTGTCTGGCTTTGCCAGCTCAGCTCACTTCGACATTAAATCTTCACATTCGTTTAGCAGATCTCGCTGTACCAAACGTCATTGAGGAAAGTCAGCAGCCTCACTGTGTTCCAGTCAGCAGAGCTGAAGCTGATTTTTGCCCAGATGACCTCCACCTGATCCAGATCAATGAAAGGAAAAAATGCAGTCTGTACTTTCACTGTGCACCTGCACATTACCCATACTGCTGGGTGTAGGGAAAAAAATGACAATGAGGAGTTTGAAACTGTGGGCAGGTGAAGGACTATCAGTAAAACAAAAGAAGACTGCTAAAAACCTTCTGACCGTGACTGTGGAAATTATTATGTCTTAAGAACCTTGCAAAACTGAGCAGCATGGTCTGTTAGCTTCCTGTCGGTCTAAACTGAGGAAATGGTGACTGAATGTGTGCTGATTAAACACTGATTATATTTGGTCTCAAGGCTCTCTGAGATTGTTTCTCCGCTGCTGGTTTGAACTGAAGCCAGACTCTAATGATGCAAAGCTGATCTCTGGATGAGCGTTTGAAATCAGTATACAGTACACCTGATATTGATGTTTCAGCCAGTCAGATGTTAATTTCACCGGTCGAATCACTGAAGGATTGTGTGCACTGGAGCCTCTGTTTTGCAGGATGTGATGACAGATATAGAAGCCTTCAAGATGTTTTCTCCTCTGATCTGGAGTTGGACCTGAGCTGTGTGGTTTAAAAGAATCACATACACACGTTCTCTCACCCCTCGAAACTAGTTTATAATTTATGACTTCTTGAAGGCCTTTTATCAGCTCCTTCTGTTCGTGATCTTGCTCTGGTCAGCTGCATAGTTTCATGTTGCGTTGCTTTTTTACTATACAGTACATCGATGCTGATATTTCTCTCTTTTTCTCTGCATGTGTTTCTTTTTGCAGTTGTAGAAATGGCCATGAACAACATCCTCAACGCTGATGACATTAAGAAAGCCCTGGATGCCTTTCAAGGTGAGTTTGTCGTGCCATCCTGAGTTTCATGCTTTCATTTCATTTTTTTTTTTTTTTTAATATATATATATATATATTTCTGTCCATAACAAGAATTTTTAGAGGGAAAAAATGACGAAAAAATGCATACAAAAATTTTGGACATCAGTGTGCAAGGGCCTTTACTCTAAAATATGGTTTAAAAAAATGGAAAAACAAATAGCGTACAGAAAGATTCATCACAAATTTTAGGAGTAATGTAAATATAAGTGTACATTTTTTAGGGGCTGTTCACTTTTTTTTTATTCGGCTGTGCTGTATTCTCCCTTTTTCTTTGTGCTAGATGTCTTTAAACAATGCAATCACATTTCACATCAGTTGTAGCGTTTCAAGCATGACACTGAAATGAGCATTGCAGCAAAATTTACATTTAACAGTTCAGCTCTTGAAAAGTGTGTCTTGAGACTTGCATTTTTACATTCCTTTGCCATGCATCTCTTGTTAAAATCAAAATGCATTCAGTTTGAATGGCCCTGTATTTAGTCATTTTCTAGTTATAAAGAAATCATAAGTTCCATCATAATCAAAAACGATTCTTTGACTTTAGAAACACCATTAAAAAAATATTAAACTAAATGTCTTTGTGCAGTGGATTTCCTTGAACTTACACATTTATAAACAATGCAGAAAAACACTTAAGTAAAAAAATTTTTACTGAAAATTTTCCACTCCACTATATCAAACCTGTCTAATGCCACCATATTTGATTAGAGTGCCAACACAGCGGGCAGGTTTTGAGGGATCCAAACCATAAGTCTGTTTTTTTTAGTCTGTTTGTCACATATAACTATTATATGACTTCAAAACACTTGGAATATAGTGCATAAACCACTTTTACAACACATTTATGGTGTTTTTGCTCTATTTTACTCTTGACAGTCTCAAACTCTATTTACTTTCATTGTATCAAAATAAAATTCACCTTTTATGTCCAACAAAAGTAAACCATACAGGTTTGGAATGACATCAGGGTGAGGAAAAAATGACAAAATTAGCATTTTCATGTAAGCTCCTCCATAGTTTTCAATGATTCTCTCTGTTTTTGCGACCTTCTTGTAGCCGTCGACTCATTCGACCCCAAGAGGTTTTTTGAGATGGTCGGACTGAAGGCAAAGTCGGCTGAAGATGTGAAGAAGGCTTTCCACGTCCTGGATGCAGACAATAGTGGCTTTATAGAGGAAGAGGAACTTAAGTAAGCCTAAATCATTTCTACACTACAAACAAATAACTTGTAACCCGTAAGATTTGTAACTGAAACTCTCAGAGTAAAGGTGAGCACACAATACGTTTGAAAGGTGTTAGACTCGCTCTGTTTCCTCTGTGCAGGTTTGTGTTCAAGCATTTCGCTACAAACGGGAGAGACCTGAGCGATAAGGAGACCAAAGCATTCCTGCAGGCTGCGGACAAAGATGGAGATGGAAAGATTGGAGCAGAAGGTAAAAAAAAAGGAATTTACCAGAACAGCACGGGTGTCACACATCGATAATTTTTTTTAGGTGGCACCAGCAGGAGCCCTGACTTACTTGACAAGTGATAAGATAAGAAAACACTTTCTTTTCAAAAGAGTCAAGTGAACTCTTTAAAACTGGTTCATAAGAGTCAGTTGGATCAGACACCATGACTCTAATTCTCCGAGTGCATATGGACACACACAAAGTTTGTAGCACTGATTACATTTAAACTTATTGTCTTGGAGTTCTTATGAATATGACCCTTCTACTAACCCACCTTTTCATCAAAAAAATGCTAATAATTTTCTCCATCTCTTTCTGTTTCAGAGTTTGCTGCTCTGGTTCGTGAATAAGTGACTCTGACTCTTGGCCTGTTCATACCTCATGACCCTTTGACCTCGACCTCAGCCTAACCCCCCTGAAGCACAGACACACACACACGCTCACTTACACACACACTTGCACGCCCCCTCCTAAACACCTCCCTACACACAATCACACACACTGACCTTCATGCTATTTATTTTCCTTTTTATACAAAAGTGAGTGTTTCTGCTAGTGTATAGACCAAGAGACCTTCAACAGGGCAAAACCTCATGCCGGCAATATGTAGATATAATAGAAAAGAAAACACAGCATTGTTCATCGTTCACTATTCTTCATCTGTCTTTATCTTCCTTGAATCTCTCCCATTGATCTTTCACTCCTTTCCTCCCCTCAAAACTCTGCATCCCTCCGTTAACAAGCCGTTGTGAAACACACCAAAAGAAGAAAGAGGTCAAGTTGTGAAAGAAAACAAAATAAAAAGAAAATGCCTGAAGAGTTCCAGTGTGTAATAATTCTATTTGTTTGTGTGTATATTCTATATAGTTTTAAAAAAGAAGCTACATTTTGTTTTTAAGGGAATGGTCATATGCTGGAAATAAAATGAAATGTGAACAAGTTAGTGGCATCAAAGTTCATTAGTTTAGTTATTAAGTAAACTGTTAATAAATGACCCCTTCAGAGACACTAAATCAATTTTACATTATTTTATTTATTAAACAGAATTAGTTCAAGATATCTACAAGAAAGACTGTACATTGTATCTTTTCCTGTATTCGCTGGTCAAATCATAACAGACGCGAATATTTGCTGTGATAAAGGCACATATTTTTGTTTTGAATATTCAGCATCAATTAAACAGGAACATTTTCTTAAAAAAAATGCTGATAACATACAAGACATCCCTACAAATGGGTTTGTACTAATGGGCTTGACACCTCAGGAGAAGGTCACACCAATTAGTGTCAAGGTTATAATGAACATTCACTTTATAGGCACTTAAGCAGACAGAACAGCCAATTTAGGGGCAGCTTATAATTGGACGCGTCAGATGAATGAACTGAGCTGAGAGACAAAGTTCAAGCACAGAGCGGGAGAGAGAGACTGATAGTGACTTATCAGAGAATCCGGGGTCCCAGAGGTCATACCACACAGAACTGTAGTTAAACCAGCACCAATAGCAACAAACATGACGGTATACATTTATAAAGTGCATTCAGAGAACACATGATGCTTTAAGAGGTGTTTTTCATACATAATGCAAATTATCTACAATTATTTCAAAATGTTAAGATGGAAAAGACGCACTTAAGAGCACTTTAGCTGACCTGCATTTACATTTCAAGGTTGGTCAGAACAAGTCCAGCATATAAAACTACAAGAGAACGTAAGTGGTCTTTTAAAATACACAGAAATGACTATTTGGACATGTACGCCACATTTAAAAATGCCATTGCATTATGTGACAAAATACCAAACCAAGTGGACTAATTTTAAAGCAGCAAATTTTCCAATTGACACCAAACGTGTCACAAAAGTACGTTTTCAGCTTTCATCAGATGTTAGTTCAACATGTTTATAGTTAATGCGACTTGAGAAGAACTGACTTCACGCATCTCCTAAAGCACAATGCTTGTTTGAATATGCCACTTCATGAAATTCATATATTTTTGCGTAATATTTGCTCATATTTATGAGGCCATTATATATAAAAGAGTTTTATTAATTGTGTTTGCTGCCGCAGACCCTCCAACAGCCTGAAGATAAAGGTAAATTATCTTAACTACCTGCTTTAATGGACTTTTAAAGACCAGTCGTTGATCATTCTTGAGTCGTTTTGTCCTAAATGTGATGCTTTGTACTGATTAAACTGGAAAATTAATGTTTTGGAAAATGGCTGAACAATGTACAGTAAAATGTGCAGCACTGATTAGCCATTGAAGAACTGTTAAGGAGCTGACGTGCCGTTGGTTTAAATATTATTCATACTCGTGGAGCTGATCTGTCATTGGTTTTGGTGGGTTTCAGCTTCACAGTGGCAAATGGATTTGTGCCTCTGTAAACAAAGAGAAAAATTAACATGTTAAAATCATAGATCTGCCATATAGGTCGTAGAAAACAAAGCAACACAAATAAGGGGTTAATGGATATGAAACAAAATGTTCTACCAACTTTGGAAAAAGTTGTGGTCGTGAGTCATAGTCATCTTGTCTCTGTAAAAAATAAAATAAGAGAAGTTATTTAGCACTGATGATTGTTTTAGAACTGTTTTAAAATACTCAAGTCACAGCAAAACCAGACAGATGTGATGCTGAATCTACAGAAGTGTACTGAAACTACTCCCACACACTTAAACTGACATTTAAGAACCTTTAAAAAATGCATAAAATGTTCTTTACAGTGGAAAAGGTTCTTTAGATTATCAAAATGTTTTCCACAAATAGGTGAAAATGGTTGTATTTTGAGAAATGTTCACTGAAATGTTCTTCAAAGCACCCAAAATGGTTCTTCTATGGCATCACTGTAATTGTAACCCTGTTCTTGTCAGAAAGTTGAAGTACCCGGGCATATTTCTGGATATACGTTTAATATACGTTAAATATTTCCTTAAATGACAAAATCACAATACAAGTGTATAACCACAGCAAACCACAACAACTGCAAAAGGAAGCATATATAACCGTAGTGATCTGATCCACCCTTTTTTGGTGTTATCAGAGGATCACATCAAAGCATGCATACACACACACACACACAGACCATCAGCAGAAAGAGCTGCCCCCTTGCAGCCACCAGAATGAAGGATAAGGTGTAGTGGAGAACAGCACTTCACCACAGTCCCCCTGCTGGCCACAGTAGGAAATGACTCTTAAAATTCTCCTCTCATCTCCACATTTACATTAGCTTACAGTCAGGAATCTCTCCAGGGATTTAAAATATTCTGAGCATCAGCAGATCTTCGAAAATAAAACCACGAACCACATCAGAATGTAAAACACGCTCAAAGGATTACTACATTACAGCTGCTGTATGTAAAGTTTTACTTTGTGTGCAATATTAATGTTGTTTGATGAAAGAAGCAATTATGTCAACATGAATCAAACTGGACCCTGTTTACTTTCTTAATACATGTTCTTTCTCTAAATGTGAACGTTACACAACAGATGTTAATTCATAATCTGTCATCAAAATGTATTATATCATTTTTAACTGAAATTAACAATATCTTTTTACAACCTCATATAGTTCACTTTTCACAGTTTTGCTGATAGATAAATTGTTTAATTTAATTTTATCCATAAGCATTTTTAATAAAATGTAATCATTTTATTTTTAAACTTTTTTTAACTTTAATTTATTTATTAATAATTTAATATTCTGACTTTCAATTAATTTTTCTTTTCTATTTTTCTATTCAGAAATATGTCACATTACTAAAACAAAAATGTTATTAAAGGGATAAATTACACGAAAAGGTAAATTCTGCCATAATTTATGATAATGCCATAGTAATGTCGCTCCAGCTCTGTATCAGTTTCTTTCTTGTGTGGAGCACAAACAAAGATATTTTGAAGAATGTTGGTTGCCAAACATTGGCTTCCACAGTATATATATATATAAACTTTTAGTACTATCAGCTAATTGGTTGCCCACATTCTTCTAAATATTTTCTTTTGTGTTCAGCAGAAGAAACAAACCCATCCAGCATTGGTGAGGAAATTACAGTATTTGAATTGTTCAACAATTTTCCCTATAACACAGTTTACGTTGATTTAAACAGGCCTCACTCTGTTTTCTGAAGGGGTGGGAGTGACAGGCCGGGAGTTGCTGGATCTGGTTGATGGAGGTGGTGGTGGTGGCGGGGGTGCAGGTGCAGGTGGAGCTGTTTTCTGCCTGCTGCTCACGGGTTGGTTGAGGATGTTACTCATACTGCTGCTGCTTCTGAAAGAGCTGCTGCTGCACAAATATAGAGGTCAAAGGTCATGAGACTGAAGCGCAGATGTGCAGGTGTTAGAATATGTGCCGTATCGGCTTACCTGGAGAGAGGAGGTCCAGGTAGTCCAGGTGGTTCATCCATGGGGCCTACGTAAGCAGCAGGGAACCAGCCTTGCCTGAACAAAGCATATCAAATGAACAGGAAACTACACCAGGTGGTCCATCTGAGTACTGTATGTGTGTTTCAGGCATCACTGAATCATGAATGGACACTGGAGTTTGAATTCAGGACTTTATGGTTGCCAGCCTAGTCTAAGGTTACTTCTACACCAATCCAGATACATTTGAAAATCTGTCTTTTTCTTGACATTTTGGATTTCCATCCACACTGAGAGAACATTTTTTGTCCAGTGAAAATGTAGCTTCTAGAAAACGCCCTGCTGAGTGGTTAAAACGTGTAGTGTGGGCTGCAAAAACTGAAGTATTTTAAAATGATAATGCATGTGACGCGTACCAATATTACCAGTATATGCTTGCTATGTGTTATTTACATTCATAGTGCTGCTAAAGATAAATGTTGCTTTGTTCAATTTTCATATTACATAAGATACGATTTTTTGATAACATTTGCATTTGTTGTCGTGAGGGCAATTGTGTTACAGATAACATTTGCAATGTGATTGTAACCTGGTCTCACCATCACTCGGTGAGATATTTTGCTAATAATATAATCATGCCATATGAATAGCATGATGATTTTATTACAGTATATCTGGTCTCTCAGTATCATCTCAATGAGTTTTTATTACTTTGTTTTACACATGCACAGATCATTTTAGCATTTTATGACATTTCATTGACATGTTTTGTAAGCTTGAAAATGCTAATGTTAAAAGAACATTTTGAAATTAAAATGCTGTATTCATATGTCTCACCGTCCAGAGCTGTCAGAGCGGCCGAACAGCCAGCCGTTCCTCGGCTCTTTTACGAGTAGGGTGATAGTTTCTCCTCGGGAGAACGGCAGGAGGGTGGAGTTTGCAGAGGGAGGGTGGGGCACCAGTGCCCGCATCACTTTGCCTCCGGCCAATCCTGAGACAGAGTTGGAACGACTGGGCTGAGGGGAGGGGCCTAAGATGAAGGTAAGAAAGTTAGCCATATTAAATACAAAAAACTGTGCGTAATATTCACAGATGTCTTTTGTAATTTTAAAATAAGCTCTCCACACCTCTAGAGGGAACTGTGCCCAGCGGTTGCTCTGCCCATCGGTTTACATCATACTGAGAGAATTACACGGAAACATTGATTTAAAATAATTTGCTACTTTAAAAAAAACATGTAATACATTATATAATAAAGTTGGATATAATGCAACATTTACTTATAATGTTTGGCCCTTTAATTGAAAGTTTGGGTACCTCTGATTTATGTCTACTAAGTGATATTAAATATAATATCATATGTTTTTTGTTTTTTTTAATATGACAATTGTGTCATTATATCTCACAATGTTGTCCTCCAGTCGTGAAGGAGTGCGTGGACGGGATTCTCTCGTGTGATCCACCAGATCTTTCCACCCCTCGGCTCTGTTTTGTAGGCCGCCCCCTGTCTGTGGGAGGAATAAAACATTTAATCACACATTACTCAAACTGAGCACTCTCAAACACCTTTTAATTGGCAGAAAATATTTTTTAAAATAATCATAATTTTATCTAGTATAAGGCTACCCAAATATTTTTTTTTTGCCCAAAAATATGTTCCCTTTTCAAAAAATGTAAATAATTAGGCAAAAAACTTGGCACAAATTCTTCTATCTCCATATCACGTTGGTTACACCCCAAAGCCCACCCCATTAAGTAACTAATTAATTATGGATGCTAATGAAAAGTAATGATATTAACCTTGTTCATGAGATATGCAATGGACTGGGTGAAGCCGCTGTGTTTCTCTGCTAGGAATCGATATCTTCTTTCTTCCTCCTTTAACGCCTCTCTCTGGCACTCTCTGAGAAAGTGCACATAATCGCTGCCATCCTACACACATCCATCAACATTATTATCATTATATTTTCATATTTCATACCATCACGAATGATAATAAAGCCTTAGAGCATTAGTTTGACTTAAAAAATAGCTGTTTTGTTGAGCTTCTACTTCCAAAAATGAAAATTTTGCGATTCATTTTGGGGTGGAATAACCCTTTAAGTAGCTGGTAAAAAAGTGCCAAGCCCTTGAGTACAGCCGTTCAAATGTTTCTTAAATTTCATACAATTCCTGTATAATTACAATTTAATCCCAAATAGTTGAAATGTACATTTGTTCTTCACAGAGTATTGACTCATTTCAGATTATCCTGTCTCTAAATGTCAAAAAGAATTGTGGTTATTCATTTTACATTGCTATAAGCTGTCATAAGGGAGTTCTAATCTGCCTTCTGAATCTAAACATGACAAATGAGACACTCTGCACCTCTTAATGTATAAATCTAGTGTGCTATTTAGAAAGGTTCACACACTGCTCTCACCTGTGGGACCCCTCGCCTCATCTGTCTCTCCAGTGCCGATGCCTGGTTTCTCACTTCAATCTCATAGCGCCTCCTGCTGTTCTGGAGGAGAAAGTGACCCAACAACATTAACATCTACCATTTTAGTGTTAATATTTTAATTCATTGTAATCATATAGTATTCCTTGTTCTGATTTGGCTGAAGGATAAAGTATCTTTAACTAGGGTAACTATAATTTTTTTTAAAAAGAAAAACAGGTGTTTATGCAGGTTTTCTGCTTTTAAAATGTAAATTTTTTGTTTGCATTTGCAATATGTACCAAACAACTCACCGATATGTATTCTTTATCTAGTCTGACATTGTCGTCCATCTCTCGAAGGACCTCGGAGTGGAACCAGTGGAACTGAATCAATCACACAAACTTGTTAAACATGGGATTGGCCGATCAGACAATCAAACACGCATTATGTCAACAACGTCATAGGAGCAGAAGATATCGAATGATGGGTCAATAAAGGAGGATTGGTAACGCACCACTCCCTCCAGCTCACTGGTGAGTCTCCTCTGACTGTCTGAGATCTGGATCAAAACATCACCTGCAAAACAAACACACACATATAGTCCTCTGCTTGAATGTCCATGTGTTAAAGTGCAAGATTTAGCCTTGAAATTTTGCACTGCCAAGCTGACGTTGTGTCATCATTTATTATTTAACATCACAGAGGAGGTGCAGTTATCTGATATTGACTACAAACTCACACATACACACCTACACGTTCATACCATTTCTCTGTGGTCATAAAATATGATTCATAGCCAGTGGTGGAAAGAGTACTTAAAATTTGTACTCAATTACAACTACAACTACATTGCTGAAATAATACTCATTTACAAGTAAAAGTACTGGTGTCAAAACAGTACTTAATTAAAAGTACAATCTTCTCAGAAAGTACTCTGAGTACTAGTTACTAGTTACTTTTCAAAAGTAAAAAAGGTTTTCATATATAAAGCTCTAAAAAGCTTACTGACTTATGTTTTAGTGAACAGTTGGATAGTAGTGGTTAAGAATATCTGAACACTAGCGATGGCCAGATAGCGACGTTTTGTTTGTTTGTTTGTTTATTCCAGTGTATTGACTTGCACAGTTTAACTGTTCATCACAAGAATTACAAATGTGCATTACTGTGCACTATAAAAGTAAGTAGTGCACTAAAATAGTAAGTAGGGTCATATTTGATTTCAAACTTAATCATTTTCAATACCACTGGAAAAACTACTACATAATGTATACTGCCATATAGGCATTTTAATATCTCAATATTTGTTGTCCATGCAGTTTTTTTAAGGCAATCATTAGTTCAAGCTTTGAGTGGTTTAAGTCTTCTAAAAAGACATGTTCACTTTATATGATGAACAGATTTTCATAAAGGCTTTTATTTATATATTCATTTTGATCAATTACCATTACAAAAACTTATCTTAAACATTTGCTCACTCTGTGTATTTGTATCTTTAAAATAGGGTAACTTTGTCACAAACTCTTACAGAACAAGGAGTAATGATTTCATATGTGATTTCAAACTGACCTGAATTTACAAAAAAAAAAAAGACAGTAATAAAATTATAAAACAAATGGCCTCAATTAAGTTGAGGTATTCAAAATATGAGTGATTTAAGAGTCATTCATATTGTTTTAGATAAATGAAATATCAGATGGCTTTGACCTAATGTCTGTACAGTGATGCAGTTTAGATCAAACAAATCAAACAAATATCCCATTCCAAAACATTTCTAGCATACTTACATTGTAAAGAAATTAAAGTTTGATTGAAAGACTTTCTGGTGCATTTCACCTAGTTCATTTGGTTGACAACTTTTTTTTTTTTTTTTACAAAGTTTAATACTGGATTAAAGAGAAACAATTTCTATTTTAAAAGCACACAGAGATATGTGGACTGCACACAGTCTGAGCACACACAAGCAATACAGGAGTGAGAGGACAGTTCATTTGTGTGTGTTAGCCCTATTTGAGACTTCGCAGCTAGTTTTCTGCCATTACAGGACTGTATTCTCATGTTATAATAAAGAGCTAGCCACATTTGCACGGGAATGATTAAATGTATGCTAAATACCTGCTATCCCGTGTGGACATTCAGACTGTGTGATTGACAGGAGGCGGATAAGAGGAGAGAGCGAGACTCAGCACGTGTATATTCATACACCGCAACATAGTGCTCGTTGGCTTAAAGCAGCGATATGTAACTTTTTCTGTGTTCAAAATTTGCGAAATGTATATGATGAGCGCGTGCATCATGAATTCTGCTTTCAAGCCGCCGATCTGTCTTATCCGGAATCTCTACGGTACACTTATAATAAGTGCTTATATTGGAACTATTGTATCCTGGTCAGATCGTCACCGCTGCGGAGTAACACATGCGTGCATGAATCACCATAGATATAAACATGGAGAAGTAGCTCCGGTTAGAATGTTCTTCATCAGCTTTCCCTGGTTTAGATATCAATGCTTTTATCGGTCCGTTTACGATTGGATATCTTTATTGACTACTGAGTTGCATCAAAAGATTTGAATATCATTTAAAAATGTGGGCGTACTGGGTAACGGACTATGATTTTGCTAAATTTGTACTTAAGTACAAAAGTACAGCTTTAAAAATATACTCAAAAAAGTACAAGTACGCGAAAAAAAATCTACTTAATTACAGTAACGTGAGTAGTTGTAATTCGTTACCTCCACCACTGTTCATAGCAACAAAAGCACTATTGAAATTTAATTAAATTTTTTCCATTAAAGCTCAACAGGGTGATAGATGTCAGCTATAAATAAACACACACACAAAAACACTCATGTGTGAAAGAGAGATCCGAGGAGGAACATGGTGAATTTACAAGAGCAAAGTACAATATGAGTGTGTGAAGGGCACGAGCTCCC
Source organism: Enteromius mattozi (assembly GCA_032359235.1). Taxonomy (NCBI): domain Eukaryota; kingdom Metazoa; phylum Chordata; class Actinopteri; order Cypriniformes; family Cyprinidae; genus Enteromius; species Enteromius mattozi. Next base: position 15,995,581 of record JAUMHE010000044.1, on the reverse strand, counting down.
TCCCAATTTATCACCCTCAATAAACACACATAACTCTCTTTCTTTCCCGCTCTGTCCCTGCGATGGAAAGTACATATTTATCAGAGAAAAGAAAACGAACTGTGTATCAAAAATTTCTGAGCTTGACAGAAATGTGTCTGCTGTAATTTAAAAGTGTGAAAGGAAAGAAAATGAAATGATAAGAGGAAATAAAAGCTTACCCAGCAAACGCGATGACATGCTCTGCATGGCCTGTTCACCCATCTTAGACAGAGCATTGAAATAGGCCTCACTGGTGACGGCCAGAGCTATAGACACACACAGAGATTTCATTCATTTATCACTGTTAGACTTTTTAACAGTGATAATGTCTTAGCATTTTCAAAACAAGATCAGATTTAGATAAGCATCCATTATGGTTTGTTAGAATAGGACAATTTGGAAGACAAAAAAAAAAACTGGAATCTTGATGGGGTACAAAAAAAAAATCTAAATATTGAAAAAAAATTGCCTTTAAAGTTGTCCAAATTAGGTTCTTAGCAATGCATATTTCTAATAAAAGAGTTTTGATATATTTATGGTATGAAATGTACAAAATATCCTCATGGAACATGATCTTTACTTAATTTCCTTATGATTTTTGGCATAAAAGAAGAATCTATAAGTTTGAACCGTACAATATTGTTGGCTATTGCTACAAATACATCCGTGCTACTTCTGAATGCTTTTGTGCTCCAGGGTCACATTTATGCATTTGGTGGATTATTTTATTCATTTTCATTTTCATTGAGACAGAATTAAAATGTTTTGTATAAAGCTACTTTACTGAAATACTTAAAAAACAATTATATTCTTATATTCTCTCATTTCATTCATTATCCATTAAGCACACTCTTTTGTGAATAAGTGAACAAAATATGAAATATTGCATAGTATATATTATTACATATAACTGTGATGTATAATGATGTAATGGTTTTGAAATATATGAAATAAAAATAATTTAAGTAAAAATATTAAATAGACATTAAGCATACTAATATTTTGATTCATTTACAGTGTAGGTCTAAGTTTACAAGCACTATTCAAACATCCTCTAAACAAGATTAATTATTAAAACAAGTTAAAAGGTTACATTTTACTTAAATTCAATAAGATATTAAAGGACTAGTTCACACAAAAATTCAAATTCTGCCATCATTTACGTTCAGCTGGATTCACTGGCAACGCACCTGATACAACAAGCCTGCATGACATGTTTGAATATTCAAATGTATTTTGAATATATTTCTAATGTATTTATAACTGTAAATGAGATTTGAGAGTTATGGTAAAGAAGCCTGCTTTGTCTTCACATAACTATCCGATTTCTTTTGTGCTCTGCAGAAAAAAAAGAAAGTGATACAAGTCTGGAATGACATGTGGAAGTATATGATGGCAAAAATTTTATTTTGTTGTTGAACCAACCATTTAAGACTTGTTAGACAGATCATTTATTTGTATTTTGTATTGTTTAATCTGCTTATTTGTCTTGTTTTAATCACAGTTTATTTCCTGTTCCTTCTTGTCTCTTTTTTCTTTGGGTTGAAGTGAAATGTTAGTTTTGCTTGCAACACCATTTTTTCTTTAAGGGCTGATATCAAGTCAAACATTCATTCTCTGATCACCAAAAACAACAACAAAAAAAAATATTTTATTGGTTCTTTAATCTGTTGAAAGATGAACTACTAGAACCCTGTTTGATATAGTCACCTTTCGAAAGATTAAAGTCTTTCACAAGTTCAGCGAGTTAGTGAGCTAGTCAAACTCAAGACTCATAAAATAGACAGTCATTAAACAATGATGTTAAATCAGCCAATGACTCTGAAGCAATGCTGACGACTTATCATCAATGACAGCCAACAGGTCAAAGTTCAACCACTCTGCTTTGGTACCATCTACTGAATTCATACTTTCTTATGTTGACTTGCCTTGAAAAGCCTGAATGTAGCTGTTTCCCAGTGCCACCAGTCTCTGCAAACCTGGGTTGAACTGCTCCATTATGCTCTGAGCGGATGGACAAACAGTGTAAGAATGAGTCTGATAACAGATCAAATGTCAACACATATTGTCACTCCACATCAATCTGTCACCTTGGTTGCAGATTGCTGTTTGTCACAACAAAACAATCTTACTAAATCACTTTTGAAAAATACTGATTTATATAATATTTTTTTATATATAAAATATACCAGGAGCTTTGAAATATTTTACATTTTATCATTAAACCCTGTCTCTAGTTTTTTTTTAATTTTTTTTTTTTAATAATTTTAATATTTTAGAACACACACATTAAATAATACACACACACATTTTTTTTCAAGCTGTAACAAATTAATAATTAATTATTATTTCTGAATTACATTTTTAAAAACATACAGGCAACACATTTCTTATAAATGTAAATGAATGTCCATGTGGTTTATTAATCTTGTTCTACTCAGTTAATATACATACATGTGACTGTGTATAACTCAGACTTAGTAGTGAGAGGCTTCAGGCTTACCGTATAAATGGCCAGAGTGGTGCGGTGCAGTTGATCACTGTTTTGTCCTGACATCCTGATCTGACACCGTGGTACAACAAACAAATAAACAACATCCACTGACTAAACAACAAACAACCAGACTGACAGATGACCCACTGCTGTCTCCCCCTTGTCTCCTGTGTCCTCTCCTGTCTCGAGGCTTTAGTGAGTGTTTGTGTGTGTGGGAGAGTGAAAGAGAGAGAGAGAGAGGGAGAGACAGGGAGGGAAACAGTGAGCTATTGTCACCCGTGGAGCCTGTGAATTATTGAACAGTGCAGAGTAATAAAAGTGTGACTGAGGTTAGACACCTGCCGTAAACACTGCACAACTGCCTTTTTTTTTTTTTTTTGCATTTTTCTCAGTGCAGTGATCAGAAACCATCGCTAGAGCCTTTATTACCTTCATATGTATGCAAGCTATTTTTCATTCAAACAGACCCAAACAATTATATATAGACTACATTGTCCCTAATAAGCATACTATTTAAATTATAATATATAATGATTTTGAAATTTATAAAATATAACAAAATAAAACTATAAACATTAAGTACACTGAAAGACAGACAGACAGATAGATAGATAGATAGATAGATAGATAGATAGATAGACAGATAGATAGATAGATAGATAGATAGATAGATAGATAGATAGATAGATCATTATCCACATATAATTATAATAAGTATTTAATAAAGTTACATGAATTGTACATGCAACGTATAGCCTAGTAATATTTATGTAGTACAGCTATTAAATAATAAAAATGATATATAATGATTTTTAAATAAAAATTAATATAATAAAAACAAATGACACATATTAAGTGCACTAACATTTATGTATAATTAGACAGACAGATAGATAGATAATTGTTCTTTTTCCTCTATTTCCCCTAATGTCTATTATCTGTAGATCAGTGAGTGTATTCTTGTATGGGCCGCTGTGTTTGAGGCGCGCGCGCGCGCGTTAGGTTCACTTCTCCACGGCGCAGGATCTCTCCATCGCTTCCGCGGAAGAACCCGTCTCTGCTGTCCCGCTAAAGATGGAGCTGTCTGCGGCAGGGGACCGAGTGTTTGCCGCTGAGGCCATCCTGAAGCGCCGCATCCGTAAGGTCAGTGCGGTTATTATTAAAACTCGTTTTATTTCCTTTCACTGCGGCCTACAAACGCACTAACTTCAGCCCTGCGGACCTAGCGCAGTGCACTGAATTGTAATAGAGCACCATGCTTTCCTATGCAATCATAAAACCGCTCGTATTAGTCACAGTTGTGCGTGCATTATTTTTAGCGCACTAATTTGACAGAGTTGTTCATTTTGAGCTCCGTGTATTGTGTAAGGTCGTTTAGATTGGAGCGACAGCAGCTGGAGCTGGTACTGTTAGCGCGTTAGCTCTTTTTGTGTCTGCCCGGAGTGCAAATTTTTGACAAAGGCCGGTTCGTCTGACACCCCATCGACGCTGCAGGCGTGCGACGCGACGCTACACTAACTAGAACGCTAGCACTATAGCTTAAACTGAGGAGCTCTTTGCAGTGCGGTAAAAATCAGCCAAACAGCGCATTTCGCGCGTTTATGGGTTGAGTTTCGTAAATTTTTAATGGAATGTTTACGTTCTATAGCATATCTGTGGCGTCGCGTCGCGTAGCAACCACTCGTTTTGAGTTCAACTCGCTGTTTGTTTTTGTTTGCAGTAAGACAGGAGATTTTTTTTCAGGGACTGGTGCGGAACAAAATATTGGTTGTCAAATGACCAGCATCCCCTGATACTAAATACATGAAAGAACTTTTTGTTTATTGTGTTAGACTACGCATGCGCATGTATTTGATTGAGTTCATTACTGAATGGACATATTTTAATATTTCATTTATGGCGTCAGAATTATGTGAAGGAGTAGTTTACTCTAATTTGGGGCGTTTTGTCAACATTAACGCTCCTCCAAGTTAACACGACTTCCTTTCTTTAGTGGAACTGAAAATACAATGGAATACAAATTTCATACAATGGAAAAGGCATCTTAAAAGCAGTCCACGAGTATATCTCAAGTCCTTTAGAGTCTTAAAATAGTTTTGTCATATTGACTACTTCACAGCCCTAAATAGAACAAACTGTTTGAAGATTTAATAGATATGGACTAGCCTACTTTTACACTGCGTTTTTGAACTCTGAAGCATTATTTGTATTGAACAAACCGAGTAAATATTCTTAATTAATATCTATTCGTGTGTTTCATTAAAAACTAATAGCATATGGCTTAATAACCGCAGGACAGAGAGATCTTAATTAAATATTCTGTCAATAAAATATATCTTCCAGAAATGTTGGGAACTGAATCTTATCTGTCTTTTCCATAGGGACGGATGGAGTACCTAGTGAAATGGAAAGGATGGGCAATAAAGTAAGTGAACAGAAATGTAATTCATTAGTTACGTTTTGTATATCTTAAAAGTCATGTATGTTAAATGATCTGTATATTTTGCAGGTACAGCACATGGGAACCTGAGGAGAACATCCTTGATGAACGACTCGTTGCAGCATTTGAACAAAAGTGAGTTGTGTGTTTTGTTGTTGCAAAATGATTTTTTCTCCTGATTAACATGCCTAAACGAAATACACAAAATGTCAACTCATGAGCGTTAAATTCGTTTGTGACAGTTAGTGCTTCTGTTTGAAGTGGTCTCCCTGATTCAGAGCTAGATCGAGTCTTTCCTGCATACCCACAGGAAGCATTCACACACATCTGCAGCCACATCACATGAATACACAGTCTGAAGTAAAATTTTGTAGTCATGCTTTTGCTCAGAGGATGTTTGAAACTGGCACAAACAGTGCAAACACTGGCATAATCATCAACCCTTTTAAACAACTCATATTTTTACACAGAGAGCGGGAGCAGGAGATGTATGGACCTAAAAAGAGAGGCCCGAAACCTAAAACATTGCTTCTGAAGGTACGTCAGCAGTACCATCTGACTGAAAATGAATACATTTTGTGGTGTGTAAAGTCATCTAGGTATTTTCTTTTGGAAATATGCTATCATAATTCCCATTCTGTCATTTCCAATTCATTAGGGTGTTGTTTATCTTCTAAACACAAATTAGGGGTTTTTTAATGAAACATGAGCAATTTCTGTCCCTCCAATGAAAGTCGACTATAGAGGTCTAAGCAGGATTCATTTTTCATTTTCCACTAAAAATAAGTAGCTTCACCTAAAATCCCACTTGCAGAGGTCTATGTTGGATATTTCAGTCCTGTTTCAGTATTATTTTCTCTCCCTCAGGTGTCGTAGGCTTTTTTTACTCAATTTGCACACGTGATGCTTCCGACCTTGTCACTGCAAGCAAAAGCAAGGCTCTTTCCATTGCTGTCATATACTGCCCGAAATCAGCATTTCTTTTTAGATATTTATATTTTGTGGTAGTCCCATGAGTCATTTATTTCTCCGGCTGCTTGCACACCTCGAAAAATCCAAAACATGTCTCATGGGAATGCAGACCTCTAGTCAATGCAGGGCAGGCGCAAGTTTGATTTTCGTAAAGAGACTGCAGAGATATTCATAGGAATCAAGCAGTTTAATCTAAATCTTATGAAGTTTGCTTTGAACAGATTTAATTTAGGCTTTAATTTACATATAAACACTGATCAAATAGCATACACAGAGCACATAAAATATAGCAAACGGAGGCGTGAACATTCTTGCTTTACACATATCCTCATTGGGGAAAAAAAGTTTGGTCATTAGGCTTGTTTGAGATGAGCAAAATCTGCACAGAACTGATCACCGGTAATCACCACAAGACAAATGCCGATTAGAAAACTGTCTTGAGTTACATCCGCCTTGCTCTGATGTCATGCTGACATCGTGATGGCAAGGCAGCTGTGTTGGATTGAGCAAGTCGAGAGCAGTCGCTCTCCACTGACTGCTGACCAAAAGCATGATGGGAAGCAACTGACTGATGGCACAGCTTCAAGCTCATTGGTTCAGACAACTGTGTTTTTATCTAAAATGTTTTTTTAATCTGATTTTATGTGAAATCATACATGAATATTTCCAAACACTATGAGTGCAATCTCTGTGTGAGATATGTAATTGTTTTCATATTTCAATAAAAATGTAAAGTACATATGAAAGTAGAAATGGATGATAAATGCACATTTGGTATGGAATTAAAAAGCAAGTTCATCATATTTATAGTCACATAAAAGCAACAGAAGTGAAATGATATCGTATTTATCAGCATCACAGCACTGGAGTGTCATCTTGTAGTTATCTGCTCCACTTGTTACACTTCAAAAGGTCAGAACTGTCCGTCTTGCCTGTGCTTATTACACTCCTCCCCTCACCGCAGCCGCCTACTTTTGCCTAGTTTTCAGGCGAGGTGCATCTCAAACAAGTCTATTATTGCATGACTTTCCAAAACAAACCTGCACTGGTTTTTGCAAAAGCGCAAACATTCTTGCATGACTCTCAAAAACAAACTTAATTGGTCCTCGCTAAAGCAAAAAAATTAGGCATGTTTGCAATGCGCCTCGCCTCGCCTGAAATGTAGACGAGAGAAGGCGGCTGCAGTGTGGGAAGGAGTGAAATAAGCGCAGGCAAGACAGACAGTTCTGACCTCTGGAAGTGGAACAGATACCTACAAGATCAAAGGCAGATATCACGTTATTCTCGATCATGCTGTGCTGCTGATGAACGTGATATAATTTCACTTCTGTTGCTTTTATATGAAAAAAAATATGTTGAACAAGACACTCAAAGTGCTTGCTATTTAATTCCATATGAGATTTGTATTTATAATCTGCTTCTACTTTAATACAAAACTTTTTTTAGATTTTTATTGAAATAAAAACAATCACATATCTCACACAAAGATTGCACTTTTTTTTTAAATATTCATGCATAATTTAAATACATGATTACATGAAATCAGATAAAAAAATAAAACATTTTAGAATAGAAAGCAGCATCACGGCTGTCAGAACCAATGAGAAATAAGCTGATTTTTTTTTTGGTAAACTAAATCTTTAATAAGTTAATAATTTCTTACTTCTCCCAATTATTTAGTCAAGAGCGCAGGTTGCAGAGACATCCTCACGAGTCCCAGAGTTCAAGCACACTCGTCCTCAGCAGCATTCCAAACTCCCTCTGCCCTTGGCAGTACCGTCCTACACCCCAACCGCCCCTTCCAACGCTAAACTGCAGTCAGGCACCGCTCAGCCCAAACTGAAGAAAGACATTCACCGCTGCCATCGCATGGCACGTCGACCCTTGCCCCGCCCAGACCAAACAGTCTGCCCCTCCAGTCCTTTTTCGTCCCGTCCGACAGTGAGTCCTTTCTCAGAAACTGTCCGCATTCTCAATCGTAAAGTCAAACCCAGGGAAGTGAAGAAAGGACGGGTCATTCTGAACCTCAAAGTGGTCGACAAGGCTGGGAATGGCGGAGTTGCTAATAGTAGAAGGACACATGTGCCCTCTGCCCAGCAGTCCCATTTTGGGCGGCAGAAGATTCCCTCCCGGAACAGGGTGATTGGGAAAAACAGGCGGTTTGGAGAGGTGTCCTACCGAGGAATCCAGCCCCCCATTAGAAGTTCTGGGTTTCCTGTTTTCGGAAAACTCTTTGATTCTCACTCCCTGAAAAATGCAGAGAATCAGACGCAAAGTGGAGAGAGTCGTAATAACACGAATACCAATCTCTCTTCCTCCCAAAGTTCAAAAGTGGATGCGTCCAAAGGTCAGACTCTGCCTCCGTCAAACTCAAGCTCGGAAGTTTCTGACGGCGAGCCACCATCCCCGCAACAAACCCTATCCCAGCATGCCTCTTTGCCACCCAAAGCCTCTGCAACCAAGTCCCAAGATCCTGCCCTTCACAAACTCGGCCCTCAACCTGTAGCATCCAAAAACAGCTTGGGTCCTTCTGCTCTTCCATCTTCTCCTATGTTTTCTTCATCATCCTCTGCCTCGTCATCCTCAGAAGAAAATGAACATATCCTTGACCTTTCTGTACCTCATGAAATGGACAGGCGATTGCGGCGACGCCATCCCTTCTCTGGCCGCCGTCCACTCAAGGTCCCAGAGGTGCCTGTGTCCGAGGAACCGTCGGAGGAAGAGGATCTGGACTGGCATCCTGATATGACTTCCCGATGTGCCAATGTGGTCGTCACGGACATTACAGCTAACCTCTTCACCGTCACGATCAAGGAGTTCTGTCATCCACCGTCCGCTACTCCTCCTCCCTGCTACCCTAAAAATACATCAGCTCAGCACGACACAAAACAGCCAAATCACCACCCCAAAAAAACATGAGTGAGGACACCACAGATACAGCACCTTCCAGCCTTCAGAAGGGATTTTAGGAGGTTTGTTAGTAATTTGTTTACAGTTTCTGCTGCCTGGTGCTCATGCGAGTCTTTGCTAAAAGACGTGGCCAAGCTGTCCACTCTACAACACTGTGCCATGACTTTAATAACCATGAAAGAATGTCTCTTGGCTCACTGTGTTTAATCTGAACACATAGACTTTTCTAAGGATGAATTTGCTCAACAATGGCTTCTTTAAAGATGTGCCAAGCAACTTCCTGTATGGTATTTATTCAATATATGCTACATCATTACTGACTGGTTTGGTTTGTATGAACTACTGTTCAAAAGTTTGGTGTTGGTAATGTATTTATTTCTTTGATGGCAAATGTGACTTTTCAGCAGCCGTTACTGCAGTTGTCAGTGTCACATGGTCCTTTATAAATCATCCTAATTTGGTGCTCAGGAAATATTTCTTGTCCATATCAATGTTAAAAATGGTTGTTGCATAAGGTTTTTTTTTTTTTGTAAAAATGTGGATATTTGCAAGATTCTTTATTGAGTATAAAGATAAAAATATATTTTTTGTTACAATGTACTTGTACATTTTTAATAAACTTAGAGCATCCTAGCTCAAAAGTACCAATTATACTGATCCTAAACTTTTGAACAGCAGTATAAAATATAAACCAAGTATTATCTGCATCTTCATACTCAGTTCCATACTGTTCCATGGATTCTGTTTACTGTGGCATTTTCAATTATTTCTGTGAGTTATGAATGTATTATGTATAGCATCAATAACATTTTAATTGTGCTGTAAACCACAACTGGGGGCTCAATTTATGACCTTTTTTGTTATGTATTATATTAAAAGTATATTTTAGGGTCCAAATTTATAGAATTACTAGTAAACTTTGCTGGTAATCCATTGACCTTAAACAGGGCAATGTTTTGTGAAATTACCTGCAGTAATTGTTGAATATTCAGAAGGAAAACAACTACATTGTCATTAGAACAGCAGAATGTAAGAAATTTTTATAGCTATAACTTTCTCAATTCACCCGTCAGTTCTTTCTGGCCCTGGTTATTTTTATTTATAGTTAGGCTTTGGCATATGGCAGGACTCCTGACACAAACACCTCCACCTGTAAGCATCCCCATTCCTCACAGACAGTACCTTCATAATGAAGCAGAATAACAACATCTGTGGTCAACAACTCAACAATCTGTGTCAAACGTGTATGTTTTAGTGTTTATAGTGCTGTCCTACACACTATCCCTCTCGCCAAGGTTTCTGTTAATAGTTATACGGTAAGAAATACTCAGGTGAGAGAAGGAGAGAGAATGAAAACAGGAGGTTTTGTTGTTGCAGATTTAAGGCTCAACATTCAACTCCAGGAATCTAAGCCTGTAGGCAGTGAGTTCCTTCTGTGCTTTTTCTAGATTTCCCCCAATTCATTTAGCTGGAAATCTACGTTAACAGACTGACAAGGAACATTAACTGTTATTTAATGACTAGTTTGTTTATGGTAATGTCGTTTTCTACCTTGTTAAAGACAAATTTGTTCAAATTAAGCTCTTTTGTCTGTAACTGAAGTGAAGTTTTGTAGAAGAGACTTGATTCTAAAAATCTTTGAGCATATGAAGTCCATATGATCATCTAGCGCTCTTATCTCTCGCTCCCAGTTCAAACACAAATGTCACCTAGTCGTCACTCACAAGTATCATCCTGCTCTCTCTTTATCGACAGGGATATATAAAGCTCAGCAGAGAGAGTGTGGAGTCTGCGACTTTGAATCCAGAGAAAGAGTATTTGCTTAGACTTTGCCGAAGAGCCTTCTGGGAAAAGCAAGCTTTTGATTTAATCCTGATGTGGTTGGAACGGTCTCTACCCTCCAGTTAGGCTTTAATGAGAACTGAAGTTTAAACCCCATGGACTTGGAGCTTGATGCAAGCCAGTGTCAGATTTTAAATAAGAAGAGGCACAAGCGAAACACACTAGCTTGATAAAGTGGATGATGATGTCATTGATATGGAAACATTTGCTGTGGCCAAACACAATGTTTAGGGCTTTGCTTAGAGTCATAAAATGAGCTCATAGAGCAGTTTCCCTTATGTTCTTGGTGTGCCTTGTTCTCAATGTCTAACAAGCCATTTATATACCTTATTTTAAAGTCAGGACTTGATTGACTCAAAAATGAATCGCCAGAAGCGCTACTCTAGATTACATTAATTAACCTTAATTTATGTGATGTTGCTATTTAAATTCATTGTGTACTCACATTAATGTGTTAATTGCATTTTCGGTCTGTTTCAGAGTACTGTTATAACAACTTTGTGTTTTGTTTTGTATTGTTTTTATTTAAGTGCTTATGAATTTCTATTTATGTCATCAAGCTCAAGCTCACAGTCCTGCTCTCTGCAGCTTACACCAACATTGTTGGTCCTAAAGCCCTGATATTTTCAGCAAACACTGAATCTTCTGATCCCTATGGCCTTTCCTTGTAATCCCACTTAACCAGCACTCCAAGACTTGTGCATGGAAAGGGATTGAGAATGAAGATTTCCTCTCAAAATCCCTGTCAGGAGATTGGCTCTGAGTTCAGGGCATCATTCTGTTTATCCCTCTGAATCCTGACTCTTATTATTCCGTTTAGCTCAAACCTCCATGATGAAGATGTTTTAAGGACACACACTCTCTCGTCGAGCTGCATAATATGGAGTCGTTTGTTAAGGCATATTGTTTGTTTAGCCATATTCTTTTTTTTTTTTTTTTCAAATGGCAAATTTGAGGGATTGAAAATTCCTGAGCATTTAGAATGCATGTTTTCATGCTTGTGTTATTTAAAAAGATTAAATGTTAATGCACTCGTGCCTTTGTGCAAATGAAGTTTTTGAATATGTAAATATTTCCAAACTGATCATACATAGTTCTTATTTTGGTGTGATTCATTTGAGTGAAGTTTGAATATATGGCATTCATTTCTTAGAAAGAGCATGCGGCTCTTGTTTCATGTACGTCACAATGGACATGACTTTCCAATTACTTTTATATACAATGCATTGTGTTAAACTTTTTGTTATGTTGCCTTGACAAAGACAATGCTGTACTATTATACTGTACAAGTTATGTTAACTTATCCTAGAGTGTTTATACTACATCCAGGAGATCCATCACAGTTCTTCAGACTGTTCTCACTTCCTTTCATACTCCACTTATTTGATTTCTTAAGACTATTACATATCTTATAGATTTTAATGGAAAGTTTCTAACTAGTTTTCATGCTACATTAACCAAACACCTTCATAAGACCTTCAAACTTTCAGGCACAACTATCAGGCCAACATTCAACCACATCTGTAGTATCAGCTGAGACCTGTAAAGCACACAGAATATGCGCAGATCATTATTGCCCCAAATGTTTGAGAATGAGCCTTTAGTTCACTGTGTAACTTCCGATCTGTTCAGTGTAGTTTGACATTGATCGGGCTTCAATTGTGATTGTGTGAGAGAAATTATTAAATGTTCTGAGTTATAAGCTCCATGGTGATTGTTTTCACTGTAAAAAATGTTGAACCGTGTGTGAACCTTTTTTTTTTTACCATATGTTTGAAACCGCTTGTTAGCCGGTGATGATTATGTGAATGATTTATGCATTCGATGTCCTTTCGATTTGGTCGTTTTTGTTGTAAATATAAATTTTTATATAATATCTTCATGCTTGATTTTTATTCTGTACTGGCCACAGCAAAACAATTATTTTTCATTGCTTTGATTATGTATTGTGTACAGATTTGTAATTGACAAAGTGTTGAATTCATGGCAATTTTTGTACCGTCTTTGAAGTAGAAGCGTAGCTAAACTCAATGACCCTGTTTTAATAAAGGAATTGCATTTGTGATTTTGCTAATTATGCAGTGTTCATTTGTGTGCATACTGATCATGTCAATACATGAATACAGGGAATAGATGTACAATATGGAAGATGAAATGATCAGTGTATTCTGCAGACCAGACATTGTTTCACTTTACTGAGGTCTTTATTTAGGTAGTGTCATTTACTATAATTTCACGAGTTTGTACGTACTTGCAATTAAAAGTACAATTAAATGTGTTTGGCGTGCTGTCCAGGGAGAGGGCTCAGGGCTTGGCAGACTCGGGCCCAATCCCCAAGTGCTCCCCTGGAGGAAAGAAAGTACGATTCAGTGGAGGAGGGATGCTATGAACAAGATATCAAGGTAAGGGGGCTTGTACTATTTATAGGAAGCTTCTCTTGCTCTGATAGGATAATAGAATGCTTGAGGAATGAGGAGCCAGCTGTGTTAAGTACTTGTGCGTGCTCCTTCTGAAATTTGTTTGAAAATATCATGTAATCAACACAACTGAAACATATAACGTGCAATGTCACTTTCACATGTAAAGATAGGTAAAAAGTAACATTCATAAGAAGAACAGCTCCAGGATATTTCTGTGTTTATTGTACTCCACTTGTCTGTGCCACAGCTATTTATTTGAATGATGAAGTGTCAGTGTTTTCTCTTGTGAAGAGAAGCAGAGCTGTGTGGTCATTCTTTCTCTAAACAGCTTCAAACAGGTTTCTCTAAATATCGAGGAAATGTAAAAAGGAGTGGAGCTGGAGTTATACCAGAACACTTTAAGTGGAGCAGGGTAAGCCTCCATCCAGTTCAGTCCTGCTTGTTTAATAAAGGGATAGTTCACAAATTAAAATTCTCTTTATCATTTACCTACCCTCCACTTGTTCCAAACCTGTATGATAATTTTTCTTCTGCTGAGCACACACAAAAATTTATATTTTTGAAGAATGTTGATAACCAAACAGTTGACGGTAGCCAATGACTTCCATAGTATGAAAAAAAAAATACTGTTGAAATACTTTTCATTTTTGGGTGAATTATCCCTTAACTTGTTTACAGAACGGTAATATCACACTCACAGTTATGCTATTGATCTGAATATCATCATACTTTTGATACATGTGGCACAACGGACCTATACAGACAGACAGATGACATATCAGATAGACCAGCACCATGGTTGCACCTGTGATACTTCTGAAATATATAAAACAATTTCCTTTTGATATAGTTTTTTCATAAATGAGGTGTACATTCATTCATTGTAACTGACAGGTGACATGATCAGTGGGGCTGAGTTTTTACCATCATAGTTTCGCGATGGGCAAAAATATGGATAGAGTTTCCCACTGAAGGTCTGGCCAGTGAAAGAGAATATATGAGACCTTGACTCTGCATCATAAAAGGAGACCAGACCATCCTCATAATCCACAAACACTCCTACCTTCTGGGGCTTCACTCTCAGAGAGAGTACAAGCATGGGATTTTCAAGAGCCTTGTATACATCCTCACTCCTCAGCCATATAGACCAGTATCCATTCTGAGGTGTCAATGTGATGGCCCCTTTCCTTTCGACAGATTCTCTGGCCACTCCTACATTCCAGTCAGTCTTATTCATCACCTGCACCTCAAAATAAAATCTCCCTGAGGAGAATCCCTCTTTCCCCAATACAAAGAGACAGTAATCAAATCTCTCCGGGTTGTCTGGGACATCCCGCTTAATGTTTCCACAGCTCACTTGTTTTCCATCATCAGACAGGATGAGTTCAGGATGAGCTGTATCAGGATCCAGAGTCACGTCCGCTGTGGAAGAAAGAAGATTTTGATGTTTTTAAAGAGTTTATGAACTTTATTATTTGTGAAATAATATGAACTATTATTATTATGAACTATTATTATTTGAAAGTGAGAGATCTGTGTGTATCAAACAGTGTACCTGCATATATGCGCATCCTCTCAAGCTCTGTCGAGACAAATGATGATAAAAGATGATCAGTCTTATATGTAGTATCAAAGAATTTAGTGCATCTTGATTGTGGTATTTTAAAAACAATGATACTCTCAGATTATATTTAGGCTAATTATACTTTAGCATTTTGCAGCATAAAATTGTGAAATAAGGCTCCCTTAATTTCCTTCATAAAATGTAAAAAAATGCACTTCATACATTTGCTCTCCAGTTGCTCAAATCAAACAGTAGAGCATGATGCTAACAATTCACTGATTTCCCATGTAATACAAGAACTGATAAAATGGCAAATGTATAAATATAAATATTTAGTTACCGGTTTGACTGAGTTTCTCATCTAGAGTCTGCTGCAGCTGAGTCAGAGCTGCTCTGATGGTGTTCAGACTCAAGGGAGTGTTAACACTGACATCAGGCCACTGCTTAGTGTTGAAAGGTCTGCACATGGATGAGTAATTCTACAGGAGGAGAAAGGAGACATTTTTCAACATTAAGACCAGATTTGTCCTCAGATTTTCTACATTTTCACTGAGCATAGAGGACACAGACCTGTATGAGGTGGACGTCATCTTCAGTGTGTGAGAGCTGCTCAAGCTCAATGTCTCTCCTCTTCAGCTCAGTGATCTCCTTTTGCAGCTCTTCAATAAGCTCTTCTTCCTGTTTCTCTGCTGATTTCTGCTTCTCCTCCATCTTTTCCAGCAGCTCAGCCTGACATCTCTCAATGGAGAGCATCAGAGCTGTGAAGACCTCAGTGCTGTACACCTTCACTTTCTCCATGTTTTGCTAAAAAAAAGATCAATGTACAGATTACATTTTTATTTGCACTTTACAGTAACACCTTGATTTATAAAGCAAATCAAACCATTCTGGGCTGTGTTTTCCAAAAGTATTCCAAGCCTAAGTTAATCGTAGCTCCATTGGTTTCAGCGGGTCTACTATGTACTTAAGCTTACGATGCTTTGGGCAAAAGCAGCCCTAGGCCGGTATTCACCAAACATTTTATCTTACTACTAAGAATTCTCCTAAATAGCAGTAAAGTTTTTTTTAGCTCTTAAAGGTTTAGGAGGGCTAGGAGAATACTTTTTTTTGCACAAAGAAAACAAAAGGAACATAATTTACTCTACCATTCTTCTCCTGTGACTTATGTCTTCCGCTATTTTAGAGAGTATCACAACGCAATGCATATGTACGCTTTAATGTGTTTGACATAATCAGCCTTGTCTACAAGTATGCGTCTGAACATAATCTGCGGTTGTTTACGCCAAGAGGAAAGCATGCGTATATGTAGTGATGCTCTCTAAAATGGCTGAAGACATCAGTCACGGGAGAAGAATGGTAGAGTAAACTATGTTCTTCTTGTTTTCTTTGCGCAAAAAAAGTATTCTCCTTTAAAACCTATTAACAGAGCTGCTGAAACAAACTTTTACTATAGGGAATGGAGATCTATGGATGATGTCAGCATGCTTACTAAATAGGCACACAGTGATTGGCTGACAGGAGAGGTCTCTGTCAGAGATTTATTAATAGAAATATTGCAGAGCGCAATGTTATTCTGCCATATTCAAAAAAAGTTTTTTTAAGAAATGCTAATTGCTACATTTAAATAAAGATTTTAAAATCCTGTTTAAAGTGTCACTAATTAAACAATATAATATTTATGTATATGTTCAGGTAATTTTCAGCCTGTATGCTTCTCATAAAAAAAAGTGAATATGCATATTAAAAGCCTTTTAATTAACAGAGTGGAATGGCTGATAGTAAGACAAAAAAAAAGCAAATTGGACACAAGAACAGCTGATACATCTTGCCCAACTGGTTAATAAAAAGGATATAAATCAAAGGAAAATTTGGAGTTGGGATAACCTCCAAACCCTAAAGGTGATCCCTTTTTAAAATCTCATTATCATCAAATGTTTCTAAAATGTTTATATTCCGAGACAGTTTGCCAGCAACATCCATTTTATGATAGTTGTGAGTTGCTCTTATTGATTTAGGAGTCCTCTTCACTACTCTTAACCTTTCATAGATTAAGGAGCTAGTTTTAATGCTAAAACGCTCTGTGAAATAATATTAGGAGTCCTAAATTTAAGACTGACATGCTCACTATTTTTAAGATTTTCTCCTTAATCTGCAAGTTAGGAGCTTCTTTTAGCTTAAAAATGTTTTGTGGATACGGCCAAGATAAATAAAAAATAAATATTTTTTAAACTCACCTTTCTGAGTTCTGCTGAGTGTTTGATGTCTTGAATCTTGTTCGTTCTGTCCTGAATCATCTGCTGCATATCTGCTTGTGTCTTCAACACTTGAGTCTGTAAACATAAATGGACACTCATTTAATCACTTATTGATTTTCTTTTTTTTTTTTTGAAAAAAAGAAAAAATACAACTATATATAGTGAAAAAAAAATTGCTGTAGCTCGTGCCTTCTTCTCCTCACTCTCCTGGTCCAGAGGAACAGTGTTGTGGTTCTTGTGGTCTGTCACAGTGCAGATTGGACACACAGGTGTCTGATCGTCTCTACAGAACAGCTCCAGAGGTCTCTCGTGTTGCTCACATATATAGTCCTCCAGATTTTCCACAGCGTTTATCAGTTTGTGTTTTTTTAATCGTGGGACTCTGTGATGTGGCTCCAGATGAGTCTCACAGTAAGAGCTCTGACACACCAGGCAGGACTTCAGGGCTGTCAGCTTTCTATCATCACAGAAGTCACAGAGAACTTCAGATGCTGTAAAACCAGACTTTTCTTTAAAGAGCTGCACGACTTGTCTGAGCGCTGTGTTGATCTTGAGGTCTGGTCTTTTAGTGAATTTTTCTTTACAGAGTGGACAGTAGCAGTCCTCAGTCTTGTCCCAGCACTGGTTCAGGCAGCTCTTACAGAAGCTGTGGCCACATGGGATGGTGACCGGATTGGTGAATAAATCCAGACACACTGAACACTGAAGCTCCTCAGTTAGAGGACCACTTGAGGATGTCAGGGCTGAAAGAAAGACAAAGATGAAAAAGTTGCATTACATTTGCGAACATTTATAGAAACAACAACAATAGTAATAATGATAATATAGGAAATTAACAAATCATTCATTGCCTTATACAGTATATGCTTTTTTATTAACTTACATGGAGGTATGTCTATACTCTTTCTCCTGGCCTTTCTATGTTTCAGTTGTGCTGGTAAAGATTCTGCCATTGCTCTTATCGCCTTATCAGGAAAAAGTCAAAACACACATTTCTTACAGTGTAAATCAGGACCTTTTGAGCTGATTTTAAAGAGCACAAATCATGCACTTTCCAAAATATCAAGAATAAAACATTTATGGAGTTCCTAATATATTCATTTTCTATTAGAGATTAAAGTAACAGTGTTTTGGCATTTCTACTCTGCTTAAATTAAAAAAAACCTATGTTAAAAGAATCAAAGTTCACATTAAGTAGTTTTATCTCAGTGCACTGAGAGTAATAGAATAAGGCAACATTAGTTTTGAAACAGCATGCATACAGCAGGCAAATTCTGTGCAGGAATAGCTAGGCCACACTGAACCAGTCTCCTTTTAGGGAACATTATAAATTGTCCTCTCATTACAACATTGAAAAGAATATGATAGGCCTATATTAAATTTCCATCACATACCTGTGTGAGTGAGTGTCTCTAAACATCGGTATTTTAAAATTGTCTAAATTTACGATCTCTTGTCTAAAGATTGTTGTCCAGTACTTTCACTCTCGTTATAAGCTCCTCCCACATTTTCTAAGTCAATGCATAAAATTGTTTCAGTCGGTAACTTTTAAGTGTCTGGGAGTGTTGGGATTTCCATAGGACTGTAATGTTAATGACCACTAGAGGGCAGCACTAAAACACTTTAAAAGGAACAACAACAATCCACTCCCTGAAAAGGAAGAGTTTTTTTTATTATGCCATCAGTCGTGAGGACACTTAATTTGTACATTGAGGATTAAAGATGAGTGAGCATAAAGAGAATACGTTATATCTATATTAGGCCATCTTAGAAGGCCACTTTTAAGGTTATATTGCATAACCTGTTATGATACTGAATGTTGTTGAACTACTGCTTTTAAATTCAGTTGTTCTCAGATAGGTTTTATATAGCCAGACAGTGGCCTTTTTAGTGTTTCTTACACAGCAGTCAGTCTTTCTGTTTTAGAGTGACACTCTCCGTTTTTAGACTGCTGTCACACTTTAGCTTGAATGAAATCAGGAATAGTACTCCCTCTCCTCTCCCTCTCTTACCTCTGCTGCACATTTTTACAAAACAGCAGCTGGCAACCACAAGCTCCACTGAACGCAGTGAATCAAACCCAGGCCCATAAGGCTGTACTTGTGGTCAATAAATCTCAATAATATAAGTGTAATCACTCAACTTACTAGGGATTCACAGAGAAAGTTTATGGACAATCATGGCTGATGTTTTAAGTGACAGAGCAGGGAACATGTTGGAGGATGTTCATTTTCTAGATGAGAATTATGGTGGCAGTGAGAGGAGAGGGTGACTAGATCGTCTTTTCTGATTATGTAACAGCAATAACAGAATGAATTCATACATGTTTAAAACATTTCCTGTTCGTTTTGATCCAATCAAACATCTCTGAACTCATTGGATGTGACTTCATTATGCAATAACACCAGCACAATGCTATTATAATCAAGGAGATTTTGAAATTAAAAAGAGCCCTTTTTTTAAAAAAGCTATTTTTCCCAGATAGATAAAAGAATCTGACTGCCTGTCTTCCTTCACTGAATCCAATCTCTAATCCAGAGTGTTTGGGAGCTAGGCAAAAACAGCTGAATTGAGCCACCATCCACAATTCCTTATTTAAAGTTTGAAATAACGTAAAGCCTCCAGAAAGACAGAAATCCCCACATTAAACATGATCGTTAGGGATCATTTGATATAAATCTGTGTTAATCTTCTGCTGTCGGCCTGGGTCTCTTATGCACGATTTTTCTCATCCTCCTCACGCGTGGTGTGTGTGTGGAGGTGGATTACACATGAAAGGGTGACCCCGTAGACTTGCTGCATGTGAAATGATGAGGTCATGCTTATCCAGGACACTAATCTCCCGTGTGCTCGGGTGATTTCACGCTTCACCAGGGACAGTGTGGGATCGGGGGAGGAATCCAAGGTTTTTACACTTACCTGCTGGCATGCTCATTAAGGAGGACAGGAGGCACATTATAAAATATTACAAAAAAAACCCAAAACATTTTTTTTTATTGTTAGAAACTCAGTTTCAAGTTTAAAGCTTATCTCACAAATTAGATTTTATTTATTTAAATTTATTTTTGGAATTGCGAGATTTAAACAGAATTGCGAGGTGATTTTTGGGTTTCTACTACAAAAAAAAAAGGGTGATTACTTACTTTATCTCATTATTAGTTTTTTTCTCACAATTGCAAATATGTATCTCACAATTCTGACTTGCATGTATGACATTTTCTCAGAATTGTCTTTTTTTAATTATTATTAATTTATTTATTTTCCTGGTAGCTTTCATAAACCAATTAAAGATTCCATTGAAAGTTTGTTTCGTTGATGATAAAGTCTTATGTGTGCCATCTTTTTTTGGTTTTTATAAACTATATATTTTTAGAAATGTTGATGTATTTTGAAAATCTGATATGTACAATGTGAGAATGTTCATTATTCAATATCTAACAGCATTGATGGAACCATAAGTTTTGCATACTAAATTTATATTTTTTCATTAGTATTCTTAACTTAAACAGACACACA
>JAUMHE010000044.1:15952784-15975023 GCA_032359235.1 Enteromius mattozi | reverse complement strand
ATAGATAATATTTGATAAATAGGCTTTTTTGTGTTAACATATTTCCTATGATAGTATGGATAGTTAGTATGGATGAGAGCTATGGCTAGACCGACGCAGATCCCTATGCTGCATACTTGGTTTTTTTTAGACTAAGCTATGCTCACATTGGTCTGACATGAGGGGGGTGCTGTCTCCACCTCCCTCGCAAGTGTAGCCCACCCCTGATGTGTAGCTAAGCCCCCACCTCTTGTTGTCCCCACGGTAATACCGAGATGGAGACATAGAGAGACGCGTCCTGCGCGTGGACAGGCAGAGGAAAAGCTGTTGATTTCGAGCGCTGAAGAATTCACTGATGAACTTCGTTCACTCTTAAGGTTCATATCTCCCCGTCATCTTTTGTTTCTTACCATCACTGATTTTTTTAACCGCCACCCTGAAGTTCATCGTTGTCATTTTGGCCGCCGGGATGGTGGCGTTTATCGGAGCGGTTATATGCATCATCGCCGCGGTTCACAGCGGATCTCCGCCGGCATCCGCGGCCGCAGCGCAGCCCCTGGCTGACAACCACTCTCTCTCACCGGACGCAACCGGGAAGACGTTTTCCACCGGGTCCGTGGCCCGAGCAGGACCGCTGGACGCTCTTCACGGTACCGATGCGAACAGCAGGGAACGAGGAGGACCGGAGGCGCCAACCTTCTACGGTTTAACGGGACTAGGGACCGGAGGCAGCGAGCAGCAGGTCACCTACAGCAGACTCATCTGCACCCCTGTCCCCGCCGGTGAGTGCAACCCCAAAAACTTTCAGCAACAAGCGGACGACCCGTCGTTATACGCGGGAGAGGACTGGGGGTACCTGCGCACCACCGCCGAGGAGCTCCGGCAGACCGTCCTGCAGCAGAAGGATGAGATCCTCACCGATCAGAGAACCATACGGGAGCTAACGGGAAAGCTCTCGGAATGCGAGAGTGGCTTGAAGGGACGCAGGGTCCTGGAACGGAGCGTGGGACTCGGGGATGCGCGGAAAGAGAATAAGGAGCAACTCATGATGCGGGACGATGCTGGGTCCTCGATGCGGACCACTCATGCGATGGAGGAGCTGGTGCATGCAATAACTCAAATGAAAGACCGCATTGAGAAACTGGAGGTAAGGGAGGCGCAAGCCCTTGAGATATTTTAACAAGGTGGACGAGAATATTTGGGAGACAATCAACAACAGTTTTATGGGTCGATAACAAATAGCTAATTGGATGGCTGAGATGATAAAATTGGGAAATCTATCAAAAATGTTTGCAATCATGTTGGTTTCACATTTATAAATCAATATATATATATATATATATATATATAAACATTCAATAAAACATTTAGCCTAATGTAAAATATTTGTGAAATGTTAGGCCTATCATTTTAATAAGATTTTCCTACATTTGTTCTTTTTCGTACCTTTTTATAAAATGCCAAAATATGCAAATTTGTCATGTAGAAATATAAAAGTCACATGGCTCTGCATGTTTGTGACGTCACACTGGCTTTTATCAGACGGATAAGTTTTTTTTTTTCATGAAGTTGTTTATAGATAGGGTTTTAACAAAATTCCTTCTTTTTATTATTTTTTAAAGAACAAAATACTTAATGAGACTTTTCCTTTTCTCAATCGCTGTATGCTAAAGCTGTTTTAAGCACTCATAAATATATATATATATATATATATATATAAAATAAAATAAAAAACCTTTAAATAAGCTAATTGAAATGAGCGCACGCCACTGACCTGTTAATAAAATAAAGCTGGTGCTTAGAGACTGACTCTGACCTGTTGATAAATCATCAGTGAGCTGATAGAAGCCTTATATCTGTGGTTTTGAACACGTCGGTAAATGTGCTGCAGTGTGCTCGTAAACTTCATCTCTCCTGTGAGTAGATCGTTTGCGTTTCAGCTCACGTACGATCGCGCGCCTCTGCCGTGATTTATCGCCGTGCTCTAGATGCGCCTCCCTGATTGGGTTTCCGTGGAAAAAATAGGCTACGTGCGCAGTTTTTATGGATTATGAGGCCATAGAAGAAACAAATGACACCTCCATCATCAGGACCACCTCTAGAGCATCTGATTAACCTCCATCTAACCCAAAATCTAACCGTCTAATGTAGTTCAATATTGACATAGTGGTCTACTAGAAGGTAAATTAAGCATAACGGTAGTAAATAGCCTATATTTTACATGAAAAGAAAATGACACGGTAAACAGTAGTTATATTTCAGAGTGTAAACCGCGAATAGCCTATTTTTGGTATTCCCCAATCAGTGACTAGCATACAGCATGTGTGACAGCAGGGGAGAGATGAGAAACATGACACTCCACTGAAAGCATATTATGGACTCCTGCAGCTGTGAATGACAGCTCTGCGAGCTAGCTGGTACAGATGACTGTGAGGTTTTCCCCAGAACAGAATAGAATAGAATTTGTTATCGCATGCAACTGGGGAAGTATGCTACTGTGTTGTGATGCTTTGTAATTGGCCTATACCTAAACGGATAGCTAGTTTACCCAGAAATGCAAATTCCGTTACTCACCAAACTGTATGGTTTCTTTCTTTGTCTAAATACAAAAGCTGTTAAAAAGCAAACATTGCTGGTCCCCGTTGACTTCCATAGTAATGATAGTGGAAATCAATGGGGACCAGAAACACTATATTTGTCAAAGCTTCTTCTTTTGAGTTTAGCAGATGAAAAAAAAAAAAAAAAATACAGGTTCGGAACAAATTGAGGGTAGATAAGCAATGACAGAATTTGTATTTAGGATGAACTATAACATTCAGCATGATAGACGTTTTCATGAAATCTTTCATTTGGCCAGGGTTTGATGCATAAACAGATAAACAAAATATATTAACAATCATATTTTGAGTAGTTAAAGCTTTCGTTTATGTGTGTCAACCATTCATTTGTGTGTCACTGTGCACAGGACAAGAGCATCAAATAGTTATAAAATATTGACTTTACATTAAAGTTATATATGATCGCTGTCTTTTTACAGTCTGAAATGGCATCACCGGCGTTCAATCACACAGACACAAGCTCACAGAAAGCAGCAGGTGCTGCTCGTACACCGATGGCAGCAGCACAGAGACGAGTGGAGGATCTAGAAGGAGAACTGAAGAGAAAGATAAAACTGCTGGAGGAAGAGAGGAAAGCGCTGCGGAAAGAGACACAGAAACATCAAGAGCATATTGACTATGGACTGGACACTGTACACCAGAGAATAAGCAGCTTGGAGAAAGGTGAGGCAGAGGTCAGATTTACTGCCAGAGGAAATATTGATTAAAAACACCTGTTTTACCAAGAGCTTCTTAAAGGGATAGTTCAGCCAAAAATGACAACTGTGTTAGTGTTTACTCACTCTCAAGTTTTGTTATAACTGTATAATCTTCTGCTGTAGAATATAAAAGAAGAAGAGTGTATGTTACAGTGTTTTGTTTTTGTTGTTGTTTTATGTTTATTGAATTTTTTCTGGGAGCAGTAATATAAGACAAAAAGCAACTGTGCAAATTTAGAACCCACTCCAACTAATCACACCCCTGGTAGATGTAAAAATAAATTAAAATAAAATTATATATATATATATATTATTTTATTATTATTTTTTTTTTACAAAGATAACAAAATTACAACATTAAAAACTGAATGCCATAAATTTACAGTTTTCACATTAGATCCACGTATATGAGAAGTTGAGAGTTCCCTCCATAATGTCCAACAAATACACAGTCCAGGTTCATCTGTCCATTCTTATGCTGCAATGTTTTATTTCTTTTTGGTCTATACAATGGAAGTCAGAGGGCTCTATTTTAGTCTGGTTCCCAGCATTCACCAATATACATTCTTTACTGTTTTAAAACAACATGAGACTAAATATTCAATGAGAGAATTTTTCATTCTGTGGACGGACAAAAGGAATGCGTAACATAAATGAATTACAATAATTCAGAGTTTAAAACAAGTTAAGCTCTATGCCTTAAAAGCAGCTTATACTTTTGTTGTTCTGTAAATGTTTATCACATAAGCTGTTGCCAAATCATTCTTTTTAGAAGTGGTATAGAAGATCAAATAAGTTATGCATTTTCACTGTAAATCCTGAGGACTAAATTTTCGTCACGTTTTTGTTTAGTTTTAAAATAAATCAAAATGATTTCTGTGGTATTTGACAGCAGCTCACGGATGCAGTCATTAGAGCTGAACTTTTACTGAACCTGGAACAAGCTTTTTTGAATCTTATCCAGTGTTGTCTTCTCTGTGCTTATGTTTAATTAATCATTTTTTCTCTTTCTTCATTCTCTCTCGTTTCTCTTTCCTTCTGTTCCTCACACTATTCTCTCAGGTCTCTCAGAGAACAAGTTTCCAGAAGGTTACAGGCTCTCGTTCCCTGTACGCAGCACTTCCATGTATGCCACTGTAAAGCAGGAAATTCCAGCCCTCCACTCTGTGACTGTCTGCATGTGGATCAAACCTGCAAAGAGCGTCTTGGGAACAATAGTTTCTTACGCTGTTTCTGACCAGAGCCACGAATTTGTGCTTCAGCAGTTGGTTCATGGACCCATTGAGCTCATCATTAATAATGAGGTAGAGCATCTGACAATCATGTGAAGACATGACTGATTCTGATTCTTCTTAACAATAATTGTACTGAATCCATATTTTGATTAATGTTATATTTCACATAATAGCGTTTTATTTTATCATTACAAAATACTGGCACATGTGTATCTTAATTAAGTCTTAAGTTTTAAGTCAATTAGTTCTTGAGTCCTAAGTTTTATGTTTTGATACAAAAAAATAACTGATTAAATGGGAGTATTTATTCAGGAATGGTATTTCAGTGATGTGCTGCATGTGTCTTATTCACTAAAAAGAATCGACTCATAAGAGTAATTCATTCAGGAATCAGTCAGTGGCACTCATTGTGAATGTTTTTGATACCTTAAAAAGAATTGGCTCATACTTTCTTTAGGAATTTGACAACTCTGGTTGTGCTGTTTGTTTTAAATTAGTTTTTTAATGCACTTAAAAGAATGGGCTCATAAGAGTCATTATCTGAAGATTCAAACTACATTGGTTGCACTGTTTGTTGTTGATTCAATGAAATGAATAGCTTAGGAGTCCTTGGTTTTGCAGTCAAACTGTACTGGTTGAGCTATAGATGCAGTGTTGTGGCACTGTAATACTGGAAGCACTTTATTTGATTATGGTGTACATAGAAAAAAATGGTAAAAGCAGCATATTGGAGTTGGACCCATAATATTGAACTTAAAGGCCCAAGAACAATAATCATCCAGTTGACTGTAATGTTAGCATGATCTGTTTAATGCTTCCAGTAAGTTGTATGTTGCTTAAAATTTGAGCACTGTAAAATTGGGTGTATTCTGATTGGCTGTCAATGTTTTTATTATTTGTCATTCAAAAATCTTTCCTATTCTTACATAATTAGAATGATTAATGAACTTGTATAGATATTACAGTTACTGTGTGAACAGCCTTTCAAAGGAAAATGAATTTCTAGCATACATTCTAGATTTCTAAGGGATTTTTTTATCAAAAGATGAACAGATGCTTAGTTTGACCTCTGACTGCTCGTACTGTCTGCTAAAGCGATTGAATTGTTTTGCTCGTGTTTGAGTTGTAATAGTGGACAGCCAGAT
Organism: Enteromius mattozi; assembly: GCA_032359235.1. Taxonomy (NCBI): domain Eukaryota; kingdom Metazoa; phylum Chordata; class Actinopteri; order Cypriniformes; family Cyprinidae; genus Enteromius; species Enteromius mattozi. The sequence goes on along the minus strand of JAUMHE010000044.1, from coordinate 15,969,348 downwards.
AATCTGTCAGGCTTTCTTTCTAAAGTGTAGGCTGGTCTTGTCCAAGCACATGGATCTCAGGATCAGTCTTTGGATAGTAATTTGTTTCTTTTTTGATCCTCCATCCTGTAGGTGGCACCGATACCTCTGAACTTAACAGTGGGCAGATGGCAGCATATGTGTGTGAGCTGGAACCGGAGAGCCGGAGCGTGGCATGCCTACTTAGGGGGCAAACTAAAGCTTGAAGGAAATGACCTGGCAACCCGTCACAGCATCCGACCGGGAGGAACTCTCATACTTGGCCAAGAACAGGTACGTCAGATTTTGGCCATTGTAACAGGTTGCCAGACGGTGGTAGGTCAAGATGAGCAGCTTTTGGCATTCACACAGCATGTAAAAGTCACCAACACAAACAAATCAGAAAAACACCCTTTTTTTAATCCTTTCCTTTACTTTTCCCTGCCCTCTTCATCCCTCTCTCATTAAACTCCAGCGTTACTTATCCTTTCATTAGACCCAGTAGAGCTTAAAGTTATCCTCTGGTCCATGTTGTTATATGTAGTCTAAGGTTGTGCTTTTAAGCTATGGACTGACTATGATAAACAAAATTAAAAGAAAAACACTTTTCCAGAGATGTTTCATTTTGTACATCACTGGCTGTTTCTAGGACCGCTGTTTTTTTGGCATCACATTTTTAAAAAGCAAATGTTTTTGTATCGCTGGAGCTAAAAATAAAAAGGTTCCACTATTTCAGACACGGTCAAATTAAGTTTTGTTGTTTTTTTCATTGTTTAAATTTTAAATGCCATTTAGTTTTTTGTGGCACAATATTAATTTTACACAAACACTGAGATGGAATGCAATGATTCCTTTTTGAGGAGTTTTTATTTTTCCTTGATAAATCAGTTTGACAAGAACCACATTATGCTTCTGAGAAAGTCAATATATGGATGTAATAAAATTCCAACTTCAAAGTCATCAGCTGTTGCTTATTATGTGTTGTCTTTAAAATAGGATTTATGTATTTATTGTATTGTATTTATTGTATCTGAAGTATAGAGCAGAGCTGAAGCACATACAGTAATTATTTAATTGGGATAGTCACAAAGGTGTAAAGGCTGGTAATACAGTATATAAATAAATGAAAAAACATGTTTTACTAAAAAACTCTACCCATTGATTTGAATGAATAATGAGAATTTTTTTTATATGACTTTATTAAACATTTAAAAAACAAAAATATTAATATTATATAATTTGCTGAACAATATGAATACTACAATGACATAATTATTTGTGAAGTAAATTTCTCAAACAATTTCAAAAAAAGAGAAAAAAGCCAGTAACGACTATGTAATTCAAGTTATGCACTGAATCAAATGTAACATTTTTCCAGTAGAATAATGGAAATAATATTGCCTTGTAAAATACCATCAATCTTTGTATAATTTAATATTTTAAAAAAATTCCAATGTATTTCCTGTCTCCTGCAGAGCTCAATGAGCGGTCTTCGTTTCGAGGTGTCGAGGGCTATGGTGGGAGAGGTGTCTGATTTCAATATGTGGGACCGGCCGCTTTCACACATGGAGCTCTCTGCTCTTGCCCACTGCAGCACGGGGATGCTGGGTAATGTAGTCCCATGGACCAGCCGTGAGGTGGAGGTTTTCGGAGGAGTCACCAAACAACCAGCCGATCATTGTGAGCATCGCACCAGCGCCAGACAGTGATGGGCTCCTGTTAAGGGTCAGAGACTCAAAGACAGGGTGTTCAGACATAGCAAAGATTGATCAGAGAGCAAAGCACCACATCATGGTCATGCTGTTTTCTTTAAGGCAGAGTTTTTTGTTAGTGGTGTTTGCTGAAACATGTCTAACTATCATTAGTGTTCAGGGTTAGTGATCTGAACAAACCACTAACCCCAAGTGTTAAATAACGCATAACTCGTCCCACGCCGTTTGTGCTACGAACAAGAACGATACCTCAAATCAAGTGGCTTGTTGAGGAGAAATGTGCTCTTATTTTTCAAAGCAATCAAACCTGTGCTTTTTACTTGGCAGATGATAAAATGGATGCAAATATTCTAGACTTAAAGGGACAAGCCAGCTAAAAATGAACGTTCTGTCAGCATTTTCTTACCTTCATGTTGTTCTAAACCTAAATGTTTCTGTTGAACACAATAGAAGATATTTCGAAAAATGTGTGTAACCAAACAGTTGACGGTACCCATTGACTTCCATAGTATTTTTTTCCATACCATGAAACTCAGTGGCTACCAGCAACTGCCTGGTTATCATCACTCTTTAAAATATCATCTTTTGTGTTCAAAAAAAGAAAGAAACTCATACAGGTTTGGAACAACTTGTGGGTGAGTAAATGATGACAGAATTTATATTTTTGAGGGAACTGTTCCTTGAAGTTGTGGTCACGTTTACCATTGTTTCTCCAAGAGAGAACTGATTGGTTTGAAAGTGACTTCTGTATGAGGTGGTCTTCATGCTATTTACAATGGATCTTTATTGCCAGTAAAAGTTTGTCAGAGTTTTCTGACATTAATGTGACTACACCTTTATTTGGACAAGCCACATCTAGGGACCAGAATATCATTTCCAGTATCAAAAGCTCCTTTCCAACTAGCAATGTACTAAAGACATTTAGAACTGCTTTGCAATCTTATAGCAATGCCCTGACACTTCATCAAGGAGGCGAGTTTTGCGTGGGAAAGTATCTCTCTGTTTACATTATTTACATCTTATTTACTAGTGATACCTTGTTGAACATCTGAGTGGCAAACATCGGTGTAAACATTTGATGTGGGATCTTCAGGCTCGGTGCCTGATAAAAGGATTTTTTTTCCCCCAGAGTTCAAAGCAAATATTTGCATACTCATTTAGATTTGTTGTTATTTATACAGTGTATTTGATTAAAATTAGTTTAGAAAAAACACACTCACACAGCTGGGAAGTTGTTTGCTTTTATTCTGCCGTTTTTATATACTAGGGTATTTTTTTTGTATGTTTGATCTATTCAAGTTTCTTTTTTAGATGTTTTTGAATCACACTGTTTCTATGGTGATCACTCCAGCAGACTGAATCCTATTGGTCAGAGCAGTCCTGGTCTCCATTAAAATCCCTTTAACACCATCAGAATCACATCAAATTAGAACGAACAGACCGAAAAGGGAGCAGTCGAAGAAGGCATTTGGCCAGATGAATACTTCAGCAATATTTCATAGAATAACTACGTTAACCTTTAAAGCCATGGCTTTGAAACCCTTTACAATGTGGCATCTACAGTATCATGCTTTCTGAGTTTTCAGTGTTAAACTGCAAATCTCTACATACAAACAAATATCTTCTCATGCTGAGAAATTAGCATGTACAGCCTATATAGATTTATACAAAAATCTATTCAACAAAATAGTACTTGTGAAAACAAAAAGCATTCCATATGATGAATGTATAATACTCACCACTATATGTACATTCCACCATCTATCTATCTATCTCTCTTCATAACTGTGACTGAATAGGCCTCTGGGAGCTTATGTAAATTACGCCGCACATATGATATGCTTTATGTGGATTTTACTCAATGTATTATTTATGTAAATTGCAGCAGGCTGGAAAATGCCTGCTTTGTGGCCTTGTCCAACACAAGAATGTTGTTCTGCGCAATTATTATATATATATAAATATATATATATATAAACACACACACACTGATGGACAGAAGTGAGATTATTATGGATGTTGTTCCATTTTGATGCAAACAGTTGTTTTATAAGCATGTGGTTTGAGAATCCATGGTCATTTGATTGAACTGCACAATATAATCATAATGGTTGGAAAATTGTCTTTTCGAAAGTGTTTCAGCACTAAATATATCTTCTTTTGGATGTATAGTGTATTTGCCGTTGTTAGTGCAATGCCTGTTTGTTTGCATTCAGTGGTCATTTTGTGATGTTAAATTCTCTTAATGTACATGAAAAAGCTTTATTCAGAAAGAGTGGATTACAAATGATTGTAATGATAATGATGACCTTTTTATGGAATATGTTTGTTTTTGAAGAAATACCTTGGAAGCTGGATATAAAGTTCTCTTGTTTTGCTTGAACATTTTTCTACACTGAGGATTTACTCATTTACATTTTTTAAAATCTTCTTCTTCTGTCCTGTAATGTTCATTTCTTGCATTCTGTCTTTGTCTGTGTTGAAACGGAGATCAAATGTGAAAATGGGAATTAAAATATATAGCACACCGCGCACCAGAGCTCTCTTTTGTTTCTCTCTCCCTCTCTCTCTAGGTGTTGTTTTTGTTCCATTTGTGTTTTACTGAAGCAGGAGATGTAAAAATCCAAGATGTGAGAGAATGTAAAATGTTGTGCACTATTTCTGTTTATTAGCTCCTTTCATCCTTGTACACATCATCTGAATGTAATATGTGTATTTTAGGTAGGTAAGAACCAGATTTTGTGCATTTGTTCAAATAACTATTTAAAATGTGATTTCATTCTGGAGAAATTTTTTTTTTTTTGTGATCACCACAGCTTGGTTATGCTAAAAAAGGACATGCAAGTGTGTGTTTAGTTGCTGAAAAACAGCACAGTTGCTCTTGGACCAAAAGTAATATTTTTCTATGAGTATGTCTTAATTTAGTATCACCCACCTTTGTGATATTTAACCATTTATAATTCTCTCTGTCTTTTTCGGTTTCTTCTTGCAGTGTATCCATTGTATGAGTGGATTAGACAGAGAGTACTAGATCTTCCATCATCTGTGCCTCAGCCAACAAATTCACCTGACCCAGCTCTCTGAGTATATGTGCATCTGTCTCTGTCTGTCTCAGAGTATAAAAACAATCCCAGCATGCTTTAGCTAAATGGATGTGTTTTTTAAATGAGGTCTAAAGGTTACCAAAAGGTTCTGCTAATGTAGAACCCAAGCTTTTATTATCATTATTATTTATGTTTCTTGTCCTTTTTCCTCTTCTCTCTGAATTTTGTTCTAGTGCAGGGTAAACAAAAGCAAAATTAGGTAAAGAAATTGTCATTAGGTAATGGGATAGCTCACAAAAAACTCATTATTTACTCTTCCTCAAGTTGGTCCAAACCGGTTTGCATTTATTTATCTTGCGTTGTGTGTAACCACAGTGTTGATGTGTCCCCATTGACTTCCACATTAATTATTCTTCCAGTCAGTGGAGTCTATTAACTGTTTGGTTACCCATATCCTTCAAAATATCTTTTAACATTGAACAGAAGAGGGGAAAAAGTGAGTAAATAATGAGAGAATTTTCATTTTTGGTCGAACTATCCCTTTAACATATTTAGATAACAATTAAAATGCCTTTTTCTTATCAGAAAATTCAGGTAAGAAAGCAAAGTAAAGCATGTTCATGCAGAGTATCATCCTAATACGTTAGCTGAGAAACTCTGAGAAACTGTTAGCTACTTTGAGGTTTATACAGCTTTAAAAGAGCCAACAAAGTATTTGAAGGTGCAGAAAAAAGCACCAAAAGCCCCCGAACAACAGACAAACCAGCATCCCCTGTGGAGAAGTGAAGGATGCCTGGGAAAGATGTGTAGGAGGTCTTTTAACCTCTAGTCTCTATTATAAAATACTGTTATCTGTGTTGGCGGTGTGGGTGCAGATGGCAGCCCGCTCAATAACATCTGCACGTGGACCAACTAAAAAATCAAAGACGCGTGAGCAATTTTAAACAATCACGATCAGAACTTTGGTTGAATTTGTTATATTCCAGATCACATTAAGTTTGCAATAAGCTTTTTAGATGCTTTGTCCCGGGATGAGACACACACACTCGTATACTGAGGTGGGTGGCCCACATTTAGTAGTTTCCCTAATCTCCAAAATGTCGTAATTCCCGGATTACCTTTCTGCCCTCTTTCTCCGACCGTTCACGAGTGAAACGAAAGGCTTTAATGCCATTGTAATCTAAAAAAAAAAAGGTTTACGGGCAGATTGGTGTGGTGCACTAGATGACTGACCTTATTTTAACACAAAAACACACTTTCAGTCATTTTTTTCCCCCATACTGTTACTGAAATACATGTACCGTCACTTACAAAAAGTAAAGAGGGCTATTCTTAAATGCCCAAAAGTATCATGAAAATACAAATACATAAATAAAATAAGTAATAAATAAATTTATAGACAAAGAAAGAAACATGATATGTCCAATATCATGGTATTGTATCAAAAGGATACATAAGAAAGAAAGATGTGGACGGAGGCGGAAATAAACAGGTCACGTGGTTCGGAGGTTGCCAAGGCCGGTGTGTCTCCATGACAACACTAGTAGAGGAACGCGTCTGTGTACAGCGCTAAAAAGCGGTATGTAATTAAGTTATATGGTTAAAAATTCAATATTACCGGGCTTTTACATGTTTACATTTCACCATTTCTTCCAGTTGTCTATCACTTGTAGCGTTTCAAGTCGAAGAGTGATGGAGTCGAGCTAGCACGCTAACGCTAGCCTAGAGATGCTAAAAACAAACGCTTACTCGATCATTTGTTTATCTTAATACTAATTAATCAGTTTTTTAGATAGTGACGCGCTAAACACGGAAAACATGTATTTTCCCTACAATTTGTATTCGTTTTGTTATCTATTTGGAATCTTATTAGGTGTGTAGAATTCTGGTTCAGTTCTGGTTCTGTTGCCCCTTTGAACAATTTATTTTTGTGTTTATTTTGTGATGTAATTTATTATGTTGTGAAATGCTTTTACAGTTACTGACAATGTACATGACATATGCTTTAGCATCAAAATCTTACACAAGTATACATCTTATGCAAACATTGCAAATGTAATGCTAAGATGTTTACAGTCACAAATTAGAAAAAAACCCAAAACATTTTCTTTTCGATTAAGTTAAGTTAAATAGGCCTAAAAGTTAGCCTAGAAATTGTTAAATGTTATTATAATTATGCTAACTCTCTTAATTTCAGTATAGTTAAAAACATAAGGTGTTCCTGTGATGGCTAAGATGTGATATTAGGAGTCCAGTCTTCAGTATCACATGATCTTTCTGAAATCATGTTATATGGTTATCAATCTCTTCCCCTTTTTCACTACAACTTAAACATGTCTTATTTACTCCTTGTTTACTCCTCCCGATTTTCAAGAATTACGTCGATGTATAATCTGTACATTTATGACAAGACTAGTTGTGTCCTCTGTGCTCATTTTTGTGCCTTTATATATTTGATGAGGACAGTAACCCACATTTGCTTTTGTTCATGGACAAACAAATGTATCCTCATTCTCCTTGCCAGTGCTAAAAATGGGTGACCTAGCGTTCAGATTTTTCTTTTCATCAGACAGTACTAATCCTTCTGTCTCTCTTTAGTAAAGAAAAGGATGGCAGAAACCGGAGATGGTAAAAAAGAGGATGCCGACTACAAAAGACTGCAAAGCTTTCCGCTCATCAGGGTGGGTGCAGCTCGACTGCTGCTGTGACCTAGATAGAAATAACCAGTTATGGATGTGTCTGTGCTTGTTTGTATTAGATCACTCAAATTGCTCCCATTTCCATCCTTTTCAAAACATGAGATTTTAAACGTCTATTTACCCTCCTTTTTTTCTCAAGCGTAATATTTGCACTGCTTCTTTATTTGGGGCGGGTTACAGCCTTTTTACTGTCTTAAGGGAATAGTTCACTCAAAAATGAAAATTACACCATAAACTACTCATCTCCAAGCCTTCCTAGGTTTATATAACTTTCTTCTTTCAGATGAACATATATCTGGTTTACAGAGCTTCAAAATAAGGGCCACTATTCACCAGAATTACCAAGCTTGGAAGAGCCAGGATAAATTTTTTTCAGACTGTGTTCATCTGAAAGAAAAAGTTCTATTCATCTAGCATGACGTATTTGGGGTCATTTTTTTATTTTTAGGTGAACTATTAATATTTTGTATTGCTTTGATCAACCCAACATTGGTTGTGCATTTCTTTTAATGTGTTTAATAGATCTTACGTTATTGCATTTAACATAAACATAACCGTTCAAAAGTTCAGGTCTCCTATGCTAACCAAGGCTGCATTTGTTTGATCTAAAATACAATAAAACCTTAATAGTGTGAAATATTTTTACAGTTTAAAATAATTGTTTTCTATTTGAATGTTTTTAAAAATGTAATTTATTCCTTTGATGATAAAGCTGAATTTTCAGCATCATCGCTTCAGTCTGCAGTATCACATTATCGAAAAATATTTCTGTTTGTTGTCTTTGTAAAAATAAAAAATAAAATTAAATATGTGACCATGACCATAAAACCAGTCACAAGTGTAAATTTTTCGTAATTGAGATTTATATATCGTCTGAAAGCTGAATAAATAATCTTTCCAAATCTTGAATCTGAGGGTGCAAAAAAATCACCTTTAAAGTTGTCCAAATGAAGTTTTAGCAATGTTTATTACTAATCAAAAAATATGTTTTAATATTTATGGTAGGAAATTAAAAAAATATCTTCATGAAACATATTCTTTACTTAATATCCTAATGATTTTTTGGCAGAAAAGAAAAATCAATAATTTTGACCCAATATATATATAAAGGAGGTAAAAGTCTCTGTCACCTTTGTTCGAATGATCATATCTATGATACAGAAAAAAGATTAAATCTTACTGACTCGTGATTTTTCAGTTTTTCTTTATAATTTATTTGTTTACCAAAATAATTCAGTTTCACCTGTGAGAGCTTGAATAGAATATGTTGTGTTGTTTTCATCTGCAGCACACAGATATGCCAGAAGAGATGCGTGTGGAGACTATGGAGCTTTGTGTCACAGCCTGTGAGAAATTTGCCTCCAACAATGAGGTCAGTCAGGTTTGAGTGTGAGTGTGTGCTTTTGTTATGAAGCGCAGGCTTTCGGATAAATGTACTCCCCAGGTCACACAGGTGGGGTTGGGCTCTGTGTTTCCGTCTAGTACTGAGTCAGGATGCTTCACACGCTCACAGTCTGGCCATCTGGTATGCTCCAGTAGCCTACATGCTTTCATCTCACTCTCTTTCTCGCTGGTTCACTCTATTTTCAGAGTGCTGCCAAGATGATCAAAGAGTCCATGGATAAGAAGTTTGGCAGTTCGTGGCATGTGGTGATCGGTGAGGGGTTTGGGTTTGAGGTGAGCCATGAAGTCAGGAACCTACTCTACATGTTCTTTGGGGGAAGTCTGGCCGTATGCGTTTGGAAATGCTCCTGATGCTGCTTCCTGCCCACAAATCACCACTGTGAGATATTTATACTCACGGATCTGTCCTAACTATGCAGCCCTATTCGACTTGAGATGCGTATGTGTGCGTGTGTGTGGCTTCAATTTTAAGCCATAAACACAGATTTCAAGGAGTTTTGTTAACTTTTTTAAACATTTTTATTGAACCTATGGAATTGATTGCAACTGACAGCAGGACCTCATTAAGAAAATGTTTTGTTTTTCCTCTTCTTGTGCTATTTACTTTCTTTTAACATGTTATTATGTGCAATTCGTTATAGCACGTTATTCCAAAGAAAACTTTTACCTATGTAATCTTTCATCAAACTTACCTACTCTTATTTAACTTATTTAATTTTGAATCCATCTTATTTTCAAATTCCTCCCTATTAAACATTCCATTCCTCACTATTCTTTAAAAATACTGTATACAATGAATGAATGAATGAATGAATGAATTCTAGTTTGCCACACTCATTTTAATGGCCAATCAGTTAAAAGAGGCTAAAAGTGCAGCCCTACCCCCTTTTTTAACTGAATGTTATTTTTCATTCAGAAATTAATCATTATTTTTTCATGCTAAAGTGTACATTGTGTACATTTAATAAAAAAAAAGCCTTTTGAGTCCATGATCTTGCTCTTCATTGGAGACAGCTTTGTTTTTTTATTGACCTCATATGTGTGCTATTGAATAACTTTTACTAATAGCCAAATAGCTATTTTTCATTCATTTATTCATTCAGGCATGTAATGCTCACTTTACACAGCCCTGCTCTTGATGATGAATATCTTGCTTCATTCGGAAATACACTACTGTTCAAAAGTTTGAGTGGGGTTGAGTGAAAATAATCAAAAACACTATTATTGTGTATTTCCTAATTTACTATAATTTATTCCTGTGATGTCAGAATTTTCAACAGTCATTACAACAGTCTTCATGATCCTTCAGTAACAAATCATTCTTAAAACAATATTTAATGTTGAAAACGAAATATTTTTAAGGAAACTGCAATATGTATTGTTCAGGATTCTTTGATGAATAGAAAGTTTAAAATAAGTGATTATTATAAATATTGAATCTTGTGTAACATAATGAATGTCCATGTGTCCTTGAAGAATAGAAATATAAAAAACTGAAACCTCAAGCCTTTGAACAGTGGTGTGTGTCATCTTACAGAGGTAAAATGGATTGTAAGCGGCAATTTAAGGTCATTGCACACTGAGGCTGTAATTCTCGGCTGAAATTTGCTCACATTTAAAAAATAAATACATCCTCATGTTGTGTCAAATATACACACTGACTCTAGAAACTTTGGATCAGGATCGATTTTCTGTGTTTTCGAATCCTTAGCAAACATTTTGATAGGAAAGAATGACAAAATAAATAAATAAAAAACCCATACAAAAATTTCAGATTCATTGTGCAAGGACCTTTACAGTTAAGTATAGTTGTGAAAGACACCCCTATGTCTCTTCCAATGCATTTATGAGTGAATATACAGTAATGTGCTGTGTAACAACTGAAGTGTCAGTCTGCGTTTTGCTCTCTTTGAGGCTCTGAATATTCGATTGTATTTGTCTGGCAGGTTGTCGTAGGAGTGTGTTTGCTGTGTGAGGCTGTTCGGGACAGAATGTGTGTCGTTGCACTCCATTTCATGTGTCATTTTAAAAATGCATTCCCTCTCTTTCTCTCTTTCTCTCTTTGTCTGTCTCTTTCATTCTGTTTCCTGTCCAGCAGTGTCCCTCTCAGTGGGCTGCTCTGCCACCTGTTTCAGATTCCTCTTTCTTTTTCACTGTTAATTTTTTTCCCTATCCTTTCATTGTCACCCCAGGAATCTTGTGCCCTGTCCTCTTCCCCTCTTTACGTAACCAGCATTTGTAGAGTGTGATTACTTGAATGTTATATGAATTTTCAGAACTTGATTTCTGAAGGTTTCTCATGCAATAATACAATTAGTATTTTTATTTTTTTTGGTACCACTTCACAGACCTGAATTTCGTAAATGCTGAAACTTCATTCACTGTCAAAATTTGCTATTCTTTAAACCCTAATCCTGCTGTAATAGTCTTTAGCCCTATTTTGATGGTATATTTTACATGCTTATGTAACAGAAATAACAGTTGCTTGTTTGTAATTTTATTATGGGAGCAATTTCTGTGCCATGAGTGTTATTGAATGAAATCACATAAATAGTGGATGAAAAACATAATTTTATCCATTGTTCGGCCAACTTGGTAGCTCTGCCTCCAAACCATTGTTTGAGTCAATGTAATTTTGTCCAGCCCACTTTACCTACATGGATACATGGATAAAAAGATGCAAATGTCATTTTAAAAATATTTTTGAATCTTTCTTTTTGGTCACTGCTGATTTAAAAGGTTTCTGTTTTGACTTTTTTGATACATAAAACAAACTTGTTGCCAAATTCAAAGTTTGATATGTTACAGTCATCATCCTGAGAAACAGTTGCAAATGCAAACAGTGCTTTTGATTTTCTGTCAAGATTAAATGCTGCAAGATTTTATCAGAATGTACCATCCCTTTTCCTGCAATGTTAAAATGCAGTAAAAACCTTTAATGACTTTATGATGATATTTTATTCAATTTTCAATTATTTTTTATGTCAACTCTGTGCAATAATTCTGTTTAGATAAATAAATTTTTTTAAAAAGCACATGTCTGCTGTGTGGTATCAGCAAATCCAAAATTTGAGTTTTGGACGGTGACAAAAACTGAATTTCTAGTTGGTTATACAAAGGAATTTTTTAATTACTAAGAGATATTCATGTGTTTGGGTGCATCTGCTGCTCCAGTGTCCCACAAAATGTCTTTTCCCTTTCTAATTATTGCAGTAATGTTTGTTACTCTCAACTCTCATTCTGACGGCACCCATTCACTGCAGTGAGCAAGTGATAAATGCTAAATTTGTCCAAATCTGTTCAGATAAAGAAACAAATTCATTTATGACCTGAGGGTGAGTAGCTAATTTTAATTTAAGTCAACTCTTTTTAAGAAAAATAAAAAAAGATAAATATTTAATTGGTGCCAATGATGTTATTGATCTTCTAAATCAAGTATCTTGTTTTCCATTTATATAGGCTTTATCTACAAACTCCTCCTAATATCCATGTTCTTTTCTGTGTTCTTTGTGTCTCGATCATTTCTCGCCTAGACATGCTGTTTCCTCTCTCACTACAGTATCTCCCAGTCTCTTCTCTTTCTGTTCTTCTCTGCTCTCTGTATTTCAGATGAACTGAACTCAGATCAGATGGTGGGTTGGTGCTGTGTGTTTCTGGCTCGCGGTCCTCATTAACAGCTTGGCTCTCTCTGGGGGACTGCAGGATCTGCCTGACATTTTGCTGACCAGGAACATACCGCAGAGAGACACGGCGGGAAGAGAAATGCAAGCCAAAGACCAGATTCGAAACGAGATCATTAGATAGACGGAATGCATCATGCCTGAGATTTTACGCTACGGTAAAATATGCACTAAAACACAGGGGGGTAAAGATGGAAGAGAAAATGAATTTGTCATTCGCAGTAGAACCTTCCTGGAAAAGAAAAGAGAGAGTGTAGATTGAACGGTAGTGAGATGTAGAGTGATTGATGAAAGAGAGAGCAGCAGTTGATGAAGATCATCACCACAGTGATTTGTGGATCATGAATGTTCAGATGAAGCAGAAGAGGGATTACATTGATTACATAACTGTGTGTGTGTTGAAAGAGGATTGATGGCAGTGAAGAAGTGAACTGGATGTGAGGAAAGCATCAGTGAGGCGATGAGAGTGGGTTTGAGGGATGAATACAAATCAGTTTTCCTTTGGTTGTTTTTTCCCCCTTCTATTACATTTTGTGAAACACATAGTTGCAGTCCTGCGTGCTGATTGGTCAATAGACTGTTTGTTTACATACACAAGTTTTTGTTTTAAGTCAAGTTTTAGTCAGTAGTAATGATTGAACTGTGAGGCTACTAACAGTGACCTTTTAGCTGTGATTTTTATTCACAATATCGCATAACTTAGGGTAAAATGAGAACCACCCACCTTTTCAGTAGCAGTGAGTTGGGTAGTATTACTCCTATTTATTTAAGAAAGTACTTTAAAATGAGAGCAAAAGGCAAAGAAACTTAATGTTACTTCATGAGGGAGTGAACTACTATCCCAAGAAACACTGTAATGATGCAATCAAATAAAATGATAACAGTACAATAGAAAAATCACTGATTCGTAGTCAGTTGAAATATTGGTATACAATGTATATTGATTACAAAAGGTACAAAAAACATCAGATATTCTTATACAATACTGTTTAAAAGTACCCTCACCAAGGCTGTTTAAGATTTTAAAAATGTATTGCCATCTTGACAATCAGAATTTTCAGAATCCATCGTTTGAGTATCTCATGGTCTTTGAGAAATAATTCCAATATGCTAATTTGCAGTCTCAGAAATATTTCTTATCAATGTTAAAACTATTCTGTTTAATGTTTCTTTTTCTTTTTTTTATTCTTTGATGAATAAAACAGCTTTTATCTGAAATGATACATTCTTTTGTAACATTATAATAATCATCACTGTCAATTCAAATCAACTCTCAGGACTCATAGATTACGTCTTCATCTGGAATTTGGCAATTATTATTATTATTTTTTTTATGAATTTGAGGTTATTCTGTCTCGTGGTTTCAAATAAAGCATAAATTGATTAATAATCTCATAGGTCTGTTTTGAAAGGATTATACAGAATCATTAAAAGCTGATTTCTTCTTGGAGAAAATGAAACTTCTCTGGCTTTAGTGGGTGTATTACAGCTCCATTAGTGGCATCAAATTAAATAGCAAAAATGACTTTATTTTAACAGGTTTCCCATCTGCCATTGGTCTTATTGCCTAATTATGTAACAGTTTACGATAGTTGTGACTCCTCTCATAACTTCTCATCTCTCTCAATCTCTTTCTTTCTCACTCGGGGGTGAATGAAATATTCATAGCTTGGCAGTGAGTAAGCGAATGCACCAGCAGAGTGTTTCAAACACGTTCCCTCCTTCACATGTGGAGATATGTCACTCACACAGTGTTTTTATTTGTGTGCGTTGCGTTTTCAAACATACATTTCTTATCCAGGCAGGAATTAGAAGACTAGATTCCAGATGCTTTCTCGACCTCAGCAGTTCCATCTGAATTACAAATAACAGACCAACAGTCCATGTGGACGATGAATAAATGGAGAGAGTGTTGACAGACGAGAAGAATTAGCAAGGTAATGCACAAGAAAAAGAGTATAAAAGGGGAAGGGGATGAATATTTAATAGTCTGTCCCTGAGCTTGACGTCTAGCCTCTTGACACATACAGTATTAATAAACAGGATGGCAGGATGCTCTTGTGTATTTATGAGTGAGACAGCAGGCTGTTGTCTTGAAGATGCTGCAAAGGATTGTAATATATGATGCTTTGTCAAATTGACGTAAATAATATGCAAAAATCTGGGTTTGCGGAACAGATAAATATGGAAATGTGTCATATTTAATTGAATTTTAACAAGACATTTTGTTCCTTATTTATTTGCATACATGCATAGTTGCTCTGGCAGTATTTAGAATGGAGCAGCATAATGATATACTAAATCATGCCTGCTATTTAAAAAAAATATTTGTGAAACTATGCAGTTATTAACATTTAATACAGAAATATGCATCAACGGAAGGTGAATTTGAGTGTGGCTCATTATGGGATACACAATTTTGTCATATGCGGGTGGGTTGAAATTGCAGTCTGGGGGCACATAGATTGGATAGGCCTTTAAAGACAGACCTGTTGTGAGCTCTGGTAAATACTATTGTTAAAGCCATTTTGTTTTGGAATATTCTAACTTATTTTTAAATATGTTATCAGCAGAGTTCATGGTGAAAACTGCATTACCCATGAGGCTGTGCAGAAAATTCATTTGAAAGTAGCTAAAACTGGTAGCTAAATGTCACTAGACGACATCATAATGGCAAATTCACTATATAAAGATGAATATAGATCAGTGGGCAAGATGAGAATGAAATTATGAAATAGTTCTTCCCCTAAATGCCTTTAAAACAATGAAATATTTGTGTATAAATGTATCCATATTTTGCAACAAACTTCAAATATATTGTCTCTATAGATAACTAACAACTTTAAATTAATAGTTTTATATTTCACCATCATTTTAATTTGATTGTCATTCCTCATGCTGTGGTTGGCTTGCTTTATGGCTAAACCTCATTTATCATTATGCTTTACACATTCCCTATAGGAAAAATGAATGTAAAATATGTCTCTATAACTCCCATCTACAGCATAAACTCCTTTGTATACTGCTCTTTTAGACAAATATAGTAGGTTGATCAGGTATTCTTTGCGTACTTTGCACAGAAGTCTATACAGTACTGCAGCAAGAGCAATGTAATGTTATTCTGATCGTAGATATTTCAGGCTGCAGCAGTAATTGAATAATTTCAAACATAGCCGTTGGATACTGCACATTTTGATCCTGCCATTTCATGCAAGTTTGCATACTAATCACTTCATAGAATAGTCTACTATTTCAAGCATAGCGTCGCTTTTTTCATGCTTTCAGAGTGTGCTTAATTAATTAGTAACATCTCTGTAATTTGATTGGTTTGTGCTTTAGGGTACATTTGCATCTGTTGTGTAACTGGACTTGAGTTGTGGAAAAGCAAAAGCCACACGTTCATGATTTGATGCTGGGGATCAGCCTCTTCGCGTACGGCAGCGAGCCTCTGAATTAATGATGCGGTGGATGGTGTCTGCTCACTTTGGGGATAAAGACATGTCAAATCCACTCCTGCTGGTTGGCCACTGCTTTAAAAGGCTGATTTCCCAGGTCTCTTCTATTACAACCGCTGCACGTTATGTAAAGGATCTTTGGAGTTAAGCAGAGGTCTGGCTTTAGGCTGGTGCTGGTCTGTGTATGGCCTGATCATGTGTGTATGTTTTTGTTAAATTCAGGATTTCTGACGTCAAGCTTGTGCAGCTTGTGTGTGCTCATGTTTCCTTTAAAAGGTGCCTGATGTCTCCAGTTTGATTCTTATGATGTATTACCAGCTCAGAAGGAATTAATACTTGCATTTAAAGGGACAGTTCACTTAAAAGAATAGATCGCCCAATACTGAAAAGTCTGACATCGTTTACTCACCCTTAAGCTTTTCCAAACCTAAGTTGTTGAACACAAAAGATGGTATTTCGAAGAATATTATTAAGCAAACTTCCATAGTATGGAAAATAAATGTAGTTTTAACCAATTTCGAGAGAAAGCACGGTCGAAATTCAACTCAGCTGCAAACAATCACAAACCAGCTG
>JAUMHE010000044.1:15916292-15939718 GCA_032359235.1 Enteromius mattozi | reverse complement strand
ATCCAGGATCATGCAAAATCGTCAACAATCAAATCCAGCTAACTGAGTTAGCGAGGTACGAAGAACGAGCCCCTGGACAGTACTAAATATACAATAACATGCATTTTGCATGATCCCTCTCATTTTGGTAAAATAATTTACACTTGGCAGATTCTGAAAGACATTTGAACTCAACTGTACATTAATGAGTACATGATAATTACATTTTATTCTCGTAGAATAAAGTCGTGAAAATCACTGAACATTTTATATAACATTTTTATTTTGTTTATTTTTTTATATAGTTTTTTTTTTCACTGGTTCTAAACCTGTATTCACCTGTTTTTTTCTGTTCCCTTAATGGTTTTGAAAATAAAAAATGCAGTGAAAGACTTGTTGTGGTTAGATTCCCATATATTAAAACAAGAAGAGCCAAATGCATTTGAGTTTATTTCTGTAATGATGATAAAATGGTGTGTCATGTCGTTCTCTGACTAGATGGATCAGAACAATGATGACGAGTGTTATGTGTGTCGCTCTGAGGGAGATCTCTTGTGTTGTGATGAGTGTCCACGAGCTTTTCATTCAGACTGTCACCTACCAGCTGTACATGGAGACTCATCTGGGTGAGAGAGACAAACAGAACAGATATCATTAAATCTGAAAATCAAAAATCATTAAAGCAGTAAGTGTGCTTTACACTGTATGTGTGTGTTTGCTTGCAGGGAATGGATTTGTACCTTCTGCGTGTTAAGAAACAGTCAACAGTGGCGTGACCCCACTCAGAACATGTCTGAACAAGAAGCTTTCGATGCCCCAGTGTCTCAGTACAGATTGGTAAATTCAGCATCTTAATATAGAAGATAACCATAACCATAAAAGGTGCTTACAACAGCATTCAATGCCTTAAACTGCTGCCTACAGTACATATCCTGCCTAGCAGATTTAGAAACAGAATAATTATTTATCAGCCTAATTGTGGATATGTGTGTTTTTTGTCATCTTTAGTACTGCCACTACCTCCTGTTATGTGTGTACAGAGAGGACATCCAGAAGATGTTTGTTAAGGATCCACGACCAACAGTGAGATTGTGTCCTTTGTTATCCTTGCTGTCTTTTACATGTCACCCAGCTTCAGAATTATACTCTTTTCATGCCTTAGTTTAATGTAAAATAGTTTATAAGTACAATAGAAGTGATAAAATATATGACTTTACATTTATAATGCATCAAAACCAAATATAAAATGACTTCCAGGTGCCCAGATACTCTGAGTTCATAACTCAGCCGATGTGGCTGGACAGAATAAAGCAGAAGTTGGAAAGCGGAGAGTATCAGACGGTACAAGCATTCGTCTCTGACTTTCAGCTCATTTTCAGCAACTGCAGCACATTTAATAAGGTAAGATTCACTGAAACATGTTACATAATAAATAAATCACCAAATTACAGATCAATATGAAATGAAGTTGTTTTGCAATCTGATATGTTTACACATATCTCGGACATTATTGATGATTATTGTTGAGATGATTGACATTACAACAGGACATTTGATTTTTGACAGATTTTATTTTGTACTTTGTACTCTTGCTCTTTACAGGACAATGAGTTTAGCCAAATGGGTGCCAGGCTGAAGCAAATGTTTGAGGGAGAGTTCAGGAAAATCTTCAGTATCCAATGACAGCTCTCTTTTACAAGTCTTTCAGAGATACAATTTAGAAATGTGAAATTCCGCATATAGGACAATGGGTTGATGCAATACATGACTTAGTTGGTGTTTAACACTGTACATCTTTTTTTGTAATGCTATCTTTCCAGTGCAGTGAGGGTCTCTTTACTTTTGTGTCCATTCATTGTTCATTTTCATTCATACAGGAAATGCAGTTTCTTAAATGATTCAAACACTGATGAATAGGATAAGCAAACACAAACTACTTTTCATTAAGTTCCCAGGATTCTACCATGTCTGTGTACAAACTTTTTTTTATCAGGTCTCTGCATTGCTATATAGTTCTTAACTAAATGTGCAGGGAGAAGCATTTATTCGGCCAAAGAAAACTCGTAAAATCATAATTTTCTAGATTCATTTGTGCAGTTTGAACGTTTTTAATATTGGTGTACACGGTATATGTGACAATCGCAATCTCAATTCATTTTGAAGCGGTAGAGAAACAGCTGGTGAGAGAAGCTTGTTCATCAGAATCCTGCAGCTTTGTCATGTGGACAATTAGCAGCACTTACAAGAAAAAAAACCCTCTTTTTACAGCTGCCGAGTTTTACTAATCAAAGAAGACTTTATTCATAACCAATAAAATGCCATTTGTCTTTCATATGAGCTTAGAAAACTGACATCACAATCATGTCATGTTGAAAACTTGATCTGTTTCCTAGATGCTGAACTTCTGTTGTTGTTTTTTTATTATTGTTATTTTCTATTGTATTGTATTGTATTGTATTTACCCTTAAAAGTTGCTTTAGTGTGAGATAATTTTGAACCCCTTTCTTAAACTTTAGGTGCCAATGTTTTTTCCTTTACTTAGTCGTCAGAAATTGCAGAAAGGTTCACACCTGAAATACTTAAGGGAAATGGCAAAGACAAACACAAAAATGTATACAGGTATTGAACCCTTACTACTAAAACCCTGTACTGTCACATAATAAAAAATGCAGGCCATTATTGATTAATAACATGAAAATGTTCTGTCCTCCAGCTTTCTGTGTCCACATGTTGGTCAGTTTCGTTGCAGTCTGACCAGCCTTGTGTTTGTGATGGAGGGTGAAGGAGAGGTGCGTTACAACACTGACTCATGGGATCCTCGTCTGTTAGATGGTTTGGGTGAGATGCAGCCTGCAGGACCCTTGTACGACATTAACTGTTTGAATGGTACAATCTCTGGACTGCACCTTCCACACTGTGAAATATTCTCAGGTATACATCATTTTTACATGCTAAATGTAATGGATGCATATAATTTTCACAGTGTGAGGGCTTAAATAATCAGCTTTGTTGGAAAATCATCAGCATATGTTAAATAATTAAATATAATTATCTACAAATTTTATGTGTTTTACAGAGGATGACATGGATTGTTTAGCTGTAGCACATTTCACTGGTGGAAATGTAGCAATAATGAATCCACTTAAAGTGACTGAAGCTCATGTGATGATTGACATCAAAGATCTCTCCATCTTTGGACTCATAAAAAGGATGATCTTTCCTCCTTCTCCGGTCGTTGCCCAAGTACTTGTCTTTCTGCGACCAGTAACTGTGAGAGAGGACGAAAACATACTGGATGTCCATTTGCTCCCATGGAATGTTCCAGTGTCAGAGGTATGGATACGTTTTGTTTTAATGATTATATAATACTAAAAACTGGTCTTGACATTTGGGTGGGTCTGTATTAGCATGCATTCTGATCTAGGGCTGGGTATCGTGTTCGATACTTTTTAGGTACCGACCGAATTGCCTCGATACCACCGAGTATCGGAAAAAGTCTTGTCGTTCGGAACCAAAGTTCAATACCTAGGGGTTAATCTTATCAACGTCAGTAAGAGGGTAAGACTGTAGCACTAGAAGTATATAAAATAGCCGTATGTTATTTATATCATTTACACGACTGCATGTCATTTCTGTCTCTAAATTAAGTTGCGCTCTCTGTATCGCATACACTTGATACACTTGACACATAACGCATTTCCGCCCTAATGCAAGTACACTTGTCTGCACCCTGCAGATCAGGGGTTGGACTGAACCTGGGGCGGGGCTGAATGTGGCGCTCCACCTCATATTTGCTCTGATTGGCTCAGTCATCTTTCATAGACATAGATGATAGAAAATGCTTGGAGTTGAGGTAAAAGAGTAGTGCATAGATTAATGAGTGAATCACATCAGCTATTAAAGCTGTGCACTTTCACCAGTCCTCTCTAGTTAAAGAGAAATGGCTTGAGCTAGGAATGATTTAAAATGTAATGGTTTACAATCAACTGCAATTTGGGCCGTCACTGCAACCAGTCATATCAGAAGTTAAAGTTATGGCTTATTTAAAGATAAACATTTTTGGACTGAGCCAAAAAAAAAAAAAAAGTGTTTAAATATATGCGCATCATTATCTTTAAACAGTATAATGATGTATAAAAGTTTAAGGTAAGGTAAATGTATGAAACTTGATTAAATAAACTGCACTAAAATAAGTGGATGATGCAAACGTTGCGTTCATTACTATAGCAACAGATTCCGAGTAAGTTCTTCCAAAATTATTACATAATTAGCCTACCACAGAATTATCCGGTATAAATGTTGTCGATTTCTTTACTTTAAAATAAGGAGGAGCATCATGTTTTCCTGTCTTAGTCAAACAAAGGCAGGGTCGAACGACGGCAGACAGGGATAGCGAAGACAACAGTGTACAAGAATTTCCAGATGGGTCGCGAGGGTCGGTCGATCGGCTAACAGAGTTCAAAGGGGCAAAACAGAGAATAATCCACAGACAAGGCGAGGTCGGTACACAGGTAAATCAAACAAGGAAAACAAGAAACAAAAGACAGGGAAAACGTGTTCCTGTCACCACCGGTGCTTCTGTGGCTCTCTCTAACCGACAGCAGCGGGAACTATCGCCTGAGTATTAGTTCCTACCCAGACCCTTTTGCCCCATGCACCTCGGCTGATTTGCTTCAGGTGCGCCTCGTTTGCTAGCCTTTATAAGGCACGGACTTTTGGTAACACATCGCGAAGTCTTATTGTCCCATGGCCTTAATTCTGAGCGTTCTACCCCGTGTTGGATTTCCCGTGTATGACCCTGGACTGTGTATTTGGACTCTGATTATAGCCGCCTGCCTTTGTGACTACTGCCCGTTCTCTGATTTGTCTTTTGGATTGCCTCAATTGAACCTGTCTGCCGGTGAGCATTTCTGCCTGTTGTACTTCCCTAATAAAAACCCGCAAATGGATCCAAACGACTCTGAGCTTCCATCACACTTCCTGTCTTCCATTTTTACTTAAATTTCACCAAGCTGATTACTCACAAAAACTCACAGCTCATGTTTTCATGCCATTTTAAATCTTGTTTTGACAAAAAAGTTTTTTTGTCCATTTTTAAATATTAGTTAATGTGTTAACTAACATGAACAAACAATGAACAATGCATTTATTACACGAGTTTTAATCTTTGTTAATGTTAGTTAATAAAAATACGGCTGTTCATTTTTTATTCATGTTAGTTCACAGTGCATTACTTAATGTTAACAAACACAACTTGTGATTTTAATAACGCAATAGTAAATGCTGAAATTAACATTAACTAAGATTAATAATGTAAATGCTAACCACTGTAGTTAACTAATGTTCATTACCTGATTGTAAAGTGTTACCAAACAATTATATCTAAGTGTAGGAATTGTTTTCTTATATTTTTTTAGTCTTCTTATTAATGCCATTATATTGCTCGTTCAGACTGATTCATAAACGCACACAAACACAAGAGGGTGGGATTTCTCACATGAACCAATCACAGCCAATCATAACCAGATATATCCAATCATATTGCAATGGAGGCATAGTCTCTTACGTGACTCCCAGAAAACTTTAGTTTTTTGTTTTTTTTTTTTGTTCTACAATTTTATTTTTCCTCCTCATCAAATCTAGTGCCTCCCTCGACTCTCTGAGGAAATGCCCCTGCCTTAAAGGGAAATTTCTTAAAGGGGTAAAAAGGCTGTTTAGTATTATTTGAGGAGATTTTGTTTCATTATGTAGGGAGGGACCATTTTTGTTACCTAGGCTCTTGCTGGCCTACACAGCCTCTTTCTAACCTCATCCTCTTCTTAAGGTCAAGGACCAGCACACGGAGAACACGCATATTAAAACCAGTTCAAAGTGTTTTCTCGTCCCGGGAACACAATATCGTCTGTGTTGTCAACAAAAGGGATCTACAGTGCAGCCAGGGGTAACATCATATTTACTTTAAACATTATTCATTATTTTTAGTTGAAAAAATCTCTATAATATGTTCTGTTATAGTTAAAGTGTTAGTTCCCAAAAATTAAAATTATGGAGACAATTTAAAAAAACATAAATATCAGGATGAGTAAATAATTGCTAAATTGAAAATTTTAAGTAAACTATCCCCTTAATGTCTCTAATAATGTCACTGAAGTATCTTTAGTTATATTTTCTTCTAGTTGTTTAGCACATTTCAGCACAAAGATTAACTCTGATTTATCAGGCCTTTTGTTTTTTTCTGCTTAAGAATTTCTTTCATAGTCTTATTCTTTTTTTTTTCAGACTGAGAGGTTTGAGTTTAATTTTGGTCCAAACTATCATCCCACTTTTGAAGTGTTTGTGAATGTCAGTCATAAGGAGGTCACGCTAAGTCTTATGGATAACACTGATGGATGCGAAGTGTGGGTTCCACGGCGAATCCTTCTTACAGGTAATGAATGACTGACACAAATAATTGTTGCTAGCAATGTTAGAATTTATCATGGATATGAATTTGAGTGTAATTGTAACACCAGTTCTGAAATAAAAAGCATATGCATAAAAGAAGCTTTAAAATAGATTTAACCGATATCACAATTATATGAAAGTTAAATGTTTATATTGAATGAATTAAATGAATGAAATATATTCAGTAAAATTAATATAAAATAAAGGGGCTATCGGATGCAAAAGTAGTTTGAACATAAATGTGTTGGAAGTGTGTGTACTTCTATGATAAAAATCAGGCTGTTCTAAGAATGATGTATACTGCACAGGCCACTCCCATGATAGTTGATTGACAAGACCATCTTACCTTAGACCCTCCCTGAATGAGCTGTCATCAGTCTGTCATTGTGTCAACTCCGGTGCAGGGGAAGACAAGTTGTCTCCGATTAAGCGATTGAGGTGTTTAATAACATGCTAGTTAGCCATTTCGCAGCTGATGTTAACAGTCTGCTTGACACAACACTGAAGAGAGGGGCGGGGTCAGCAGAGCTCATTAGCATTTGAAGCAACATGAAATAGAATGGCTTGATGAAAACAGCTGATTTTGACAGGGTAAAGATGGTGTTTTTTTTGTTTTTTTACAATAATTCAATTCAATTCAAGTTTATGTGTATAGCGCTTTGTATGATACAATCATTGAAAAGTAGCTGTACAGGAAATTAATGTATTGTAGAAACGTAACGTATTTAACTTATGAGGAAATTTGGTTTTAGGATGATTTTAACATCCTGGCAGAAACTAAGCAGAATATTGTGATCTCTGAAGCACTTTTTATAAGGTTTTCATTTGAAAAGGTTTTTATGACTGATTCTTCCATTTCATTTGTAACATCAGGCCAAGATGTAGAACTGCCAGCTCACAGAAGGCACAGAGGTATGAAATCAGTTGCAGAAGTTGCAAATTTTTTCTGTTGCGCACAAAGATTTTTAAAAAGATGAATCTTTTTGTTTGTTTTAATCAGAATCTGAATTTGTGAAAAAACACAGATGTCAACTCATTAAGAAAGTTTCATCAGTGATGGAGATTGCTGACAGTCTGTGGATGAAAGACATGATTACAGGGGAAATTCACAGTGAAGTTTGTGTTAAAAAACCATGTCAAAAGCAAATGAGAGTCTTGTTGCGTGCTCTTAACACTAAAACTGCATGTGTAGAATTCTACAGGTCGCTGAAGGAGCATGAACCTCGTCTAGTAAAGGAATTGGAATCTAAACCCAGTACATCACAGTAATGCTGAGACAACATTAGAGAGGACTTCAGTCAGTTTGAGACGGCAGCTACAGCTCCTTTACATGTATGTAAGAGAGATCCAGGTGCTTATTTTCAGAATTAAGTACGTAATTTAGATTTGATATTTCTGTACATGAAATACAATTTAATGATATTCTGAATATTTAATGATATTTCGGGCATGAATCCCACACATTTGATCACGTACTTCAGCATAATCTGAGAACAAACCAAATAGCATCTTGTGCTTCAGTGGAAGCAAGAACATCTGACCGTCTGTACATTGTCAACGTGTATGTCTGCAGATTCTGCCTCTTTAATGTAACTGTGAAATGCAGAATCTAAAAATATTTCAGGCTTTAATGTTTATTTTCAAAATTCTCAAACTGTGTATTTATATTTACATTTTAAGTTTAATTTAAATCCCTATATTTGGTGCACATTGTATTTGTTAATATACACTTTATAGTTTACTCTGAATGGATTTGTTTAATATGAGGTATGAATAATGCTGTTACTGTATGAGTCTATGAAATATGAGTCACTATGAAAGTCACTATGAGTGTTTTCATTTTATAAAACTGTGGGAAAATAACCACTTACTATTAAAAAAATTTGCTGTGTTCATCATTAACAAAAAAAAAAAAACAGGTCAAAAATTCAAATTAAACAGATATCAAAAACACGTCCATTTTACATCCTCACACTGATTTTCTTTCAACCACCAAAAGAATAACACAAAGGCAATACAATATAAGAAAAGTTTTATTTAACAAACCTGAAATCAATAATACAAATGTAAACAAATGCAGAACAATCTGAATTGAACGCTCTTAATTTAATTTGATGTGCAGTGCTACTTCCTAATTGTTTTATTCAAATAAAACCCATGCTTCATTTGCAAATATTGAACAATGTTTCAAAATTTAATTTCAACAAGCCCAAACTGAGAACATTCAGTAGTATTGAACACTACACAGGGGGCATGATTAAACCACAAGGTAAAGAATTGATATTTGTCAGCTTGCTGTACAGCTCTTACCTCTCAATCCATTGAACTACCTCTTCTCAATTCTGCCTGCTTCCCCTGATGATGTGCTCTGACATGACACCTCACAAAATCTGCAGGCTGCTGCCCTTGTTTTGCAAAGCTAATGCCAGTCAGGACAAGAGCTGTGGTCACGTGTTTTGTCCTCGATTTCCAAGCCATATGTAGTGTTATGTTTAGACTTTGAAGGTGTAAGAACTCCTTGCAAACAAATGTGCATTCATTTAAAGCAAGATCATATCCTTCCAGAGGCAAAGGTGGACTCGGTGGAGCATCATGCACTGTGATGTTAGCACAGGCTGTTGGAAAGACAGTACACTTTCTTGCTGGACCAACCCACATGCACTTTGTAGCTTTTCAGCTGTCATGTTCATGATGCTAACAGTGGCTTGTTTTCAACGAAGAATTCTGCTTATGCCTTCACAACTCTGAGCATGCAAGGATGTGGTAAAGGGCCCATCATCCCCCTGTAGAGTCCACTACTATAAAGAGATACAAACTATAAAATGTGTGTGTAATATTAGTCATGCTCAGTCATGGCCTAAAGTTGAGGAGGCAAGAAAACAGAACTTGAAACACTCTTCACAAAACAAAAAAAAAAAAAAAAAGAATTACCAACCTGGGAACCTTGGTCACTTTAAATGGCCAAGGACCTCCCAAATAGGCTTGTGTGAAGGACAGGTAAAGCAACCAGTTATTTTTAGTTTTGTGTATTGTCATGTTTAGTGGCGTTGAAATCTCTACCTCAATAACAGACTGGTGTGTAAAAGAATGCGACACATATTTCTCCTGGAAATTCAGTAGAATTCCACCAATCAGAAAACGTCTTTGAAATTCCTGAAGTGTTTCTAAATTTGTCTGCCTCATGCATCAGACCACAGATGTGTATATATATCTATGCATCAGATGTTCAACCAACTGTCTGTGGGCTTGCCATCGGAGGCTGAGAGTAGTTGAAGCCTTATTTATACTCTCGCCACTTCTTGAGGCCTTATTTATAATCTGCATCGTGAACCTGCTGACTGCATGTATACATCTCATATACATTATAATGAGATCTAATGATTATTCAAAGCTACCCAGATGGCTATAGCCAACATGTTTCTTCACAGCAAATAACAAACTTAGCACAGGTGAAAGCAATTGTCATTAAGTCATAGTCTTGTGACAAACAATGCTCTATAACAATAAACATTCACAAAAATGTTCACATGCAAAAAGTACAACAAATTTTCATCCTCGAAATACCAAAAAAAAAATAAAATAAAATAAAAAAAAAAATATATATATATATATATATATAGTGTATCCAAGTAAAAAATTCAAGTGCTCATTCAATCTTGGATACATATTAGCCTTTAATTTTTAAATACAAAATCTCTCTCTTTGGTTAAATAAAATTTTCTTTACAAATAGTATATTCACATGATCAATACTTTGTATTCTAAGGATCGAAGAATTACTTTTATGCATTGATTTAAAGGGGTCATATAATGTTGCTAAATAGAACATTATTTTATGTATTTGGTGTAATGCATACTGTACATTATTGTTTCTCCTCTAAGCCCTGCCTTCCGAAATGGGTGCAGTTTTAGGGGGACGTGCACAAGTCATAACTTTTATAAAGAAAATCTCTTTGGTTTTGAGATGTTCGTCTTTGCAACTTTAGGGATCTTATCTATGCACTAACAGCTTGTAACACTTCGAAGAGAAACGAACATTTGAAATCGCATCATACTGTATGACCCCTTTAAAATGTTTTGCCATTACACCTTCTGATGGCGTATTTGTGTTCAGCTAATTGATCCAGTAATCTTTTTGTTCTTTCAGTGTAAAACACCTTAAATCAGGGTGTCCAAACTTGGTCCTGGAGGGCCGGTGTCCTGCAGAGTTTATCTCCAGCTTGCCTCAACACACCTGCATGGAAGTTTCTAACATGCTTAAGAGCTTGATTAGCTGCTTCAGGTGTGTTTGATTAGGGTTGGAGCTAAACTCTGCAGGACCCTCCAGGACCGAGTTTTGACAGCCCCACCTTAAATTGAGAACATTCTGGTCTACAATATTAAAAGCATGAGTAGTTTGACAATTTTTATTTTCATCTAAGAATGTTTTTCCCTGTACCACGTTATCACAATGGTTACAACTATGACATTTAAAACCCAGATTTCAGTTAGGAAAAGATGTTAATTGATACTGATACTGATACTGAAGATTTTCCTGAACTGTTCCTCAAACTTTTGCTTCAGCCTGGCACCCATTCGGCCAAACTTATTGTTCTTTAAAAACAAGAGAACAAAATACAAATAAATCTGTCAATAATCCAATGTCCTCTTGTAAAATCAATCATCTCAACAATATAAGATTGCAAAACAACTTCATTTTATCAAGATACTGATCTGTTATTTGGCAACATGTTTAAGTAAATCTTACCCTATTGAACTTGTTGCAGTTGCTGAAAATGAGCTGAAAGTCAGAGACAAACGCTTGTACCATCTGATACTCTCCACTTTCCAACTTCTGCTTTATTCTGTCCAGCCACATCGGCTGAGTTATGAGCTCAGAGTATCTGGGCACCTGGAAGTCATTTTATTTCTGGTCTAATTTATTCATATTTTTTTGATATCTTTCATAACTTTTATTCTATTTATAAACTATTTTAAATTTAACTAAGGCATGAAAAGCATGACAATATGAAGAAAAAATCTCACCGTCGGTCGTGGATCCTCAACAAACACCTTCTGGATGTCCTCTCTGTACACACATAACAGGAGGTAGTGGCAGTGCTAAAGATGACAAATAACACACATATCCACAATTAATTGCTCTGTTTCTAAACATGCTGAAAAATGTGAGCACCCTAAATGTTTGTGGTTATCTTCTATATCAAAGGGATATTCACTAGTTCACACTTCCTCTGCGATAAATAAAATGCTCGTTTGGCAACTGTCCGGGGAACAGGCAGGGAGCCCGGCGGACCCAGAGCCCTAGGGGATCTACCCCTAGAAGGCGAGGGTTGAGTGATGCTTAGAGCCCAGCCGGGTCGCCGCGTGCCCCCCGGGGGGAAGAATCAGGTAGCGGAAAATAGTGGAATTTTGGTTGTTTCGGTCTTACTGACTTAAGGAAGGCGGTGGGATGTAAAAAACAAAGATGCTAGGGGAAGGAAGTGAGCGATATTTAAGGCGGAGGAGAGAGTTACTGATAGGGTAATTTGGTAATGAGGAGATTGGTGGCAGCTGGCTATCGTTCGTACGTGCTCCTCCTGAAATTCGTTATAAAACGCCATATAACCCTAACCAAAGATCAAAATTCTGATATTAATTAATCAACCTCATGACGTTCTAAACATGTAAGCCCTTCGTTCATCTTCGAATCACAAAATTATTTGCATGGTGCAGCTGAGACAGAACAGTAAATGCTGTTTACGTTCAGTGGATACTCTCCAAAATGGTGCTGGGGTGACACAGAGGAGATGAATTGTTGAATAAAATTATTTTTTTCTTCTTTGCATATAAAAAGTAATCTTATAGCTTTGTAAAATTACAGTTGAACCCCTGATGTCACATGAATTATTTTACAGATCTCCTTGCTATGTTTCTGGATCTTGATTGTGAAACATTGCTGTCTATGGGAGGGTCAAAGAGTTCTCAGATTCCATAAAAAAATCTTAATTTGTGTTCCAAAGATAATCCAAGGTTTTACGGGTTTGGAACGACATGAGGGTAAATTCGATAGAATTTAAATTTTTGGGTGATCTAACCCTTTAAAGTGCAGAGTTTATATGCGCATGTGTGTGTCTGTGTGTGTGTGCACGGGGCGCGTGTGTGTTTGTTTTTACCAATCTGTACTGAGACACTGGGGCATTGAAAGCTTCTTGTTCAGACATGTTACTGGAGTCAGACCTTTGTTGGCTGTTTTTTTAACACACAGAAGGTACAAATCCATTCCCTACAAGCAAACACATATACAGGGTGAATGTCCAGCATACATACTTGCTGGTTTAATGATTTCTGTTCTGTTTGTCTCTCTCACCCAGGTGAGTCTCCATGTACAGCTGGTAGGTGACAGTCTGAATGAAAAGCTCGTGGACACTCGTCACAACACACAAGACGTCCCTCAGAGCGACACATATAACACTTGTCATCATTGTTCTGATCCATCTAGTCAGAGAACGAAATGACACAACATTTTATCATCATCACAGAAATAAACTGCATTTGGCTCTTCTATCTTATAGACTTGTTTTGATATAAGTATCTAACCACAACATGTCTTAGTCGTATTTCACTGCAAAAGGGGAATATCAACAAAATTAAGCTAATCCAAGATTTGTATTTTTAGATTATTTTCATTATTGACATTATTTTCATAACCATAAATGCAACAGAAGAAAGAAACTCATAAATGCATGTTTAGATTAAATAGGGCATGAGTAAACTCTCTCTTTGAACTAATATTTTAAAGGGTTATTTCACCCAAAAATGAAAATTATTTCATGTTTTACTTACCCTCAAGGCATCCTAGGTGTATATGAATTTCTCATTTCAAATGAATCCATTTAAAGTTATATTAAACATTTCAAGCTCTATATGGCATGTGCAGTTAGAAAAGTGTCTGAGTGCTAAAAAGGTTGTCAGCTTCAGGAAAGCTAACTTAGCTAGATATGTGCTTTTTTCCCTTAACATTAGATTTGTGAAGTCTGTGTTGGGTAAGTTCCTCAAAAATGTCATCCACTACAAATTACTACTTACTTCTTTAAAATTGTCATTTGATTACATTACTGAATACTGCATAAAAAAAAAAAATCAGATTAATAATTACTGTACTTTAAGTGATCAAACCTAATAAAATACACTACAATGAGAAACTCATAGTTCTTTCATTAATTTAAATTGGTTTTGTAAAATAAAGAAAACAAATAGCATGAGCTTTCTGAATTTTCAGTCTCTGTTAGTATTTTCCTGAAATGAGTCACTAAAATGAAAATGACATAAGAAATATATCTAAAGAAAGCTTAAAGTGTATATTATTAAATGAAGTAAGCCATGCCGAAAACAAATATTCTCTGATAAAATAATCTGTATGAAACCGGAAAATACCTTCCTGTTTGTTTTTCACAGAACAAAGAAATTTATACAGGATTGGAACAACCTGAGGTTGAGTAAATGATGGCAGAATCTTCACTTTTGGTGAACTATGCCTTTAAGTGTCCTGATTTTAAAGAATAAGTCATGTCAAGTTTGCAAATTAATTCTTGGTTTATTACATATAAAAAGTGAAATGGTGAAATATGTACATGACTGTGAGAAGGTGTCTCTAGCTTCCTGAAAAAAAACAATAATACTTCTTACAAATGATTTTATACAGCTTGTAGATTTTCTAAAACACAAATTACAGACTTGTCTCTTGTTTAACAGAACTTATTTAAAACAACTATTTTAAAAGATTTCCAGTCTAAAAAGCCGAAATCACTCTCACTGTGTAACATTACACAACCCAGTTTCCTACCATAATGGTAGGCCTCAGTACTTTTAGCATTTTTTATGGCTGCTCCATCAACTCCTTCTGACAGGACAAAGTAGTTAAATATGTCTCCATAGGTTACCTCTGACGACTTCTTCATATCGTCTACCCATGTGAACCGTGACGATGAATGGGAAAATATGAAAACTTCTGATTGTTGTAAGAAGTTTTCACAACGCTCTCAATTCAAAACATTTATGGCATTAACGTTATTTGTTATTTCCCCACAGTTATAGCTAGCTATAAACAATCTTATAACTACTGAACTAGTTACTGGATATTCTGTGTCAGTTTAGCAGAAGTTGAAAGATAAAATGTGGAAGTATTAAAATAATAATAAGGTGAAGGATGCCTTGAGGGTGAGTAAAACATGGACTGATTTTCATTTTTGGGTGAACTAACCCTTTAAGCACATTTCTATATATTCTAGTTATAATATTCTACAAATAGTTTTGTGCATATGGTAATGAAATTGCCAATAATTTAGTTAACTGTAAAAACTGCAAAAATTATAATTAGGCTAAAATAGGCTTAGTTTTCTTTAAGCAGGAAATGTACAATTTAAAAAAATTAAGACAATATAAAAATAAACATTAAAAAGCTAATTTTATATAAAATGTTTAGTGATGTTCACGACTTTTATTCTATAAAAATTATTTTAATGATCATTTACTTTCTTTCTTCTCCCCTGACTTACATGCTTTCCACCGGATGTAAACAAGGCTGATTACGTCAAATGTGTTAAAGCATGCGTATGCATTGCGTTGCGATTCTCTCTAAAATGGCGGAAGACGTAAGTCACAGAAGAAGAATAGTATGCTGATGATATGCTATTTTTGTTTTCTTTGCACAAAAAAAGTATTCTCCTAGCGTGGCAAAACTGAAGTTGATCCACTGATGTCACATGGACTGTTTTACCAGTGTTTTTAGTATGTTTCTGGATCTGGGATCATTTCAGTATTGTGTGACGAAGCGCTAGGCGGAGTGGGATCCATCTGCAGTTTATTCCAGGTAACAGTACAGGCGGTGTCAAAACCAGCAAACAGGGTAATGTAGGCAAAACAGAATCAGCGTCGGGTACACAGGCAAGGTCGGGGCAGGCAGAGAACAATCAGAAACAAGAACACAGTCCGAGATCAGAACACAAGGGCAAAAATATAATGAGAAACGCTCAGAAATGACCACTGTAACAAATCAAGACTTTGCAGAGAATAGAGACCAAAGGTCAGCTTATAAAGGGGCGTGAATGAGCGGGGGGCGTGGCCTGGCCTGGCCATGGGTGAGAGGGATCCGTCCCAGGTAAGGGGCAGGAAGGGAGGTGGAGTCCGAAATGGCCGGTTAGAATTCCGGCGAGGGCTCCCTCTGGTGGTGCGGGAGAGGCGACCCGGGAGCCTCCATTGTAAGATATTGCTGTCTATGGACAGAGGGTCAGATGGCTCTCTGATATCATCAAAAATATCTCCATTTGTGTTCCGTAGATGAACAAAGGACTTATGGGTTTGGAACGACATGAGGGCCTTGCATGAGGGAGTAATTAATGACAGAATTTTCATTTTTGGGTGAACTAACTCTTTAAGTTATTCTCATAAATTGTTTTTATGATGACTGCTTATAATAAAATATTTCAGGCAGAGATTTTTCTTACCACATCTTGCTCTTGAGGACTGCATTTCACACATTTACACAGAATAGGATGGATGCGCAGGATCCTTTTCTAAAAATGACAAACAAGCAAACAAACAAATAAAATACATAATTAAATAATCATATGTTTTATATGCTATCTCTGCCATTTGTTACCTTTATTAAAAAGTTGAGTGTTTTTCCATGGCACAGTATATCTTTCTTCCAGTGTCCATCAGTGAGAGTCAGTTCCTGCTTTACAAATTCCTCCGGAGT
Source organism: Enteromius mattozi (assembly GCA_032359235.1). Taxonomy (NCBI): domain Eukaryota; kingdom Metazoa; phylum Chordata; class Actinopteri; order Cypriniformes; family Cyprinidae; genus Enteromius; species Enteromius mattozi. The sequence goes on along the minus strand of JAUMHE010000044.1, from coordinate 15,923,560 downwards.
GTACCATCTTTCCTCAGTACGTATACACTTCCCACACTTCCCTGCTACATAAACACTTCACTCATACCTTCGACACAGACAAAACAAACTAATTTCTGAACACAAATCAGTGCAATAACATACCTGATGCAAACCTGTATTTGTACAGAGTCCCAGTAAGGGAAACACAGGTGACTGGTAAAGAGGGAGCCTGGAAAACAGACAGATATACCACGTCTTCTTCCCTAACTCTCTCTCTTAACTCTGTTCCTCCTCCTCTCACTCCCTGTTCCTGGAAATCTTTAGCACCACTTTCCTTGACCAAACCAAAGTTTGTTTCTGAACCTTGAGGAATAAAACACATTACTGCATTTAAACAGTGTTATATAACTATAATCCTGAAGAAAACTGCTGAAGTTCAGTGACTCACAGAATGAGAGATTTTTGGCTTGTTTCCTCGGCTTGGGAGTGGAAGCAGAGGAAGGACAAGCATCATCACTATTCTCACTACTTCTATCATCTTTACTTCTCTTTCTTTTGTAGCTCTTCTCCTTTCCTTTCTCTGCCTTTCCTTCACTCTCCTTCTCTGTCTCAACATCCAAAGGTTTCTCATAAAGTTTGAAAGCTCCTGGGACAGAGAAAATAATAAAAAGATACAGTACAGTCATGGCCAAAAATATTGGCACCCTTGTAATTCTGTCAGAAAATGAAACACTTCTTTTTTTCCCCAATTTTTTCTGCACTGAGCATGGAGAAAAGAAAGAAGTATAAAAAGTTGTCTGTGGATTTGAGAGAAAAAATTGTGGAAAAACATGGACAATCTCAATCAAGTCAATCTCCAGAGATCTTAACGTTCCTGTGTCTACTGTGTGCAATATTATCCAGAGGTTTACAGCCCATAACAATGTAGCTAACCTCCTTGGACGTGGACGGAAGAGCAAAATTAATGAAAAATGACAACAAAGGATTGTCTGAATGGTGGAAAAAGAATCCTGATAAACTTTCAAAACAAATTCAAGTTGATCTGCAGACACTACCCTGTAGTGTATCAGCTCGCACTAACCCAGGATGGCACCATTGCTGACACAAAAGCATAAAAAAGCAAGACTGGAGTTTCCCAAAACTTATGTAACAAAAAATACAATCCTTCTGGGTGAACATATTGTGGACAGATGAAACAAAAGTAGAGCTTTTTTGTAAAACACATCAAAGCACTGTTTACAGAAAAAGAAATGAGACCTTCAAAGAAAAGAACACAGTCAAACATGATGAAGGTTCAAAGATGTTTTGGGTTGCTTTGCTGCTTCTGACAGTGGATGCTGTGGCTGTGTGAAAAGTATCATGAAATCTGATGATTACCAAAGAATTCTGGGATGCAACAGCGGCCAGTGTCAGAAAGCTGCGTCTCCACCAGAGGTCAGGGGTCTTCCAGCAGTACCATAAACCAAAACACACTTCAGGATGGCTTGGGGTAAAATATGCCGTAATTTTAATTTTTTGGTGAACTATTCCTTTAAGGGTGCCAATAATTTTGTCCAGTGTATTTCTTGGGGTTCTGTCTGGAATTGTATCAGCTTTGGCTTTTTGTGTTTTGAGAGCTTTTTCCAATGCAAACAAAAAAATAAATAAATGCGAGTACCAAAACATTTGCAACTGCAACAATTTTCTGAGAGAAGGGTTGCATTTTCTGACAGCATTGCAAGGGTGCCGATATTTTTGGCCATGACTGTATGAACCCATTCTTGATCTATCATAGCTTAGAAATACTGTGAGCCTCTAGATAACAAAACATAAAGCTGATAATAATCAAAACTACTGACCATCCAGCAGACTGTTTCTGAGTTTGTGTAGCATTGGGTACCGCTGCAGGATATGATCTTTAAACACACAACTCCAGAACTGATGTATGTCCTGGGGTCTATTTTTCTCAAACCAGTCCAGAATCTCATAGAAGCCCATCTCCTTCTGCTCACGGGAACGCACCTTTTTCACATTCTACAGACAGAAACAGAGAGAAAGACATAAAGGAAGATGCAACTATGGACGTCACATGCCTAAATATGCAAAATTGACACACTTATACTTATATTTATTTACACTGACACAATTATACTTAGGCTTACTAAGTATAGTGGAGGTACCACGGTAAAGTGATATCTAATGGTAATAATGGTAAGATCAGTAAGATTTTTTTGAAAAAAAGAAATGAACACTGTGATTTATAGTTACTAAAAAGGTAATGGAGCATTCACAATGTGCACAATCAATTGTTTTACCCACTTATGGTTTACCAGCTTGCATCAGTTGCTTTTATAGTGTGCACATATACTCTAAAAATCATTGCTATTCATTGCCACATTTTTTACTGTTTGTAATGAGCATTTGTAATGAGCACGCAGATTTTTTTGCATTCTCTTCAGTTAAGAGTAGTTCTCAGTGCTGTCGACTTTCTTCTTTGGTCAAATATTGGTTTGTTTTATTTCATATATATATCTTTTTGCAATGATTAAAAGTTTTATTTTAACTTCTATAATGCTTGTTAAACAAGTTTACATGTACGAAATGTTGTATACATGTTCAAACTGTAAAATATATATAGGCCTACTATATATAATATAACTTATTGAGCTTTATAACTAGTTTTATGGTCCAGGGTCACATATAAAGGTGGATGGAAAGTGCTTCTACCTCAAAAAGTATTTCTAGCACCAGATCGTGGTCGCGAAGTTGAGTGAGAAGTCTGTGTGGTTGTTCTATGCAGGAAATCTCTGTCTTTTTCCGGTGGAAGAAAAACAGCAACTCTTCATTTGTTTTAAAATCTAACGGGTCCATTTGGGCGCTGACTCTGTAGTGCAACATGAAATCATTTTAGCGACTTTAGCGACAACATGCAGATTAATATACAATGCAACATATACAGCTCTGTTTCAAATACATTATTATTAATAATGTATTTAGGTATTCTTTATCACTTAAATGGAAATAATATACATTAAAGATACTATTTTGTATTTGAAACATTTATTGATATATGCAATCAATTTGATCATGTCCTCAGTGTAAAGTAATCTAAATTAATCTCAGTCAAACTGCAGTTGAGTTATTTTGATTATTAAAGAGATAGTTCACCCAAAAATGAAAATTATCCCATGATTTACTCACCCTCAATCCTAGGTGTATATGACTTTCTTCTTTCAGGTGAATACAATCAGAGTTTTTAAAAAATAGTTTCCAGGCTTTATTATGGCAGTGATTGACTGTTGATGTTCAATAGTCCAGCTGATTTGGAGATGTTTTGGAGTTGCTCAGGTAGACCTGTTGGCTCTCCAGAAACCTCTCACTGCCAGTTCTACTCCCTGACCGAGAGATGCACTGGCACACAGCTGGCCATGGGGCCTGCACAAGTATGTTTTTCCCCCTGTCAGCCTTCTAGCACAGACACTGTGCAAAGTCATGGAGGACGAGGAGCAGGTCTTGCTCATTGCGCCCTATTGGCCTAACCGGCCCTGATTCCAAAAACTGATGCTCTTCGTGACAGTCCCTCTCTGGGATTGAGGAACAATCTACTGACTCACTTTGTGGCACCAGCATCCAGACCTCTGAAATCTCCATTGTCCCTGGACAGGACGCAGAGGTAATAGGTGACCTACCCCAAGAGGCAATGGACACCAACAGTTTGGCAAGAGCACAATCTAGAAGACATGCTTGAAGTGGAAACTGTTCGCTTTCCTTTTTGCAGCAAGGGTTGGAGTGAAGGCTGTCTCCCTCCGCCAAAGTGTTTTCTGTTGCGATTGCTGCTAACCACGACTCCATGGAAGGGAAGTCGTTAGGGAAGCACGATCTTGTCATCAGGTTCCTTATGTGGGTGAGAAGGTTGAATTCTCCTCTACCTCTCTCTATACCCTCTTGAGACCTGACTCAAACCAATTTGAGCTTGTGCAATAAATCGAGGTAAAGTTTCTTTCAATGAAAACTCAGCTCCTGGTTGCATTGGTCTCCATCAAGAATGTAGGGGACCTGCACACACTTTTGGTCAACGAATCGTACCTAGAGTCTGGACCAGCTGACTCCCAGATAATCCTGGGGCCCCGGTCCTGCTATGTGCCCAACATTCCTATTCCCTTCAGCCATCAGGTGGTGAACCTGCAAGTGCTGCCCCTGGAGGAGCCAGACCCAGCCCTAGCTTTGCCTGTCTGCGCTTTCAGATGGTATGTGAACTCAGGTTGTGAACTCATTCTACTGACAGATATTTGTAGAGCTGTGGGCTGGGCGACCCCCAACATAGTCTCCTGTGTTCTCACCTAAAATGGGCAGAAGCGCTGAGAGGCCTTGGCTTAGTGTCGGCTTGCTAAACTTCCAGAGTGTCAGTACTGTAGACCCAAATATTTCAACCCAGGCTCATTGGAAATACATGAGTCTACATACATTTCTGCAAACCCATAATTACATACCTTACTGCATGTTTCGCCGCAGTTTCAAAGTGAAATGTCCAGACAGGGACGTTAAAACACACGTTTAATGTGTAACCCTGGCCCGTTTGTATTACGCTGGTACAGGTTTGTATTGCAGTGTTTTTATAATGCTGCTTGAGGTACATTTTGTGGCCGTTCAGAATTCAAATATTCAGTGAGTGTTGCTAAGATTAATGCTCTGTCATGTTGAAAATATCCCCTACACCAAACCTAAACCTACTCGATAATGTTAACAAATGCAAAAGTAATTTAAAAATGTATTTGCTGATGCAGTCATGCTATTTTAACTTCCTTATGCTGATTTTAGCTGTTTTGGCGAACCGTTTTACACAGAATTCAAACCAATATTTTTCATCACCTAAGTGCAACGCCGTATTACATGAGCTACCAAGTAAACCTACTGAACTCGAAAACTCATACATATGAAGCTGTACGAGACGACAAGTATCAGTTTTCAAATCGTGCAGAATGTTAAAAATGTTTTAAAGTCTACAACTAATTAAAGTCTGCAACTAATTGTGTGAAAATTAGCCTTTATTAATCAAAAATGTACTTTTTTGTGAAAAGAAATAAAAATTGTGAGTTTTGAGTTTTACTGCTTCTGGAACTGGAAACTTTGTATAAGTATGTTTTTTCAGTTTTTCAGAAATGTATGAAGAGGCACGCATTTCCAATGAGCCTAGGTTGAAATATTTACGAGGTGGTACGTTGTCTCTTTTTTACTGCAGCAATAAAGATGAAGAGCGATAATTCAGCACTAGAGTGCACACTAGTGACTGATAAATAACAACATTTAGACAGAGATGGGTTTAAATATGATCTTTATTTAATGGTTTAAGTTGAACATCTTACCTGCGGTCCCATGGAATAGAGGCCTAATATTAAAAAAGGCATGGCATTGTTGACGTCCCTTATATTCTTATTGGGGAATTATGGGAAATATAGGTTTTGGGACGCTATGGGTGTGTGGGTGGTATAATGTATAATTTAAGTTTAAAATTTATTTTACTTTATTGTATTTTTTATTTTATTTTATTATTTTTTTTGACGTTATAATGCCTGTATTATTGCTTATGGTATAGGTGATTTGGTATGTTTTTGAAAGAGATATGTTTTTGTGTGTTATAAAAAAAGTGACAGAATTGTGAGAGTTCCTTGTTATGATAATTGGTTCAGTCTGTTGTGTTAAAAGGGTTTCATTTTTAAAATGAAATCTGGTGAGGAATCCCTAAAAGAGATAACAGCTGAGATCCAGAACTTAATACTATGATGTAAATGTTCACCCCGTTCTAATCCTGTCAGTTATGCAAGGACTCATAATGAATAATGAACTTTTGCTGACAATAAAATAATATAATGATGGTTCTACTAATGTCTCTGGAATTTTTATGGAATCAGCGAAAACCTGAGTATGCTTTGTACCTGCTGCCTATTTATATCAGTGGCAGCTAGATGCAATAATCACAAGCCGTGTATTGGCTTGTTTAGTTTACACTCAAGGTAGATTGGCGAGATCGTCAATTCGTCACCGATGTGACGTCTCCGTTCCCTCCTTCAGGGAACGAGTGTTAAATACATAACTGAAACTTTATTAATAATCAAGATGTATTCTATTCATTAATAATTGTTTTGTTATTGTTTCAAGAATAAAAAAATACTATTATGGCATAAGGGACATATACTATCTAAGAAAAAGCCATTGTTAAACTTTTACATTATTAACATTTTGTGATAACTATGTGTCACTAACAGGGCAGAATACTTTCACAGCCAGTGTCTGAACATCTATCCATAATTATTATTCCCTGACCTTGATCAGTATGTATTGCTATTAATTAAACATTTGGTAGAATGCTAAAAACATGAAAAACATACCTTTTTATTTTAAAAAAAAGAAAAGAAAAATGTCAAATGTTGTACAAATGTTTTGCTTGCATTAAACACAATATGCATATTTGACACTTGCCTACCTGTCACTGGTCAAGCTGCCGGGAAGAATTTATATATTTCTGTACTTGACACGAGGATTATTCAAACAGAACAAACTGTTTCCAAATCTCTCGCCTGTATCAGCCGGATTAATAAAGTGTGAAGAATGCGGAAGTGGTGTATAAAAGACGAATACTAACTTGTTACAGGGTTGGAATTCCTGCCAGCCGGATCTTTTGAACGGTATCTTTCAAAACAGTTACAAACAGCAGTTGTGACTAGAAGGGATACAAAAGCTAACAATAGCAGGAAACTAACAATAAATTAAATTTTTGACCTATCAGATTGTGTTTTATTAACGTCTACACCTTCCCCAACCCTAAACCTAGCCTTAATAACGCCCTAAACAGCAGTACACAATGAGCTTGTTTAGTTAGAATGTAAAAAATATAAGAAAAATGTATATATGACTACAAAAAGTTATGTTTTTCAAACATAACTTTTTAAAAGGCACACATTTAGAGTAAAATATTGCTAAAATGTGCCAAAATTTAGGTTTTAGAGAATAGTAAGTTAGGCTAGAAAGTAAACTCGTAATTAGATTCTCTTATTTTTGCTATCGGCTATATCTATCAGTTTAGTGCAGGGCTGTCCAAACTCGGCCCTGGAGGGCCAGTGTCCTGCAGAGTTTAGCTCTAACCCTAATTAAGCACACCTGAAGCAGCTAAACAAGCTCTAACTAGGCATGTTAGAAACTTCCATGCAGGTGTGTGTTGAGGCAAGCTGGAGATGCTATGAGTCATTAGGTAAGCATCATCAATCAATCAATCACTTTTATTTATATAGCGCTTTTAACAATACAGATTGTAGCAAAGCACTGAACATTAT